>CM065710.1:7020455-7025455 GCA_017654935.2 Phymorhynchus buccinoides
TAACGATGAAATGCAGCTCCACTTACATCACATTTGCAAACATTTTCATGTACCAATAACTTGCATACAACAATAACAAACATGTTTCCCTAACAGTACTTTATACAAAGTACATACAAACTCAACAATGATATGAACCATTTCTGAAGTCAATATCAAACCACTTTACAGAGCAACAGAATATAAAAACTGTAAAACACTCTTTTAGGGAATACAGTTCTCATTGAAATGATCAACACAGTGCACCCAGTCTAAGAGGATTCTATTGAACATGTATGAGGGCGGGCTCCGCTTCTACAAAATATTATAAACCTTCACATCTCGATTCCTTGCAAAAAACTTTATTTCTTTTGTTTCTTTTTCTTTTCCCAGTGTTGGTGTACGGGGGAGCGGGAATCGGAATGGCTTTCATGGCTCAAGGCTTGGGGGGAACTGTATTACAGGTGTGTTACTATACTGAGAGAGAGAGAGAGAGAGAGAGAGAGAGAGAGAGAGAGAGAGAGAGAGAGAGAGAGAGAGAGAGAGAGAGAGAGAGAGAGAGAGAGGGGGGGGGGATAGAGTAAAAGAGAGAGAGAGAGAGAGAGAGAGAGAGAGAGAATAAGAGAGAGAGAGAGGGAAAGAGAGAGAGTGTAATAAAGATGATGGGACGCTCCTGGAGGTATTGCAATACCAGGAAAGTCTCGAGTTTTTAAACGATAAAGATATTACATACCTCTCTATATCGGGGTGGGGGTGGGGGGTGGGGGTGGGGGGCGTGTTGTCTGTTGTTTCTATTGATGGTCGTACGTTTGATTTGTGTGTCTGCATGTTTGAGTACACAATATTATGCACACACATGAAACACAAGACATTAAGGTAGTATTTGGTCATTTTATTGAGGCTCAACATACTCTTACTATTTGCTTGCTGTCTGTCAGTCTTTCATTTTACATTGATAACGTCTGTATGTTGAGCCTCAATAAAAGGACCAAATACTACCTGAATGTCTCGTGTTTCACGTGTCGACGATTGGTCCTAGAGGTCATCTAATTATTTTCAAGTATTTATTATGCACATAGATTATGCATGTACGCGTTTTGGCGGGTGCGTATGCGTGCGCGTAGTAGGCCTGTTTATTGTCGATCCGAGCACAGCGAGACTTATATCACGCGGTAAACTTCCGTCACATGGACAAGTCTTTGACGTCACTTCTGCTCATGGGGACATGGAGGACAATGGGGATATTTGCCCCCCTTTGCTTTTTGCTAGGTGAGACTTAACTCCTCTTTCTTGTTGCTATCTTTCCTTCAGGCTTCTCTCAGTTTCACTGGGGCGGCCTCGGGTCCCGTCTTGGGTCTGTTCGTGCTTGGGGGAGTTTTCCCATGGGCCAACGCCTATGTGAGTCTGTGTGCTTGTTCGTCTGTGTGTGTGTTTGTTTGTTTGTTTGTGCGTCTGTCTGTCTGTCTGTTTGTCTGTTTATATGGATGATGGTGATAATGGTGACGACGATGATGAAATAATAATAAGAAAAAGATGACGATGATGATGTCCATGATGAAAATGATGACGACGATGATGATGATGATGATGATGGTGATTGATGATGATGATGATGATGATGATGATGATGATGATGATGATGATGATGATGTTGATGATGATGATGATGATGATGATTATGACGATATTCAGAATGAGGAGGAGAAAGAAGTAGAAGAAGAAGAGCAGGAGGGAAAACATGAAGAAGAAGAAGAAGAAGAAAACGACGACGACGATGATGATGATGGTGATGACGACGACGACGATGATGTTGATGTTGATGATGGTGATGATGACTTGAACATGATGATGATGATGATGATGATCCAGGTGTTGGATGGAGAGTGATGACGGCGACGACGACGACGATGATGATGCCCCTTGTCTCTAAGCCATGATGATGATGATGATGATGATGATGATGATGATGATAATGATGATGACGACGACGACGATGACGATTATGATGATGACGATGATCATGATAATGATAATGATGACGATGATGACGACAAGGACAATGCAGCAGCTGCTGCTGGATAACAACGACAGCGACGACCACGACGATAACAACAATTACAACAATGTAGAGCTGGATAACAAACAACGGGAGACAGCGACAACAACAACAACAACAATTACAACAACAATACACAAAACAACAACGATCATTATTATAACATACACAATATAGGAATCCATCCTATAGTATAAGGGTGGAATCCGGAATATAATATGAACGTAATAAAATACCATTACAAAACATTTTCTCACCCCCCACCCCCTCACCCCCCAAAAAAACAAAAACTAGGGTGCAGTGGCAGGGGGGATTCTGGGCCTCGCCCTTCCTCTCTGGATCAGCATCGGAGCTTACAACCTGCCCGCCCCGCCCTACACCCTTCCCTTCCCCACCAACGGTTGTCTCCCCCTCACCGGCAACACCACCACTACCACCCCCACCACCCCTTCTCTCTGGACTTCTACGATGATTCCAGATTTGACGACTACTTCTGCTGGGCCGGATGATCTGTGAGTATGCCTGACTGGTGTTTTTTTCGACCATGACTGCCAGATAGCAGAGAGGGTAGGTAGCTATTCTGAACTACTGGGCTAAAATGTGTTTAGTGTTGGAGAAGTGGAGATGCCTTGCCCAGGGTACGTATTATATCCCCACTCTCTTAATTAAAACGCAGAAACCTTTTTTATTCATGGGCTACATAACATGCGCGCGTGCGCGCGCATACACATGCACACGATGCACGCACAACGACGCACACGCACACGCACGCACATTGCACACACGCGCACACACACGCGCGCGCACGTGTGCGCACACACACAGACACACACACAACGCACGCACGCACGCACGCACACGCACACGCGCACGCACGCACACACACACACACACACACACACACACACACACACACACACACACACACACACACACACACAGAGTCACACACTCACTCACACATTCTATATCATAGTTAGCCCGACCAATTTCCCATTTAGGCATAGTGTTAAAACACACCAAGAGGGGCAAAGTTTTTCTGTTCAACACCCGATTTTGTAAATAAATCAGATGTGTAGGCCTATGAGGCTATTGTTTTTAGATAATCAATTTTCTGTGCCCGTTTAGGAAAGTGTATTTCTGATTTCAAATCAGTGTCCTTGGTACTGAATTTTGTGTCGTATGACTTCTTAAAATATATTTTGCAGAAGCAAGTTTCATATTTTCTTCAAAAGGCAACTTTCAATTTCTGTGTATGCTCTTAATGTGGATGTATGAACAGGGACACCAAGAGAGCTATCTTGTAAGCTTTACCTGAATTTCAACTCAGTCTTCTCTTTCTATTTTGAACTCTTACTTTTTGCTTGTTGTCTGTCAGTCTTTCTTTTGACATCGAAAACGTATGTACCATACGAAACGTCTGGTTATTGACTTTCATTAAAGGACCAAATACTACCTGAAAGCCTTGTGTCTGTTATGTGTTTACTGTCAATGCTCTGCAACTTTTTGATTAAATATTTTAGGGGCTGAAAAAAAGGTATCTGCTGGGCGTAAGATAATTTTGATCTCACAAGTGCAGTACAACTTTTTAAATTAAAGAGGCAATCCATCTATTTGAAATGAAGGCAGAGGGTTAGGAACATAATGTTTTGTTTTCAGATCTGGGCTTGCACCTACACAGCGTCTTACCTATTAGTACGGCTGCTGTGGCTATTCTAAAGAGGTGGACCATAATCTTGTTGTGTGTTCAGGTCAGGTCTGGACCTCCTCTACACGGTGTCCTACCTGTGGTACCCTTCCATCGGCCTGGCCACTGTTGTTGTCGTCGGCCTTGTCCTCAGTTTCATCACCGGTGAGCACCAATGTAGCTGCACCCCCCCCCCCCCCATCAATATTGCCCCCTAGTCTAATAAACTAGTGTCCCAGTAATGCCTCTTCTCCTCTTGCCATAAACAAACAAGCACGGCATACGCGAGCGCGCGCACACACGCACACGCACACGCACACTCACACGCGCACACACACACACACACACACATACATACATGCATAAATACATACATGAATACATACATTCATACATACATACATACATACATACATACATACATACATACATACATACATACATATGCACACGCACGCACACGCACACGCACGCACGCACACGCACACGCGCACACACACACACACACACGCACGCACACACACACGCACACACACACACACACACACACACACACACACACACACACGCGCGCGCGCGCGCGCGCGCGCACACACAATGACACAAATCATAGACTATTTTCAGAATAGGCCAAACTATTGCCTCCTCTACTCTTATCTGCTGTTCAGTCAGAAAAGACTGACTGGCACAGTCATATTCTTCGTCTTCTTCTTCCTACTGGGGATGTTTATCCCGCCCCTTGCCCAAAGTCTTCGTCACACTGCAATTGGCGCACAGGATCCATGCTACGTGAGTTCATGTCATCCATCCCACCGGCACAACATGGCCTACTCCTACCGCCGAATAGTGGAATGGGCTTTTTAACATGTGCGCAAGATCTTTGTGCATGCCGTGGTTGGCACACAGAACCTCGGTTTTAAAGACACACTGACGCACCACGATTAATATAAGTCCCTTGGGTTTTTTTCCGGGTAGCTGTGACCCACAAGCAAAATGTCCCCAACTTCAAATTGAGGCTGCTCTTTAAAATGATGTTTCGGTTTGAATTTGGGGGGCATTTATACGGGAGTCAGACCTGGTCAAAGCAAGATTTATTTCTAGCTATAAGAGAAACCCGTGATTTTGACACGTGATCTAGTGGGTAAGACTCACCCGAAAGACTTGCATTGCCTATCTGTCTGTCTGCCTGTCTGTCTGCCTGTCTGTCTGCCTGTCTGTCTGCCTGTCTGTCTGCCTGTCTGTCTGACTGTCTGTCTGTCTGTCCCCCAGGGCCTATGA
>CM065710.1:7035455-7072955 GCA_017654935.2 Phymorhynchus buccinoides
ATGTATGCAGCATCTGAGTTAATCAGTTATACTTTCAATCCATTAATATAATCGATCAATCAGAAAGCGGTTTAACGAAACTGTTAACGGTTTTCTCATGAATATTCATCAGAAAATGGCTGCAAACAAAGTCATGTCTTGTGACAATTTCGTCCATACCCCATGCACGTTTGTCCAGGCATGACATGCAATATTGTCCAAGGACAAACAGCAAAGCACAATGACATGTAGTTTGAAATAAATTAATAGAATAGCTGAATATGTGTTTATTTTCTTCTCTTTTTCCAGTGCATCCCTGGGATCCCCTGCACATTCTTTTAGAGGGTCCTTTAGAATTTTAATACTTCATAGACCCCCAAATGGGGGTCCCTGGGAGCCCTGACAACTGTTTTATGCGTGCATATATGTGTGTGTGTGCGTGCATGCTTGCATGTATTTGTGTGTGTGTGTCACTCTGTGTGTGGCAATGTGCAGTGTGTGAGTATGGATGCATGCATACATACATGTGCGCGCACATGTGTGTGTATCTGCATCAGATCAATGCATACATCATGTGTGCATAAATCAAATGCTTAGTATTATATCACCCCCTCTCTCTCTCTCTCTCTCCATCTCCCTCCCTCTCCCCCACCTCTCTCTCCCTTTTCACTTTATTCCTTACACAATCTTTGATCACAACTCATCACTTTAAAACCCACATCTCAATCTGTTAATTTTTGTGTGAATACAGATCAACATTTTTGTTTTTTGTATTCATGCTGGTTTTTGTTTTGTGACTGTGATTACAAATCAGAATATTTTCTTCTTCTTTGCGCTCGTGGTAAGTTTGAGAATTGTCATAATGCTATTGTAAAGTAAAGTTTCCCCTGAGGAAGTTGTGGTTTTGTATAGTCTGTTGTGTGTGTTAGGGAGAAATGTGTTTATATATATAATATAATTTTCTTTATCATATCATATCATATCATATACGGCATATAGGCTTTTAAATAGCCTTTAGCCTGCTATTTCCTTTTAGTTTATAAGGAAACGCGATTTAAAACTTTTTGTTTTTTGATTTTGTTATTTTTATATATATATATATATATTTTTTATTTATTTTTTAAAGAGTACAACATACAGTGAAAACAAGCAAACTGATCTGCATACTAATTAATTACTGAATACTTATGTTAGTATGGAAGCAATAATCTTCCCAAAAATTATCTAATTTGTTTTTAAAACTTTTCTATATCCAATGTTAGTATTTATCAACCTCAGAAAGAAACTGTTAACGTTAACTTTACAAATTGTTCTGTGTTCTGAAAAGAACACAGTGTTTATATCCAAAGTTGGATTCCTGCCGGGATAACAAATCAAGATCAAGATCAAGATGAAAATAATTTGTTTGTTTCTGAGGTTCACAAATACAGACATTGGACACAGAAAATGTTATCATTTAAGCAAATTATTCTGCATTTCAAATGCACTGGTCAGCTTTTCAGTCCTTCAGATTAGGGGTATGGAGCTCAGCTGTTCACTGAGATTTCTCTTTCATAGTATGTATGCATGTGTTGACAGAAGTTGCCTGTGAATACCAGAGAAAGCAGTATTAGACCATCTGTGGACCAACTCAGCAGACCATGACCAAACTGACGCAGTATGTGGAGGCTTTCTGGGTGAGTTTATGATAGTAGTAATAATTAGCATTTATAGCGCCAATCTTAAAAAAGCCCAAGCGCTTACAATCATAAATGAATAAACCAGCAAGCAATATAAATAAATAAACGACAAAAATATATTATGCACATGCGCGCACGCACGCACACACGCACGCTCTAAGCGCAGACACACGCACGCACTAAACACACACACACACACACGCAACACGCACGTACAGACAACACGCATTCACACTAACACACGCGGATGGAAGGGGCACAGTACTTTGAAAAGAAATATAGCAGGCTATGATTTGAAAAGAGTAGTTTTGAGAGAAGACTTAAATGAAGAAAGGGAGTTGGCAGAACGGAGAGGTAAAGGGAGTTTATTCCAAGTGGAGGGGGCCTGGAAAGAGAAGGAGCGTTCGCCAAGTTTCCTGGTGCGGTAATGAGTGATCTGGAGGAGAGAAGTGTCAGAAGAGGAGCGTAACTGTCTAAGAGGTGTGTAAAGGTTCAGAAGATCAGCGAGATAAGAAGGAGCCAGACCATTCAGTGATTTGTAACAGAGCAGAGAGAGCTTGTATTCAATACGCCTTCCAACAGGAAGCAAGTGAAAAGATTCAAACATAGGGGTAGACTTAGAGTGAGGGAATTTGGAACATCTCAGTACAAAGCGAGCAGCAGTTTATGACAATTTGTATCATATTTGCACGGCCCGTAAGACACATCACATGAAAAGGCGTATCCCAACAACATTTTACACAAATTCCTGAATTTGTTGTAATCATGGATGTAGTTTGATACCATTATTATTTTTATATTAATACTGATATAGTATTGTAATTAATATTATACACCCCACATGGCCGAAAGGCCGAAGAGAGCGTAAAGCCTTAATAAAATTTAAAAAAAAATATTATACAAATTTTATAGTAGTTTCTTACCATATTGTAATCATAGTTTTTTACCGCATAGTATTAGTCGGATCACATTATATAAGGCTCAGACCCCCCCATGGGGATACCAGGGGGGGGGGGGGGGTCTTGTACAAATAGTTCCCCCGCCTTCTGGAAGTTCTGTGCTTGTAAAATTATCCTCTGATCCATCATTCTCTTTGACTCTGCCTTTTCCCTTTGCTTACTGTCATCTGGTGTCTTTCTATCTCACTGGTCCATTCTCCTGCCTTTTTTCTATAGATTCTCACAAAGATCTCTTCAGCCGAAGTCGGATATGCTGGGCCTAACCTATTTCTTAGTTAGGCGCATAACGGCAGCATGACGCATCTACGCTCATATGACAGGAAACCGTCTGAGCGAATGAAGAAGAAGAAGAAGAAGAAGAAGAAGGCTCAGAGGTCTCAGTCTGGAAAACCCCCCAACCAGTTTAACATTTCAGTGATAGTGAGTCGACTGTTAACCCTTTCACCACCAACGTCGCATTTTTGCACCACAGTGATTTAACACCCATGTCACTAAAAGGCATCAAATCAGGGTCTGCTATCCAAAGACCCAATTCTGTTAATTTTAGGAGGTAAGGATAGGCCTTGCTTTAAATATGTCACAGAATCCCCAATATTACAGACATATTTTTTTCTCTACCCAGGTAAGTTTAATGGGAACTGTTTTCTGAAAAATGGCTGACGGCTATAGGGTTAATGAGTTTATAATATAAATGCACGGCTCTGATTTTGACAACGGCCATACCACGTTGAAAACACCGGTTCTCGTTCGATCACCGAAGTTAAGCAACGTCGGGCCTGGTCAGTACTTGGATGGGTGACCGCCTGGGAACACCAGGTGCTGTTGGCATTGATTTTGATCGCTTCTCGGCCTTTTGGCTAAGAAGTGATTAAAGAACATAAATTTTTGTTTATGCCCTGGTTGGTTTGTTCAGCCCGTCGTACATGGCGAAAGTCGATTCGCGACGTTAAACTGAACTTCCATCTGATACTGGTCCAAAAAGTGTTGCACTAAGACCAAAATCTGAAAATCAAAATAAATGATTGAATTTAGGTTGGTTGTGAAGCCTGGACTCCCACCTGTGTTGTCAGTGATTTTTGGATCAAGAGCAGCTGTGCTTTTACTTTTATGATGACTAGAAATGTAGAGGTCCCAAAGCTTCTGCTCATAACTCGGTGTCTCATTTATAAGTTCAAACCCATTCAGGGCTCCCCATTTTGTTTGACCATAGAGGGTATTTTCACCCCCAGGAAGCAGCTATAGAGGGTCTCTTCACCCCCAGGGTGAACTTATAGAGGGTGAAAAATCAAAACAAAATAAGCATAAAGACATGTGGGTACTGTCAAAAAAATGTAAAGTATTGTATGCACAGGCAGTATGAAGCATTACATGCCTGGCATTTCCGACACACAAATGTTACCAACACAGTCACACACAGCCACACTCACACACATCATTCAAGAATCAAGAACTTTAATCCTTTGCCCTCTTTTGAGTCATTGAGGATGAAACAACAAAATTATAAAATTTCAAGCAAGGCATGACAATTTATGTTGAACATTCAATAACACACACACACACACACAGAGAAAGAAAGAGGGTGAAATGGGAGACGGGCTCACCCACTGGGCAGATTTATAGTGCGTCTCATAACCCTCCAGTAGTAATTATAGTGCGTCGTTTCACCCCCAGTACGAAGTTTTAATGCGTCTGTCACGCACATTTGACGCACAGACGCACAGAATGGGGAGCCCTGCCATTTGTAACTTTTGAGTTTCATCTGCCTTGCTGTTGTTTGTATCCTGTTTGGGATTGTCCACCCACTAACACTAGTAACAGTATCAGGATATGTTGGAGTGCTTTGATAAAAACAACTGATGCAGTTCAGCAAGTGACTTCCTGGTTTGCATAATTTAAGTGGCAGGGATAGTTCTTTAAGTACTCTGATCTACACAGACAGAAAGAAGAGTTTTTAACTTTCCACGGTATGTCTTTTTGTGTTGTGTGTGTGTGTGTGTGTGTGTGTGTGTGTGTGTGTGTGTGTGTGTGTGTGTGTGTGTGTGTATGTGTATGTGTGTGTGTTAACTGTTTGTGTGTGTGTGTGTGTGTGTTAACTGTTTGTGTGTGTGTGTGTGTGCGTGTGCGTTAACTGTTTGTGTGTGTGTGTGTATGTGTGTGTGTGTGTGCGTGTGAGTGCGTGTGCGTGTGCGTGTGTGTGCGTGTGTGTGTGTGTGTGTGTGCGTTTGTGTTTGTGTGTGTGTGCGTGTGCGCGTTAACTGTTTGTGTGTGTGTGTGTGTGTGTGTGTGTGTGTGTGTGTGTGTGTGTGTGTGTGTGTGTGTGTGTGTGTGCATTAACTGTTTGTGTGTGTGTGTGTGTGTGTGTGTGTGCGTTAACTGTTTGTGTGTGTATGTGTGTGTGTGCAGGGCTCCCAATCATCCTGCAAAACAAGGGGTCCCAGGGACTCCTTCACTTACAGTATAGAGGGTCCTAGAAGCATGATCCTGATAGAGGGTCCCAGTGGCATTGTGAATGCTAAAAATGTTTTTTCTAGTGCATCCTTGGGACCCCCTGCACATTTAGAATTTTTGTACTTCATAGACCCCCAAACGGGGGTCCCTGGCAGCCCTGGTGTGTGTGTGTGTACATATATGTATCGTGGATGGGAATTGTCTGCCAAATTTGTGCAGAAAAAAAAGTCTGTCCACCGGGAAAAAAATAAGAAAAAAAGGCAAATTTATGGTAAGAAAAGACCCCTCCTCTGCACCCTTCCATTCATTTCAGGCTGTTCTGTCGACCGCTGTCCTATTACCGCTGACACTAAACTGACCCTAAACCTATCCCTAAGCCTAACCCTAATCCTAACCCTCACCTCCTGAAACCGCTGTCGCATTCCCTTAGGGTTAGGGTTAGAAATAGGGTTTAGGGATAGGTTCAGGGTCAGTTTATTGTCAAATGCACATACAAAATAAAAGTTCATGGTACGTTATGATCCTGTGCACGTAAATTCAGAATGTTCACAGTAATCTGAAAATGCGACATCGGTCGACGGAAATGAAGAGAAGGGGGAAGAGGAGGGGGCTTATCTTAGCATAGTTTGCTTAAAAAACACACACTAAATTTAGCTGTTCTAAAGCTGTTTTAGGGCTTCAATCACCAAAACAGCTTCAGCGTTACCCCCTGGACACCTACTAGGGGCCTTCTGCGACCCCTAGACCCCCGCTTTTCAGCCTATTAAATTCCCATGCTTGTGTATACACGTGTGTATGTGTGTGTGAGTGTGTGTATGTGCGTGTGTGTGCATGTTACTATGCGTGTGTGTGTGTGTGTGCATGCCTGTATTTTGTGTGTGTGGTGTGTGTGTGTTAAGTGTGTGTGTGTGTGTGTGTTAACTGTGTGTGTGAGTGTGTCTATGTGTGTGTGTTTGCATGTGAGTATGTGCCACTGTGTGTGTGTGTGTGTGTGTGTGTGTGTTTGTTCACAAGTGTATGTGTGTGTTTGCGCGCGTGTGTGTGTGTTAACTGTGTGTGTCTGTGTCTCTGTGTGTCTGTGTGTGTGTGTGTGTGTGTGTGTGTGTGTGTGTGCGCGTGCATGTGTGTGTGTGTGTGTGTGCGTGTGTGTATGTGTGTGTGTGTGTTAACTGTGTGTATGTGTGTGTGTGTTTGTTAACTCTGTGTGTTTGTGTGTGTGTGTGCATGCTTGTGTGTGTGTGTGTGTGCTGGCATGTGCACATGTGTTTTTGTGTACATGTGTATAGCTATGACGAGTGAATGTGTGTGTGTCTGTATCTGTCTGTATCTGTGTGTTAAAGGGAAAACAACCAATCCCAGGGATCGGGTCGTTCTCGTCAGAAAAGCTCTGCCCCGCCGTGGCTCCCACAACAGGGAACAAAGAAGGGCAAACCGTCTCTCTCGCCAGCTGTGATTCAAATGCGGCGTGCGCTCAGCGCCTCCCCTCTTTTATAGTCTGGTCGTGCCTTTAATGTTTGTACATGTGTTGTTGCAGAGTCCTGACATTCTCAGCTCTGCAGGCAGCGATCTTCTCTCCAAACACAATGCAGATTCCAAGAAATTCATGCTGGATCTGGCAGAGTATTTGAAACAGAGGTAAGTAAGTAAGCACACACAAATCTCAAATCTGGAAAGACATTCCCACAGATTAGTGCCAGCGATATTCTCTCCGAGCATAATGCGCGGAGTCCAAGAAATTCATGCTGGATCTGGCAGAGTATTTGAAACAGAGGTAAGTAAGTAAGTAAGCAAGCACACACAAATCTCAAATCTAGAAATACATTCCCACAGATTAGCAGCGATCTTCTCTCCAAACACAATGCGGAGTCCAAGAAATTCATGCTGGATCTGGCAGAGTATTTGAAACAGAGGTAAGTAAGTAAGCACACACAAATCTCAAATCTAGAAATACATTCCCACAGATTAGCAGCGATCTTCTCTCCAAGCACAATGCGGAGTCCAAGAAATTCATACTGGATCTGGCAGTATTTGAAAGCAATGGAACCTCCCTTTGAAGACTTTGATAAATCATCCAAAATAAGGTCTTAAGTGGGAGGGAGTTGTTTGTATAGGGATGTAATTTTAATACTTACAAGGAAGGGCAATGTCCAGACCTGTTTACCATTCCGGTTTAGCCGGAATTATTCCGGAAATTTGCTAAAATTCCGGGTAAAATAGTAAATTCCGCGTGAACGCTGAAAATTCCGGATTTCGAAAAACCGTCTATTATTTGTTTCCGTTCGTAGGAAAAGACGCAAGGGTTGACCGAAACGTGTACCTAACACGCTACGTCATCAGAAAAGGGGTTGTGATTGACGTCACATGCATTAAATGCTGCATTTTCATTGGTTAAAGGGGTGAAATAATATTTTTATTTTGGTCGATCTATTTCGGGACTGAGCAAATGGCGGCCAGACTTTTACTGTCGATTCGAAGAGCTTTCCAGGCAGTTTTTTTAATGGTAGAGATTGTAATTAGGGCTTGAAATGAGTCAATTTAGATTATATTATCACTGGAAAGTACGATGATGTGAGAATTTTGAAGTTTTCAATGGAAAATTGATCGCGATGGCGCCGAGTTGCAACTTGGCATCCGCCGATCCGCGGCCGAGTGATTTTTCTCTGTCCCATCGTGGACATTTCCAGGTATTTTGCTTTTTCCAGCTTGTTTTATACTAAAATTGACTAAGAATTAGTGACTGAATTTACTAATAAAACTTTTCTGGCAAAATTGAGCCAAGAAATCTTCACAATATTGAAAATCGACGCCGATGTTCGCGGAAAGGAGAAGAAGAAGAAACCGCTTTATCGCGAGTCGTGTACAGATCATGTGAATTCCGGTTTTTGTTCTCAAATTCCGGGGGTTTTTGTGGCAAATTCCGGGTTTTTCATTATAAGGGTAAACAGGTCTGAATGTCTCAGAGAAGTAGGTCTTAAGGTGACACACTGCATGTTTTGGGGGCAATTTATGTTCATGTTTGTTTGTCAGGAACTAATAAAGATATCTACATGAAATGTTGCACAGTGATGCAGAACATGACCCTGACCATACATACAAGACTGTGTGAAGGCACTGTGAAAGTATGGAGTCCACCTAAAATAAAATCACACATCATCAAACAATAGTAAAAAATTCATAGGATCCCGCTTGAGACAAAGAACGCGAGTTAACAACTCAGACATGCTAATTGTATGACCATTGCACTCTTTGATGTCTTAGGAAAGTGGACAAATGATCAGCATCACCATGCAGTACTTGAATCCAGCGCTGTCGAGGAAAATTTTGTGTGATTTATTTTTAGGTGGACTCCATAATTTCATAGTGCCTTCACACAGAGTCTTCAAATTTGGCATATATGGTCAGGGTCATGTTTGGCATCAGTGTGCATGTAGATATCTGTATTAGTTCCTGAGAAACAAAAATGAACATAAATTGCCCCATTTTGTTGAAGATACGGTTTAACGTTGCATTATGTTTCCAGGTCCAAGATGGAGATGGAGTACAGTAAAGCCTTGGGACAACTGACACGAACCTTGAAGGATCGTCCCGTGGTGGGGTCAGTGTTTTGACTTAATTTTACTGCTAGCACTACTACTTACAAACGTGACACGAAATAGTACAGAGAAGTTATTTTTAAGACGATCGGTTACTAACATTCGCAAGTTTTACTTTTCTAACCGAGTTGTTCAATGCTGGACATAAATATATTCAAAACTCTTCTGGACAAAGACACAACGATGTCAAAGTTTTATACTACTTTCGATGAATTAAGAAAAAGAAGAAAAAAATGTCCATTCCATATTTTTGTTAAATTTTCTAGTTTAGCTGTAGAAAGCAAGCCACCCTGAAACAAATCAAAGACACAAACGAGAAAGGGCGTAAAAGGGCCGCGAGGCCCACTTCTAGCCCTAATTACTAAGAAGAAAAATGGTGTTTTACGTCCTCTCTGTCTGGAACAGACACATATGGGACATTTGTAGATACAAAGATGGTGGGAACGATACTGGAGGCAGTGCAACACCAGTAAAGTCCCAAATTATTAACAATACAGATAAGTGTAGCAGTAACCACGCCTCGGTTAAACCTCATCGGCTATGGTACCGCCACGTTTTGATAAGCCCTAATTACTACTACTACTTCTTAAATCCACTACTACTACTATTACTACTGCTACTACTACTTCTACTACTACTACTACTACTACTACTACTACTACTACTACTACTACTACTACTACTACTACTACTACTACTACTACTACTACTACTACTACTACTACTACTATTACTACTACTACTACTACTACTACTACTACTACTACTACTACTTCTACTACTATTATTACTACTGCTACTACTACTACTACTACTACTACTACTACTACTACTACTACTACTACTACTACTATTATTACTACTACTACTAACCATGATCTATTATTCATAATCATAATTATATTTTTGGGACCATGAGGTTCACCTTATTATATAAGGCGTATCCCCCAAATTTTGCTCAAAATTCAGATTCTGTTATTCTATTTTATGATTTTATTATAGTAAAGAAAGGTAACTCTCTGTAATTAACCCCCTTCACCAAAGTTATTTACGGCACCAAGTCGCCTAGCAAAGCATAAGCATCAGCCACATCAGGCATGGGAATTGTCCGCGAATTCGCGGATTTCCGCGAATGTTTTTTTGAAATTGTTACTAAATACTTCGTTTTTGTTACTAAATACTTCGTTTTTGTTACTAAATACTTCAATTGGGGGGCTTTTTCAGGCTTTTCAGAGTTTTTTGTCTCTGACAATTCCCATGCCTGCACATTGAGACAGACCCAGGTTCATCCTGAAAAAAAGGATGATGATAGAATGCTTTGTTTGCCTCCCTTCGGCTCTGATCCACTCATTGCTAGGCGATTGGTATGGTAATCAACTTTGCTGGAGGGGAGTTAATTAGAAAGAGAGTTCTCCCCCTTTGTTCAGTTTCACTTTTCTGTTTGCTTTGAGTCCTCTGTGCAATGTTTTGACCTTGTTATAAATCCTTATTCTGTTTGCCTAAATATGTTTTTGTGATTCCCACCCCCACCCCTAAAAAGTGAAATGCTTTTACCTGTACATTATTTCTGTTTATTGTCAGTACCCATGTGTAATTTCTCATGAAGCAATAAAGTTCTTGTGCGTTCCCAGGCCATATGGCCATAATGGGTAAGGTACGTATATGTCCAGTTTTCAGTTTTGACTGGTCTCCCCGCTGCGTACAGCTGACACATTCCGATTTCGGAGGAGCTCAAAGGAGAGAGAAATTATTTGGAAGATTTTTTTTTAAAAGGCAAGAGAATGGGGCCAATAAGTCAGAAAGATAGAAAGCAAAGGAAAAAGGCAGAGTCAAAGAGAGTGGCAGATTAGATGAAGTCACAAGCACAGAACTTCCAGAAGGTGGGGGAACTATTTTTGCAAAAGACCCCCCGGTATCCCCATGGGGAGGATGAATCAACAAAGTTCACTTGAAATAAAAGTTGCATAGACTTTAACCCATTTGCATCGCAACGATTTTGAATTATTAAAAAAACTCACAAATCACTCCAGCCATACACACAAACAAAGCATACATAAACAAAAGTAGAAATGAAAGAAGATGACAGGTTTTAATTTAGTTTTACTTTTAGACTTAGGGAAGTGGTAGATCAGACTTTTTTTTATATATAGCCTTTGCATAGAAAAACTCTACACCGATTGGTTGCCCCACAACAAACCACTACAAAGCAAACTCAGAGGCAAAGTTGTCGTCTAAGGGAGCGAAGCGAGTTTAGAAGTGACCAAGGTATGATGTGCACACAGATTTACTTCCCTTGAAGCAAATGCATCATCAAATTGACAGCCATCTATTAATTCCGGACATATATATGTCCGGAACGACTTGAATGAGTTAAAGTAGAATTATCATATCATATCATATCAGTTTAGGCTCTGTGGGCTTTTGAAGCCTTTTGCTCTCTAGATATTTTTTCATATGTAGCATAAATTTATATTTTCTTTTTGCCCGTGAATTACTTTGACTATTGTGTATTGGTTTTGAAATTTTTTTATTTCTCCAAATTTGTGGAGTACATAATAGTATTAATTTTTTTTGTCAATGTGATATTTTATTTTCTGGTTGCCGTGCCGACAGTGTTCTGGAGGTGGCGTGGAACTGCCTGCGGGGGGAGCTGGACTCGTGCCGCCAGGCGCACGACGATGCAGGCCTGTTCTTCCAGCAACACGCCGAGGAGACCAAGAGATTCTGCAAGGAGGTCACCGCCCGCAGGGAGATGGTAAGCACTGGGGCGTAAACAGCGAACGGAAAGGCTGAGAATACATCTTTTGTGTGAGGGAGCAGGTTGCTGGGAATGGGGAAGACTAAAAGGTGAAAATTTGGCTTTGTGTGTTAACACTTGTAACCCCGATTAAAATGTCGACTATTCCCTGTAACCACCAAATTAATGTTGGTAAACTGGGCCTGAAATGGGGTACTTTGTTTAAAAAAATATTAAAAAATAACTACTTGATGGATTGACTTCAAATGTTCAGGGTTTGTGTATAAATGAAACATGTTTAACTTGCAATGTTTTTTTTGTTATGTGATATTTTTTTTTTTTTCCGGCGTCTCCGGATTATGAGAATTTGAGAAGCAACGATTTTCTTACACACGCACACGCGCACACACACACACACACACACACACACACACACACACACACACACACACACACACACACACACACACACACACACACACACACCAACACACAAATTGTACAATAAAAAGGCCTATATAAGCATTTGCTATATTCAAAGGAATGTAGCACTTGTACTAGGCTAGAGGGGTGAAAAAAGAGCAGTAAATGTGTGTGTGCTCAGCAAGTCTGACTTCAGCTGGAGGAAATGTTTTTGAAAGTGTTTCGTGAAAAAAGGCAGGAGAATGGACCTGGTAAAGGCAGAAAGATAGTAGATGACAGTAAGCAAAGGGAGAAGGCAGAGTCAAAGAGAGTGACAGATTAGAGGAAGCTACAAGCACAGAACTTCCAGAAGGTGGGGGAACTATTTATACAAAAGACCCCCCGGTATCCCCATGGGGGATGAAACCATTTTTAATTCACCACTTCAGGATTGGGAAGATGCGGAGAACATTGAAGCGTGTCGTTTCAAGATTGAGAGAATGTTGTACTTTCACCCATGTTCAGGTATTCTAGGATTTTCTAGAAGCACCCGTGTGCACACATTTTTCGTTGTTGTTGGTCTGTCTCAGGTTGAAGAGCGTTTGAAGAGGACTCACAACCAGAAACTGACGCAGTACAAGAACATGATGTCTGTAAGTGAGAGAGACAGAGACAGAGAGAGACAGAGAGAGAATGAAAGATAGAGAGAGAATGAAAGATAGAGAGAGTGAGCAAGAGACAGAAAGAGAGAGGGAGAGAAAGAGAGAGAGAGAGAACGAAAGAGAGAGCGAGAGATAGAGAGTGAGAAAGAGAGATAGCGAGAGGTAGAGAACGAGAGAGATAGCGAGAGATAGAGAGCGAGAGATAGAGAGTGAGTGAAAGAGAGAGCGAGAGAGAGAGAGAACGAAAGAGAGAGCGAGAGGTAGAGAGCGAGAAAGAGAGAGAGCGAGAGAGAGAGAGCCAGAAAGAGAGAGAGAGCAAAAGAGAGAGAGAGTTAGAAAGAGAGCGAGAAAGAGAACTTGAGAGAGAGAGCAAAAGAGAGAGAGCTAGAAAGAGAGAGCAAGAGAGAGAGAAAGAGAGAGTAAGAAAGAGAGAGAGCGAGCGGAAGAAAGAGATAACAAAAGATAGAGAGAGAGAGAGCCAGAAAGAGAGAGAGCAAAAGAGAGAGATCGAGAAAGAGAGAGAGCGAGGAAGATAGAAAAAGAGAGAGAGCAAAAGAGAGAGCGAAATAGAGAAGCAGAGAGAGAACGAAATAGAGAGAGAGAGCGAAAGAGAGAGAGAGAGCGAACGAGAGAGATGGACAGAAGCAGAGAGAGAGACATGGACACATGTATGCGCAGCAGCCAAAGAGTCACGATTACCATATTTTACGGACTATAAGGCGATACTTTTTTCACCCCAGACTGAGACCCCTGTGTCCTATGATATGACTGATAATATAGTAAGAAACTATAACAATATCTGAATTTTGTGTTAAATTTGGGGGGTCAATCAACTTGTTTAATTTCAGTCCTATAATTTTTATGCAAATTGTGATATTGTTTTCCCTTTACAAACAATGTCATTTGTTTGCTCTGTTTACCTTTATCCAAGTTGGTGTGTGTGTGTGTGTGTGTGTGTCTGTCTGTCTGCCTGCCTGCCTGTCTGTCTGTTCAGAGATTTCTGTTTGTGTCATCCGTTTCATTTGTTTTTCAGTACATTGGATTATTTTCTTTATTTATATGCCTTTTTCACATTTTATGAACACATTTATTGCTGTATCTTGTGTGTGTGTGTGCGTGCGCATGCATGTGTGTGTGTGTGTGCGCGCGCGTGTGTGTCAGTGCTTGTGTGTGTACTGAATAGTATTACTTTATTATATTTTACCGTTTGCTGTGATGTTATCATTATGGTGTTCTTTATTATTAATGTTTACTTATTGGGGGTGTGGGGGTGGGGGTGGTGGCGGGGTGTGTGTGTGTGTGTGACAAACTTAATTGGTTTATGTGAATAACATGTGCTTTTATGCATGTACTTTATGTCTTAGTTTATCATATAATGTCTCGTCAGTTTTAGATTTAAGTGCACGCTGAAAAAAGATTTTCTTCATTGAAGACAATAAATACATTTGATTGATTGATTGGATTGATTGATTGATTGATTTGATTGATTGATTGTATGGATGCTCCTGCTTGCAGGATGTCCTGAAATGCAGGATTTTTTTATGGCCTGGAGCCGGCGTCGCCGGATTATGAGAATTTGAGAAGCAGCGAATTTCCTATTTATAAACATGTTTTTTTCGGTTTCTCTCATGTGGAGAACATAAAGGAAAATACTACAGATACATGCCTTTTCCAGGAGCTTTGTATTTTTAGGATTGTTTAAGTCCAGTTGTTAACTGGGCGGCCCCTGGACCCCGGCCTTGCAGCATGATTTTTGAAATTTCCCAGGAGCACCCATCAATCAGTCAATCAATCAATCAATCAATCAATAACTGTAATGATCCCTGAGAAAATTACAAAGCACATTCACAGGCTCGATAAGCAAACAATACTAAAACATACATTATATATATGTAACTCGAACACGCCTTATAGTCCGAAACAAATATGGTACGTTAACTTGCGTTTTGGGGGAATCCTCAGGGCTCCCAATCATCCTGCAAAACAAGGGGTCCCAGGGACTCCTTCTCTTACAGTATAGAGGGTCCCAGTGGCATTGTGAATGCTCAGGGCTCCCAATCATCCTGCAAAACAAGGGGTCCCAGGGACTCCTTCACTTACAGTATAGAGTGTCCTAGAGGCGGGATAGAGGGTCCCAGTGGCATTGTGAATGCTCAGGGCTCCCAATCGTCCCGGAAAACAAGGGGTCCCAGGGACTCCTTCACTTACAGTATAGAGGGTCCCAGTGGCATTGTGAATGCTCAGGGCTCCCAATCATCCTGCAAAACAAGGGGTCCCAGGGACTCCTTCACTTACAGTATAGAGGGTCCCAGTGGCATTGTGAATCCTCAGGGCTCCCAATCATCCTGCAAAACAAGGGGTCCCAGGGACTCCTTCACTTACAGTATAGAGGGTCCCAGTGGCATTGTGAATCCTCAGGGCTCCCAATCATCCCGCAAAACAAGGGGTCCCAGGGACTCCTTCACTTACAGTATACAGGGTCCTAGAGGCGGGATAGAGGGTCCCAGTGGCATTGCGAATGCTAAAAAGAATTTTTCTAGTGCATCCCTGGGACCCCCTGCACATTCTTTTAGAGGGTCCTTTAGAATTTTAGTGCTTCATAGACCCCGAAATGGGGGTCCTTGGGAGCCCTGATCCTATATTTAATCCCTTGACTGCCGTATAACGTATCACCTACTGATATCACTGATGATGTTATCAGATGAAGAGGAATAACTCGGGCTTTTGCTGTAACACAGTCAAGAGAGTTATATCCCCAGACCATTTTGCCAGATTGGCTCTATCAGTTGTCTTTTTCATGGCATGACTTGTCCAATGATTTTTTCTTTAATTTTCTTTGTCAGTCAAGGGGTTAATACTTGTACAAATTCTTTTGTTTATTTATTTTTTATTTATCTTGTTGTTGAAAGGGCAAGTCAAGGACTAGTAGGTGAAAGAGTTTCTTACATGTTTTGATTATTATTTTATTTTTATTTTTTTCAGTTGAGCAAGACGTATCGACATAAATGTCGAGAGAAGGATCAAGCCAAGGACCAGTACGATATTTTGAGAAGGGAGGTCACTTCCACAGTGAAAGAGCTGGATAAGGTTAGTTATTTCCCTACTTCCCCTGCCCCCTGCGCCCCCCCCCCCTCCCCTCCAACCACCACCCCCTGATAAAAAAAATGTCATCCGTACTTTCATTTACAAGAAAATTATAATACAGACAAACCTCTATTTTAAGACTTCCAAAATGTCCAATGACATATTAAAACTGGATTTGGGTCTTTCCAACTCCATAGGATTGTGCAATCGATGTATTACAGTTTCACTTCGCCGACTTCTGTTAATCACCTCCACTCTCGTCCAAAGTCAGTGGTTTTCTTTTTCAAAGTCAGTGGTTTTCGTGCTTTTCCTACGCTTTCCACCATCTTTTCTACAACAAGGGAAGCGACACCGCTTTCAGGCCCTTGACCGTGGTTGTTTCCCTTTGCTCGAAGTCTGTGCAGACGACAACAAAGGTCGTAAAAACCAACAAAATGGCGGTCGTAAGTCACGTTTTAGAGGAAGTCGTTTAAGAGAGGTCGTTTACATAGTAAAATGCATCCGTGCCAACAAATCCGGTCTCAAATGAGAGGTGGTCGCTTAACAGAGGGTCGTAAAATAGGGGTTTGTCTGTAATCGCATTGTCATTTTGGGTTTGTTTAGATTTTTGAAGGAACTTGTTTAGTTCATGAAAGTTTTTGAAAAGCGCTTAGAGAAATCAAATGAGCGGCCTAGAAATACACATTGTTTTTGGCTCACTTGTGTTAACGAAGTTGACACGAAGTGAGTCTATAGTATGATAGTAGTTCGGTTGTGTGTATCATGTGTGTGTGTGTGTTGCGTCCGTGGTCTAATCTCCAAACTTTAACGTTGGCATTTTCTCGGGAAATAGAAGGCGTACATTGTTCAAACTTTGCATACATATAGATGTCTATGTAAGCCTTCACATAATAACGATTTGAATAATTAAATACTTAAAGCAACACTGTAAGCAGATAACAAACAGATAACATTTTAGATCAGTGGGTTAGAGAGTACTGAACAGGCAACATGAGTTAAGAAACTCATCAACACTGAAAGCCTCGATAGCTCATTGGTAGAGTGTCTGTCTGTCATGCCAATGGTTCCGGGTCCGATTCTCGGCACGGGCACATTTTTTTTAATAGTTTTTTTTATATAGTTGTATCCATTAACGATAGTTTCATTTGTACTTTAACATTTTATTGTCAATCTTGTACTTTAGACACCCCCCTCAATCTTTGTTGTTGTCCCACGTGTGCCTGTTCGAGTGAGCCTTGAAGGCTTTGCCTCTTGTTTATTACTATGATCATGCTGCCACTTGTAACTTTGTTTCGGTTTGCTTAGGAATTTTGTTCATAAAATCTTTTTTGATAAGCATGCTATAATTTGTTTTGAATTTGTGAAGATTTGTAAAGGATTTTGTTTTGGGGGATAAAATAACCATGCTATATTTTTGTTTTGTTTGTATTTCTGAAGGAATTTGATAACAATATATTTGAAATAACCATGCTATCATTTAGATATTGTTTGCATTTGTGAAGGAATTTGATGACAATATATTTGAAATAATCATGCTATCATTTAAATGTTTGCATTTGTGAAGGAATTTGATGACAATATATTTAAAATAATCATGCTATCATTTAAATGTTTGCATTTCTGAAGGAATTTGATGACAATATATTTAAAATAATCATGCTATCATTTAAATGTTTGCATTTGTGAAGGAATTTGATGACAATATATTTGAAATAATCATGCTATCATTTAAATGTTTGCATTTGTGAAGGAATTTGATGACAATATATTTAAAATAATCATGCTATCATTTAAATGTTTGCATTTGTGAAGGAATTTGATGACAATATATTTGAAATAATCATGCTATCATTTAAATGTTTGCATTTGTGAAGGAATTTGATGACAATATATTTAAAATAATCATGCTATCATTTAAATGTTTGCATTTGTGAAGGAATTTGATGACAATATATTTAAAATAATCATGCTATCATTTAAATGTTTGCATTTGTGAAGGAATTTGATGACAATATATTTGAAATAATCATGCTATCATTTAAATGTTTGCATTTGTGAAGGAATTTGATGACAATATATTTAAAATAATCATGCTATCATTTAAATGTTTGCATTTGTGAAGGAATTTGATGACAATATATTTGAAATAATCATGCTATCATTTAAATGTTTGCATTTGTGAAGGAATTTGATGACAATATATTTAAAATAATCATGCTATCATTTAAATGTTTGCATTTGTGAAGGAATTTGATGACAATATATTTAAAATAATCATGCTATCATTTAAATGTTTGCATTTGTGAAGGAATTTGATGACAATATATTTGAAATAATCATGCTATCATTTAAATGTTTGCATTTGTGAAGGAATTTGATGACAATATATTTAAAATAATCATGCTATCATTTAAATGTTTGCATTTCTGAAGGAATTTGATGACAATATATTTAAAATAATCATGCTATCATTTAAATGTTTGCATTTGTGAAGGAATTTGATGACAATATATTTGAAATAATCATGCTATCATTTAAATGTTTGCATTTCTGAAGGAATTTGATGACAATATATTTGAAATAACCATGCTATCATTTAAATGTTTGCATTTGTGAAGGAATTTGATGACAATATATTTGAAATAATCATGCTATCATTTAAATGTTTGCATTTGTGAAGGAATTTGATGACAATATATTTAAAATAATCATGCTATCATTTAAATGTTTGCATTTCTGAAGGAATTTGATGACAATATATTTAAAATAATCATGCTATCATTTAAATGTTTGCATTTCTGAAGGAATTTGATGACAATATATTTGAAATAATCATGCTATCATTTAAATGTTTGCATTTCTGAAGGAATTTGATGACAATATATTTAAAATAATCATGCTATCATTTAAATGTTTGCATTTCTGAAGGAATTTGATGACAATATATTTAAAATAATCATGCTATCATTTAAATGTTTGCATTTCTGAAGGAATTTGATGACAATATATTTGAAATAACCATGCTATCATTTAAATGTTTGCATTTGTGAAGGAATTTGATGACAATATATTTGAAATAACCATGCTATCATTTAAATGTTTGCATTTCTGAAGGAATTTATAGATGTGTTGTTAGTATATTTCTAACTGTCGTTGCAGGCACGATCGAAGAAGGAAAAAACAGACGAAGAGTCTGTTAAAGCAGGTAAGCTAAACTACCGTATTGTGCGGACTATAAGACGCTAGGTTTTCTTCTTCTTGTACATTGATGATGTATACTGTGCTGTGTTATGTTATTTCTGGATATTTACTTTTCTTGAATGCTTTGTAGTGTGGTAGGGTGTAAAAGGCAGGATAGACAGGGAGGAAAGGAAGGCTCGCTCTTCCCCACAAGCTCAGTAACAGCAGACCACATGGGGTGGTATACGGTGTTTGATCTATCTTTTATTTCATCTCAGCAAAACAGCACACCTGAACGCATATGAAATGCACAAACCCAGGTGAACAATAAGCAAAGCATGCATGAACATGTGCTATCAAATCTGACCAAGTTTAGTCACATGAAAATCTACTACTCAGTCACTGAACAAAGGCACATACAGCCAACCTGTCACACGACATCACCAACACAAGCTCACTAGCCAACACTTTGGCTAAATGAGAGGCAATAGTTGCCTGCTTCCATAGCACAACACAATGGAAACTGAGTCACATAAGTGTCAAAAGTAAAGGCCTAACCATAAACTAGACACACAACATTTATCTCACATCCCAGTGTGTGTAACACACTCCGAAAACTATCATCAAAGTGAGAGACACAAACTGATCAAACACCGCATAGAGAGAGAGAGAGAGAGAGAGAGAGAGATGGACCAGCAACTGATAAACCTTCAAACGTCACAGTGACGACATGGGCCAAAGCCACCATTCTGACACACACACACAGGCACAGTGCCGCATCATTCGGCTAGCAGACGACAAAAGTTCACTGGCTGATTACTTAACGGCTCCAGCAAGAAACTACAACAGTTGTCTATAGTCGACAATTTGGAATCCCAAACTTGTCATACAAAAGTAATGATAAATAATCATATGTACTTACAGCCCATTGTGTCTTGAAAGGCCAACAATTCAAAATGCCGATCTTCAATCATCTCGCCTCCTCCTCTCTCCAGGCGCATTAGATAGGAAAGAAAGAAAATTTAAAAGCAAAGAGTCAGCTGACCGGTTGGCCACGTGAAAAAGGAAAGAATCAAACTGGCCAATCAGTAAGTAGCTAGGGTGTGCGGGCGCTGACGCTGCAATGACCGGCAGGGTCATCTGACTAAGAATTATGCAGCCTGGGTTTAACTACGGCACTTCTTTTGTCTCAAAAGTTCAAAACTGCACCCTATAACAGTATTATTATTATTTGTTACACAAGCGCTTCACTTTTTTTGTACATATTCTTTTGGTTAACCTTGTTTAGCCTCAGGGCTGAGTGTTTAAAAGCAAATTGTATGCTTATCTTATAGCCCTGATTAAACAAAATTTCGTTCGTTCGTTTTGTTCCCAGACTGAGACCCCTGTGCCTTATAACGTGACTAGTAAAATAGTAAGAAACGATAATACAGAGCTGATTCTAGAGCGCGGGATTGGTACAATCCCCCGAAAATCTGTTCCTTCCCGCGATAATCGAGTCTTAATGCGGGCCGACTCCCGCACATTTGCAGAACAGCCCGCTATTTTCACCGATCGCTGCGGGCATGGCGTTCGTCGTCTGCAAAACCTGTTGTCTAGGCTACACAAACTGATCAACCAATCAATCGCGTTCATCTCATTCATCTTGAATACCGACGAGAACTTGCGAGAGTTTAAGCTGCCATATTGGATTTCTTCCAAAATGAAGCGCGTAGCCACGCTCCTTGAGTTTGACTTTCGCGGAGGCAAAGTGAAAAAAAAGCAGTCTGTGCCACATGATGAGTCAGAGTGTGGAGAAGAGCTTGAAGAAACGGCGACTACATCCCAAAACTCGGAGAAGCAGCCCGATAACAGCGCCAGTGCAAGGGAACACCGGTTCCAAGACGACTGGCTGAAGAAGTGGCCATGGCTGTCCAAGATGGAGAGTGGCGGAATGCAGTGCAAAGTGTCCCCCCTTTTTTCATTCTTAGGGGGGGGACCTGCCCCCTTTTTTTCAATCATAGGGGGGGAATGCCCCCCCCTTTTTCAAAATCCTAGAATCAGCTCTGTAATAACAAAATCAGAATTTTGGGGGGTGCGCCTTATATTCTTGTAGTCCGTAGAATACGGTACTCTTTCGCTGGATTACCATAATGGAAGGGGCCCGTGGTCCAGTGGTTAGAGCGCTTGGCTGCGGTGCGGAAGGTCGTGGGTTCGAGTCCAGCTTGGAGTCGGATTTTTCTGGCCTGAAAACCCTCTTCTGTCCACCCAGCAGTGAAGGGGTACTTGATTCGTTCAGGGAAGGTTAAAACGCTGCAGAAGGAGAGGGATGGGCTCCGCCTTCCATGACGCCGTGCCCTTGACACGGTGGATCTCTAACAGTTCACTGCCCCTACGGCCGATAGGCTATGGGACACTCTTACCTTTTTTACCATAATATATCAAATGTATTTACAGGTAAAGCGTTTGTGTGTGTAACTTTTAAGGGAAAGAGGATAAGGCCGCGTACACAGTACACGTTGAAATGCCATGCGCAATCCGTAAATAAGTAATTCCCCAAATCCGTGTATTTTGTCCTTTTCTTTCTTTTGCTTATTTATGGGTTTCCGTGCTTAACTTACGCGCCTTTTGTTCGGAAATAATTAAGGGGAGTAATTTCATGGTGTGTGGGAGTGATCTTACCTGATTCAATCGGTCAAACAGGGGAAGTTACTCTACCATCAGGTAAATCCACAGCCCTCGTTTTTCGTGTGTTTGAGGAGACACACAGCACGTAGAACGCAGGGCATCACTTCTAAAATTGATGTCATTTATATTTTTACGTCACAGTTTGCAAGTTCTATCACTTTGTAGTAACTGGCCACCCCTTATTTAAAAAAAAAAAAATGTTTTGCAAGTCGCTGACTGGTATCCTGATGTTTCAAGCTTCGACGCCTTTGTTGCTATGGTATTTGACCGAGTAATGGAGTAAGCAACTCTTATTTTCACGAAGTGCTCTCCCCTAGTTTTTTTCTCCGAAAATCGTCTATTGCGACAAATCTAATAACTCCCACCTGTTCTTTCCTCCCAGTTCCGTAAACACGGGAGAACGTTGAAATGCGAAAGAGAACCTTAGCGTTTCTCTTGGTTTAAACAAATTTGTATTGAGAATCACATAGTCATGGGTGAAAGTTTTCCTTCTCAGCAAGGATTTCCTTAATTTTAAAATCAGAAAATAAGGAAATCCTTATTTTCAAATTTTTAAGAAAAAAAGAAATTGACTGATTTAAGCCACCATAGGCCACAAAGTGTGTTTGCACCTAGAACATTCAACGTTCATTTTAGAGTTAAAAACATTTCGTAAATGTGAATGAAAGACCTCAGGAGAGCTCACGAAATAGGCCTTTACCTGCACATTCTTGTCAGATTCTGGGGGGCAGAGGCAGAGGCCTCCGGAAATGAGGCCCCAGGAACCCAATGCACCTTTTCCTTATTTTCAAACTCTGTCGCTTTCACCCATGCATAGCAAAGCAGCAACATAAACAAATGAGAACGAGCACAACAAGCTTAAAGCTTATACAAGGCGCTCAAACACAAGTAGATTATACAACATTGGCTGCCACAAGTAATAATAATAGGGGATACTTATATAGCGCGATACCCCACAATGGGCTCATCGCGCTTTACAACAATATAAATGCATTACAAATCATTTATTAAAAAACAGAAACAAAACAAAAAACATATAGTTAACAGCATCATATTAAAGTGTCATACATAAGATCACAAATTGAATAAAAACATTTATTAATTAAGACAATATAAAACAGCATGTCACACGAAAACTATGGGAAATATACAACTTTTAAAATATGACTGCACAGAAACAACAATACAATAATAACATACGGAGCATGCCTATATGGTGTATAACGATTAGAGTTGAGAACCGGTTAAAAAAAAATGAACCGGTTTTTAAACCGGTTTCCCTCTTCGAACCGGTTTTGCCGAACCGTTTTTTTTTAACCAGTACTCGCATCACTAGTTTCACCTATGCAAACACATATTTATTTGTCAGAATGTTCACACACGCACACATACATACACACAATAAAGAAACTTATGACTTATGACACACACACTCAACTCAATATTCAGTCAAAGTCAAAGCCATACACCACCACAAACCAGAAACAGCTACATGTACTCTTGGTTTGCAAACACCCAATCTGCGCTGAGAATCAGTGTTGTTCTTCGAAAAGAATGCGTTATTCTAAGAACAAAAATTTGTTTCAGTTTGCAGTTAAAAAACCGGTTCACAGCAACTCGAACCGGTTTTTCGAACCGCGAAAGTTTAGCACCGGTTTTTCGGCTTAAACCGGTTTTTTTCCCCACCTTTAATAACGATTCGTTTTCTCTACTACATGTATATGTGCACACAAACGAAATATCCATTGATTTTTTTTCCCATTCAAGATACATTTATGCTCATCTGCATAATATGGTTAGTACATGTGCACATAGACTGAAATTTTGTTTGGGTGTCGTCTTTTCTTCTTTTTTTGTTTAGTTTTTGTTTGTTTTAATTAAGTTAGGTATTCTTTGATCTACATATATGCATTAATGAATCCATTCATTATTCAATTTATCTGTTATTATATGTTGTTTATGTATGTATATTGCTGTGTTGTTTTTTGTGTTGTTTTGTTTTGTTTTTCAAGTTTATGTATTGTTCATGTTAAAAACGTAATAAAAAGGTTAAAAAAAAAAATAAAAAAAAAAAAATAACATACGGTACACTTATACGCCAACATCCACACCCACAGGCGCACGCACCCACCCACACGCGCACGCACACACACGCACGCACACACACACACGCGCACGCACGCACACACGCACACGCACACGCACACGCACACGCACACGCACACGCACACGCACACACACACACACACACACACACACACACACACACACACACACACACACACACACACAGAGAAATGGACGCTGTTGATTGACTGCAAGAGTAATAAGAGACTGGAACGGAACATGATAATGAAAATGATAGCATACAAAATGTGCACGAACAAGCAAGCAACAGCGTTTCTCTTCTCCGTCTGAGTGTGTGAGCCGGAAAACGTGGCATGTCATAGAGGCTTGAATAAAAACGAAACGAAAATCGAACGAACAGCGCCCTGTGCCCTGACGTTGATGTCCGTGTTGTCGGTTTTAACATATGTGACCCAGCACCACGAAAGGGACATTATGTGTCAAAATGACCATCCTGAGACAATGGCAGGGTTCCCAATCGTCCCGCAAAACAAGGGGTCCCAGGGACTCCTTCCCTTACAGTATACAGGGTCCTAGAGGCGGGATAGAGGGTCCCAGTGGCATTGCGAATGCTGAAAAAAAATTTCTAGTGCATCCCTGGGACCCCCCTGCACATTCTTTTAGAGGGTCCTTTAGCATTTTAGTACTTCATAGACACCTAAATGGGGGTCCCTGGGAGCCTTGCAATGGTCCAGTAAAAAACTTCAGACAGTTCTCTTTCAAATGATATAAGAACCATTCTTGTAACGTTTTCCGTTTTAGAGTTATGAGCATTCAAAGTTGGTAGGGTGACTGTCGGCCATTTTGAGAAATCACTGTCTAAAGTTTAGCCTGGCTGAAGAAAATGCATTGACCTACTCATTTCAAACCACTTTTTGGAGTATTTAGAGACCATAATATAGATTACCCTTTATAAATATGAGATGTTAGAGAGCACGAAAATACCCATAACTCAAAATTGATCAAACATGAGATTTTTGTATTCTTTTCAAGCCTGTTCTCAAAAAAGTGCTTAAAATTTAGTAGGTTCATGCATTTTCTTAGGATAGCGTTGACTTTAGACTGATTTATCAAAATGGCCGACAGTCATCTTACCAACTTTAAATGCTCATAACTCTGGAACAAAAAAGGATACAAGAATGGTTTTGATATCATTAGAAAGAAAATTGTCTGAAGTTTCCAACTGTGCCATTTTCTCAGAATGGTCAGTTTGACACTTAATGTCCCTTTCGTGGTGCTGGGTCACATTTATGCTTTAAAATAGTTTGGTATCTTGATTTAAATGTGTTCATCAACATATTGATTTGATGCGTTTATTGACATACATTGGTTTTGATGTCTATATTGATGCTCACACACACTTTGTACAACTCATTCCGCCTGATTAGACCTGTGTATTGATCGTGATTGGAAGGAATTTTAATGGTGCGCGTGTGGGGACGATGTCATCACTATTTTTTCGATGGCTTGGATCAAAATGGACTACAGCGGTGTACAGCTGGTTTTAGAATATTTATATAATGAATTGAAAGAACAAACAAAAACTTTGCACGCGTGTTCACACATCACTTTTTCTCACACACAAACCTGAGCAAAGAAAAAAAGCGGATTTAAATTCAGCCCTTTTGTTTAATAAAATAGAAACAAATAACTTGTTGTTTTGTTTAGCTCCCACTCACTCTTACTCACGCATTATTATTATTATTATTATTATTAGAACATTTAGGACGCCTAATCAATTTAATGCTTTAGGCGTTTACAATATAAAAATATAATATACACATATAACACCACATATAATAATATTTAACATATAGCATAAAGAATGGAAAATGAAAATTACACAAACACCCAAAGGCGGTCAGACAAACAAACAGACATAGAATTACACACGCGCGCAAGCGCACGCACACCACACACCCACACGCGCGGACACCCACAAATAATTATATGCGCTCACCAAGCACAGACGTTCACTCTCAGACATTCACACACCAAGTCAAGGCATCACAAGAAATATTCTCAAGTACATAGTTACATAAAGTGTAAGTGACAACTTTTAAAAATACAGTTTCAAATCCAAAGATTATTTCGAAATTTAATAACTTGTACCAAAACAAGAATGCATAAATATAAAAAGCTTAATCCCCATTTTATATTATTTGCCGTCTTTTTTAATGCAAATTATTCTTTTTTGCAATAACACCAATAATAAGTCAATGGACTATCTAAAGATAGTCCGTTTTGACTCCAAGCCATCAAATTTTGTGTGTGTGCTCTATGACACCACCACAGATACTGCTTACAAGAACAGCGTGGTTGCTCTGGAGGAGGTTCGTCAGGAGTGGGAAAGGGAGATGGAACACGCGTGCAAGGTAAGTCCCCGGGTGTAGAGTGGCACAGAGGTAATGCGTTCGCCTCCTGTCAACAGGCATGGTAGACCTCCGCGAATCGCGGAAAATCCGCGAAACAGTTTGAAACAAAATAATTAAAAAATGCATTGAAATGGCATAAAAAAGTGAACATTTCACTCATTTATTGAATTTTATTGAATTTTCTTCGGCCCCCTGGACCCCCGGCCATTTTCCTTGAAAACCACTTTGCTCCCACTACCATGCCTGTGTCAAGTAAACCCGAGTTCGAATCTGGGTACAGGGTATTTTGTCCTCTCACTTTGCACTAGGCCTTACGGTCTGAACATGGAGTCTTTCGGATGAGACGATAAAGGTAAGTCCTGAGGTGTAGAGTGGCACAGAGGTAACGCGTTCGCCTTGTAGTCAAGTAAACCCGAGTTCGAACCTGGGTACAGGGGATTTTTTCCTCTCACTTTGCACTAGGCCTTACGGTCTGAACGTGGAGTCTTTCGGATGAGACGATAAACCGAGGTCTCATGTGCCCATGCACTTAGCACACATTAATCCCAGTGGCGACGAAAAAGTTGTCATTTGGTCAAAATTGACACCCCCCCCCCCCTTTCCTTCCTCATCAGTCACACAAAAATTACATGCAAAAAAATAACAAATTTGGATCAGAGTAAATACATTCAGAAAATTAAGGGAGGGGGAGGGGGATGTCTGTAAAGTTATAACAAATAAAGAGATTAACTGAGTATGGAATTACTCAGGTGTGGAGTGGCACAGTGGTATCGCGTTCGCTTCGTGTCAAGTAAACCCGAGTTCGAACCTGAGTACAGGGGATTTTTTCCTCTCATTCTGCACTAGGCCTTAACGGTCTGAACATGGAGTCTTTCGGATGAGACCCCCCCCCCCCCCCCCCCCCCCCCCCCCCCCCCCCCCCCCCCCCCCCCCCATCAGTGACAAAAATCGCATGCAAAAATAAAATAAAATTGGGTGGCGCGCCTCTGGCTGCGACGCGCTCTCCAGGTGGGAGCAACCCGAATTTCACAGAGACGCCTCTGTGACTATAAAGTACCTAATACCTAATACTTGTTACTTAGTGAATGCAAGATGAAATAAATGCATCAATTGTCTGCACTGGTTGAGAGGAGCGATTGTGTGTGCTTGCCGAGTTTGCTGCCTGTGTTTGTGTGTGTGTGTGTGTGTGTGTGTGAAGTCAAGTCAAGTCAAAATTTTATTTCCAGATAATAGGGATTTTGAAGCATTTTAACGTGAGTATTCGTCGTATCAGCGTATCTGCGTATTGAATAAGCAAATAATATACTTTTTTTTTTTTTGTGTGTGTGTGTGTGCACGCATACTGTTCCCAGGAGTTTCAGAGCAGCGATGAGGAACAGATCGCTTTCCTCCGTGCGGAAATGTGGAGCACCGTCAACCGTCTGTCGCAGACCGCCGTCGATGTGGACGAGGTAAATTACGCAATTGTATGCAAATGAGGTAAATTATGCGAGTCTAGTCGATGTGGCTGAAGTAAATTATTGTATGTAAATGAGATAATCATGTTGATGCAGATTATGTAGAGGTAAATTATGTGTGTATGACGATGTAGATTGTTACCATCATTATTTATGTTTTGTTTTGATGGTATTACTATTGGTTACAGGAATAAATCAATACAGGTGATGCATAAATGCACGTTTTTGATTCAACTTAAAACAAAAACTACTGTAATTTTCGGACTATTAGGTGATAATTTTTTCTACAATTTCGACCTAATAAACGAGGGTGCCCTATTAGTGAACAAAATCGTGAGAAGAGAGGGAACGATTGCCGTACTCAGTACAGTCTACTGTGAGTCACAACATCGAAAGTGGCAACGAGTCGCCGATGCGACGAATACTCACGTTGAAATGCTTCAAAATCCCTGTTATCATCCGAGATACTGTCCAACAGATGCCATAACCCTTCATTGGATGTAAAAAGCATCGTTGTAGAGCTTAAAATGCCATAATTCTACCAGTTTTCGTGAAGAAAAGTCCAAACACAACAACCGGAAGTCGCAAAAATGGAAGTTCGATTATTTGAGAAGGGAGCCAACTCTCGCTTATTTCGAAGGAGGATTCGGATGCTGGATGAAACTGTATCTGACAGGGAGAAAGGTGGTAGAGTGGTTAAGACATTTGCCTGCCAAATGTAATGCGTGACTGCAGCGTGAGTGACCCGGGTTCGAATCCCGGCCTCCTCGCCCTTTCTTTCTAGTTTGACAGGAAAATCGAAGTGAACGTCCAGTCCTTCGGATGGGGACTTAAAGCTAGTCTGACCCGTTCGCTTTACGCACGTAAAAATCCCACGGCAGTTGAAAGTCGGTAAGAGCAGGGAGAAATCCCGCTGCCTGGTATGGCCAAATTGATAGCTAGGTTTTCCAAGTGTGCCTCACCCTGCCTCCTGCAAGTGTGTGCGTGTATGGTTACAGTAACTTACACGCATGTATGTCCGCACAAGTATTAACAATTATACCTGTGCGTACGTAATTCTATAAATTCGTATTTCAACCTGTCTTTATCATACCTGCTTTGCTACCTTTATGTTCAATTATTTATGTGTAATTTTATGCCTTGCCATGTTTGTATTCTATGTTCGTATATGTACAAAGGTGCTACCTTTATGTTCAAATCTGTATGTGCAATATCATGCCTTGCCATGTTTGTATTCTATGTTCGTATATGTACCAAGGACATATTGGAAGACTAGGCGTTGCCTAAAATCTTTATCCTTGAAAAATAAAGTTCAAGTTTTCAAGTTTTTCCTCCCCCCAAATTGTTTTTTTAATTGGGTAGGCGCTGCACTTGCGGTGACGTGCTCTCCGGGGGAGAGCAGCCCAAATTTCACAGAGATAAGTCTCTGTGACTAGAATATACCAAATACCAAATACCCCAAAATACCAGACATTAACACCCGTGTTGTCGAAAACTGAGAATGTTGACGTTGTGGTCAAAGGTTTGTGTGAGTGGTGCCATACCATCGGCTACACGGAAAAGTATCCCCCGTGCGTTCAGAGGTCAAGGAAGTGTGCATCACACTCGATGTACGATGTGCTCATTAATAATGAGACTTGGAAGGGAAATAACGAATCACTTCAAGTTCATCTTTGTCCTCATTCCTTCCGTTGGCTTGAAAAAGTCGGTGACGGTGGAAGACGAAGCCTGGGAGATTGCAGTTTCGATAAGACGCTGAGAGGTAATGCGGCGTTCGATGTCTTGATACCCTCCATGGGAGACTTTAACCCTTTCACCGCCAAAGTCGCATTTTAGCACCACAGTGATTTACCACCAGAGTATGTCACTAAAAGGCATCCAATCAGGATCTATTACCCAAAGACCTTATTGTCTTAGTTTTGGGAAGTAAAAAGAAATAATGCTTTACGCCCTCTTCGGCCTTTCGGCCATGTGGGAAGTAAGGATAGACCTTATTATATATATGCCACAGAAGAATCCCCAATACTGCAGATATATTTTGTTCTCTACCCAGGTAAATTTAATGGACATTTTTGGCTGAAAAATCAGAAATATGGCTGGCGGTGAAAAGGTTAAAGTCTAGAGTCGTCTATGACACCAAGCGTCTTGGTCTGCCCAAATAACAAGGGCAGAGGAACAAACCGAAAGCTTCCTATACTGTTTTTGTTTTGGGACCTCTTTCCTACTTGATCATTGCGCTTCATATTTTAGTGATGATATTATTATTATTATCGTTTAGTGTCGTTGTTTCGTCTCTGTCCAGAGCTGCGAGCGAGTCAGGACGGTGCTGGAAACGTGCGATGTGGATCAGGACATCCAGAGCTTCATCGCCGGCAGTGCTCTGGGCACCAAGAGACCTGGTCAGACCCCCTCGCATGGCTGCTACTCTGTCATCTTTCAGGCATGGTAGACCTCCGCGAATCGCGGAAAATCCACAAAAGTGAAAATTTGACAGAAAAAAAAAAAAAAAATAGTGAAAATTCGCTGGGGTGCCTAAAAATTATGTGCGCTAAAACCTATGCAATCGCTTTGCGGAACCGGATGTGAATGGTACAAGCAACTTCCCGCCAAAGTTAGCAGTCGTGCGCGGCCTAGCTCACGCCACGCGTTTCCAGATTTGTGATCCTAGTGCTTCTTTTTCTTCTTCTTCATTTTGACGCCCAATTTCATCATTTTAGTTTGAGTCGACATCTTTCAAATGAAATGCAGAATCGGTTGGATATTCTTCCGCGAAACTCACTTTGCCCCCACTACCATGCCTGATATTCTTTACACTGATTTCAGTATTTTTAATTTTGCTAGAAACTGAACTTTCTGAATTATGAGATGAGATTTCCTCCTTTGTGATGGCCCCAGCGGTCATTTTTGAGATCAGTGTAAATCCATTGAAAAAATAAGGGGAAGGGGGGGTTTAGGTTTTGTGTTGAAGCATATTGAATGCTTTGAGAAGTTTGATTGATATTTTGTTCTCGGTCGGTTCATTCTCAAATGGACATTTTCCGGTTACTGCTTTGGGGCAGCCAAGACTGCTCTGTTTATCATTACTCTGCGGTTAGCAAAACTGAAAACGGAAGTTATTCATTCGCTGATGTAGCCTGTCGCATGAAAATAGGTAGCTCGTAAAAATAAGTAGCTCGCTACCTATGACAGTGTGTATTTGCGACATTGAGCATGAACCACAAATTTCACTTTTTTCTAGGGTTAGGGATAGGGTTAGGGTTAGGGTTAGTTAAATGATTAAAGTACAGAAAAAGTGAAATTTGTGGTTTGTCGCAAATACAGACTCATAATAGCGAGCTACTTATTTTTACGAGCTACCTATTTTCATGCGACACCCTGCACCGGGCCCCAGACCCCTGCCTTTTTCCTTCTTTTTGGTTACCTGAGAATCTCATCTCTGTCAGAATTGAAAGGAGCAAACAAATCAACAAGATCAAAAAACAGTCCAATGCGTAAAAATCAAAAGCAGGCGTAAAAAAAAAGAAAGTGAAATAGTCGAGTAGCAATGGAAACCCCCGCCTTGGTTAACAGTCTCTTTTATTGGTGTATTAGGTGCACAGCTCACATTCTCAGCATCAGAAAGTTAGACCCAGATTTCACTGCCTAGGCCCTAAGCTTTCCCATTTTCCAGCAGCAGTGAGCCTGCCAAAAATAGACCTCTCCCTTTTTTTTTTCTCCTGCTGCCTTCAAGGCCTTTCTGACCTTTTAGTTACCTCTCCCTTACTGACTGGATAGAGATAACAGTCTCTCTCTCTCTCTCTCTCTCTCTCTCTCTCTCCCTCTCTCTCTCTCTCTCTCTCTCTCTCTCTCTCTCTCTCTGTCTCTCTCTCTCTCTCTGTCTCTCTCTCTCTCTCTGTCTCACTCTCTCTCCCTCCCTCCTCTCTCTCTCTCTCTCTCTCTCTCTCTCTCTCTCTCTCTCTCTCTCTCTCTCTCTCTCTCTCTCTCTCTCTCTCTCTCTCTCTCTCTCCTCTCTCTCCCTCCCTCTCTCCTCCCTCCCTCCCTCTCTCTCTCTCTCTCTCTCTCCCCTCTCCTCTCTCTCTCTCTCTCTCTCTCTCTCTCTCTCTCTCTCTCTCTCTCTCTCTCTCTCTCTCTCTCTCTCTCTCTCTCTCTCTCTCTCTCTCTCTCTCTCTCTCTCTCTCTCTCTCTCTCTCTCTCTCTCTCTCTCTCTCTCTCTCCATCTCTCTCTCTGGTGGCATAGGTAGCGAGTTTAAAATTAGAACAGCAGTGGTGCTGGCTCAGATGAGAAGCAGGCAGGAAAAAGGAAGGGTAAGTGGCTAGAGTGGGCCAAACTTTATGAAGCCAGAATGCGGCAGAAAAGCATGCTGTGGGTGTCTGATTAAAATAAAATGAGAAGAAATATGTGATTCAGCACCACGAAAGGGACATTAAGTGTCAAAATGACCATTCTGAGAAAATGGCACAGTTGAAAATGTCAGACAATTCTCTTTCTAATGATATCTAAAAAAACATTCTTGTATCCTTTTTTTGTTGTAGAGTTATGAGCATTTAAAGTTGGTAAGGTGACTGTCGGCCATTTTGAGAAATCACAGTCTACAGTCTAGTCTAGCCTAAGAAAATGCATCAACCTACAAATTTTAAAACACTTTTTGGAATATTTAGAGACCATATTAAAGACTATCCTTTATGGATATTAAAGATAGGATGTTAGAGAGCAGGAAAATATCCATAACTCAAAATTGATAAAAACGAGATTTTTGACTTTGCAAGCCTTTTGTTGTGAGAAACTAGCTCAACGACTTAATGTCCCTTTCGTGGTGCTGGGTCACATATCAGGCATCAGAACTGTCCGCGGATCCACAGATTTCCGCGGTTTTGGTAGCCACTGGCCGCGGTTTTGGCACAGCCGGCCGCGGTTTGTACTTCATGAGGCAGCGCGATCTTATTCTCAAATGGTATTCTTAAACGGTTTGTTTTCATACTGAGCCTTCGGAAACGAAAAAACGCAGCCATGTTTTTTTTGTCTTCCGAGTTTAGAGCTCTCTAGACTCTTACTTTCACTGTTTCAGAGTTTGTTTTGATGACAGTGATTGTGATTTGGGTTTTGAATGAGTCGATTTAGAAGATGTGATCGCGGGAGACTACGATGATGTGAGAACTTTGAACTTTTCCGCGAAAAATCGGGTAGCGAATGATCGCAATAATGCCGACTAGAGTTTTGTGGGGTCCGACTCGATGTCAACTCCGAGTCATGGCGAGTGTTCGTCCGCGAATTGGACTCTGGAGTATTCTGATGCCTGACATATGCATATTCCTCATTTAAAAATGTTGAAGATTGCTGACAAATGTTCTGTTTTTGGGTGTTTTTTTTGTTGCAGTGTTTTCATTCAAGACAGCACTGTCTTTTCCCATGAGCTTTCTCTTGATACACATTCACTATTTATTCTGCCTAATGTCAGACCAGTTGACATAGGCTAGAACACCAAGGCTACATCAAAATGTTATGCTGTGCATAGTTATGCGGGGGATTGTCTTTAGTCGTGACAAGCTCCTAGCATAACATCACCAGTCTCAAAAATCCCCCCGAAGACAGAGTGTGGCTGCCCATGTGGCGGGGGTAATCAAAAACCGGTCACCCACGCGTAATGTTCTCATTCCTAGTTCATGCATTTTGTACCATAGCGTTCAAGAGCCTGGACTGTTTGGATGATCCCTGGAGTCTTTTAGCCAGGGTAAGCCAGCAACAACTTCAACAACGTAACACTTGCGGCTGATGAATCCCGAACCTTCTCCATCGTTTCTCTCTCTTTGTTGCCCCCGTAAAACAGCTCCGGTGGTTTACCAAAACTACTACGATAGCGGGGGCGCCACCACCGTAGCAGCTGTGGTAGAGGGAGGGTACTCCGACAGCCATCCTCCTCCTCCTCCTCAGCGTCGATCGCCCGCCCCCATCCCTTCCCCGTCGCAACAACAACAACAACAACATCAGCAGTCCTCCATGATGGAGGGAGGCTCGGCTTTCTACAGCTCTGTTCATGGTGAGAAAGGAATTAACAACTTTCGCAGACCTGTTTACTCTACTCTTTTCGAGTTTCATATTTTTCGGACTATAAGGTGTTGTATAAGGCACCCCCCCCCCCCAATTTTGGATTTTGTTATTATATTTTCTTACTATTTCATCAGTCACATTATAAGGCGCAGGGGTCTGAGTCTTGGAAAAAAGTATCGCCTTATAGTCAGAAAAATATGGTAGTATTCTACTCAATTTGGATCTCTATACTGCTCTTCAAAATTGAAAAAAATGCTCTAACTACTCATTTTCAGTGAACATTGTTTGATGGTTTAATGAATAAATCTACACATTTTGAGCCCAAACTACTCATTTCAGCCATCCAGACTACTCAAGACTTGTGTAAACAGGTCTGCAGGTTCGTTATCACCCACGAGTCGACAGTCACACAGTTTATTGTCCAAAATACACGGAACACACATCTGTGGTGGCACGTAAAGGATAAACGGTGAAGATGACAATGATGATCGTGAAGATGATGATTTAGATCATGATGATGATGATAATGATCATAATAATGATGATGATGATCATCATCATAATAATGATGATCATAGTAATAATGATGATGATGATGATCATAATAATGATGATAATGATAATGATTATGATGATAATAATGATGATCATAATAATGATGATGACAACCACAATGAGGATGTAATACTAATACTAATAATGATGATGATGAACCTGACAATGACGATAGTATGCTGATGTAATGATGATGATAATAACAACAACAATAATGGTGATGATAACAGATGACAACGATGACAATGTTTCAGAGGATTTGGATGACCCAACCTACTCCAGTGCCGAGCCCACCTACTCCATGGCTGAACCGTTTCCTGACCATTCCAACTGCCAGCTAACTGTCACCAGATCCTTCCAGGTAGTATTTACTGAGGATTCCCAGGCGTCCTTTAAGTCCTTGTCAATTGGTTTTGGGGGTCAACTGGCCTTTTAAGTGCTTTATTTCAGCAGCTAGATCCTTTTAACTCCAGTTAACTGTCACCAGATCCTTCCAGGTAGTATTTACTGAGGATTCCCAGGCGTCCTTTAAGTCTTTGTCAATTGGTTTTGGGGGTCAACTGGCCCTTTAAGTTCTTTATTTCAGCAGCTAGATCCTTTTAACTCCAGTTAACTGTCACCAGATCCTTCCAGGTAGTATTTACTGAGGATTCCCAGGCGTCCTTTAAGTCTTTGTCAATTGGTTTTGGGGGTCAACTGGCCCTTTAAGTTCTTTATTTCAGCAGCTAGATCCTTTTAACTCCAGTTAACTGTCACCAGATCCTTCCAGGTAGTATTTACTGAGGATTCCCAGGCGTCCTTTAAGTCCTTGTCAATTGGTTTTGGGGGTCAACTGGCCCTTTAAGTGCTTTATTTCAGCAGCTAGATCCTTTTAACTCCAGTTAACTGTCACCAGATCCTTCCAGGTAGTATTTACTGAGGATTCCCAGGCGTCCTTTAAGTCCTTGTCAATTGGTTTTGGGGGTCAACTGGCCCTTTAAGTGCTTTATTTCAGCAGCTAGATCCTTTTAACTCCAGCTAACTGTCACCAGATCCTTCCAGGTAGTATTTACTGAGGATTCCCAGGCGTCCTTTAAGTCCTTGTCAATTGGTTTTTGGGTCAACCGGCCTTTTAAAGGTGGACCCTGACGGATGAGTTTTTGCAAGAAACACGTCGAGATCACCAGAAAGACAGCCTTTTCAAGGATCGGAACACTCACTTTGCTCTGGTTTCCTAGAAATTAAACCGTCAAAACGGCGATTCCTCCTTGGTGGAGATGCCGGAGAGAGTAGTCATTTTGGATGGGGTGGGTGGAGGTCACTCATTGTGGTTGAAGCGTTTTCTTTTTTTGTAGTGCAGTAAAAAAAAAAAAGGGAGCTATTTCCTTTGTTGTGAGCGAAACTCCTTTAGGTAAACTGTCTAAATATTTAAGATAAAATAAAATAAAAAGGCCTGTATTGCGAAACATTCGTGCAAACGATTTGGTCTAAGCGCAGGTGGCCATTAGAAAAGAGACGGCACACGCCTTCTCTTTGAGTGAAAGAATTTGACTTCCAGCACCTCTGCCAAGGAGGAATCGCCGATTTGACGGTTTGATTTTTGGGAAACCAGAGCAAAGTGAGTGTTCAGGCATCTGCGGAAATTTTTCAAAACTTCCTTGGAAAAAAAATTATTCCGCGTAAAGGACCGATCTTGCCGTATTCTTATATCTACAAGTCTCTATTTGGAGATTCTCAAACTGGTTAACCGGAAGTCGCTTTAGCTCACTCGCTTCAATTGTGCGAAGGAAGGCGAAATGAGTAGCTCCCGCTCAACAAAAGTAGCGATGTTAGCTGAAAATGTGGGTGGAAGGCTATTTGTGCGGACCAAATTTTCGGACCCCCTTCTCGCTGAATAAAACTTGTGAAGTGAGTTAGGTGAAAAGGTGGTTGGAAAATTTGTTTGGGAACGTTGTGCACCCCCCACCCCCGTCAACAAAACATCGGACGTTATGTGAAAATCCGGGTTGAAGGATTTTTATCGCCTGAAAAGAATTTCATTCTTCGATGGCTGAAAGATGTTTGTGCTTGAAAAAAAAATTGGGGATCGATCCCCCCCCCCCCCCTCCTCCCGCTCAACAAAACTTCCGACGTCAGGTGAAAATCCGGGTGGAAGGATTTCTCGGAGGAATTTTTTCCTCTTTTTTGATCTTCATCCACTTTCATGCCTGGTGTTGCAATCTCTGTAAAGGGTGCTTTCCTGGTGATCTGGACGTGTTTCTTACAAAAATTCATCCATCAGGGTGCCCCTTTAAGTGCTTTATTTCAGCAGCTAGATCCTTTTAACTCCAGTTAACTGTCACCAGATCCTTCCAGGTAGTATTTACTGAGGATTCCCAGGCATCCTTTAAGTCCTTGTCAATTGGTTTTGGGGGTCAACTGGCCCTTTAAGTTCTTTATTTCAGCAGCTAGATCCTTTTAACTCCAGCTAACTGTCACCAGATCCTTCCAGGTAGTATTTACTGAGGATTCCCAGGCATCCTTTAAGTCCTTGTCAATTGGTTTTGGGGGTCAACTGGCCCTTTAAGTTCTTTATTTCAGCAGCTAGATCCTTTTAACTCCAGCTAACTGTCACCAGATCCTTCCAGGTAGTATTTACTGAGGATTCCCAGGCATCCTTTAAGTCCTTGTCAATTGGTTTTGGGGGTCAACTGGCCCTTTAAGTTCTTTATTTCAGCAGCTAGATCCTTTTAACTCCAGCTAACTGTCACCAGATCCTTCCAGGTAGTATTTACTGAGGATTCCCAGGCATCCTTTAAGTCCTTGTCAATTGGTTTTGGGGGTCAACTGGCCCTTTAAGTTCTTTATTTCAGCAGCTAGATCCTTTTAACTCCAGCTAACTGTCACCAGATCCTTCCAGGTAGTATTTACTGAGGATTCCCAGGCATCCTTTAAGTCCTTGTCAATTGGTTTTGGGGGTCAACTGGCCTTTTCTTCTTCTTCTTCTTCGATCGCTCAGACAGTTTCCTGTCAATTATGAGCGCAGATGAGCCATGCTGCCGTTATGCGCCTAACTAAGAAACAGTTAGTCCCAGCAAGTCCGACTTCGGCTGGAGGAAATGTTTTTGAAACTTTTGTGAAAAAAGGCAGGAGAATGGATGGACCGGTAAAGGCAGAAAGATAGTTAGATGACAGTAAGCAGAGGGAAAAGGCAGAGTCAAAGAGAGTGACGGATTAGAGGAAGTTACAAGCACAGAACTTCCAGAAGGTGGGGGAGAATGGACCGGTAAGGCAGAAAGATAGTAGATGACAGTAAGCAAAGGGAGAAGGCAGAGTCAAAGAGAGTGACGGATTAGAGGAAGTTACAAGCACAGAACTTCCAGAAGGTGGGGGAGAATGGACCGGTAAGGCAGAAAGATAGTTAGATGACAGTAAGCAAAGGGAGAAGGCAGAGTCAAAGAGAGTGACGGATTAGAGGAAGTTACAAGCACAGAACTTCCAGAAGGTGGGGGAACTGTTTATGCAAAAGACCCCCCGGTATCCCCACGGGGGGACAACAGGCTTTTTAAGTGCTTTGTTTCAGCAGTAAATC
>CM065710.1:7077955-7084937 GCA_017654935.2 Phymorhynchus buccinoides
TTAACCCTTTCACCACCAGCCATATTCCAGCCACAAATTTCCATTAAATTGACCTGGGTAGAGAACAAAATCCATCTGCAGTATTGGGGATTCTTCTGTGACATATATAAGATAAGGTCTATCCTTACTTCCCAAACTAAGACAATAGGGTCTTTGGATAATAGACCCCAATTTGATGCCTTTTAGTGACATAGGTGTTAAATCACTGTGGTGCTAAAATGCGACTTTGGCGGTGAAAGGGTTAACATTACCTGGGTAGAGAAAAGATTTCATCCGCAATATTGTGGATTCTTCTCTGACATGCATTAAATATAGAGCCTATCCTTGTACCTCCCAAAATGAACATAAGGTCATTGGTCAGCAGACCCTCATTTGATGCCTTTCAGTGACATGGGTGTTAAGTCATTGTAATGACAGTGGCGATGAAAGGGTTTTAACCCTTTCAATGCCAATGTCGCATTTTTGCACCACAATTATTTAACACCCATGTCATTAAAACCCTTGAATCAGGGTCTGTTATTCAATGACATTGTGTTCCTACATTTGGGCAGTAAGGATTGACCCTATCCTAAATGTGTCGCAGAGAAATCCCACAATATTGCAGACAAAATCTTTTCTGTAGCCAAGTAAGTTTAATGGAAAGTTTTGGCTAAAAGATGGCTGGCGTTGAAAGGGTTAAAGAACTAACTTCATGAAATGGAAGGATTTATGATGTAGCTTTAACCCTAAAAAACGCCGCTAAAACCCCCCACATAAACATAGTGAACGCAAAGTCCGTCAGCTGTCTTCGTTTCTGCACCCGTTTACAATGTTAATTTGAGATGAATTTGCTGCTGTGGACATTGGCGATCGTCGTTCAATGTAAGTAGGCTTTCAGGTTTTTGGGTTGTGGGTTTTTTTGCTGTCCCACATTCTGGGCCGTACAGTGGCGTTGCTCCCACGCCGCTCATTCCGAATCCCAACTCGCAGCCACACCTCCGCTTGTAGTTCAGGTCGCAGAATCCGAGACCAGCAGTCCAAGGGGAGCGAATCTATGTTAGGCCGTCAAGAGGCAACTAACCGAGGAGACACTGCACTGCTGCCGAGTCACTTTCGGGTGGAGTTCAGTGGAGCCTGTTCAGGACACCACCTACTAAGCCCCCCCCCTACTGACGACACTATTCTCTTAGTCGCGGAGCCAGCGTGAGTGAGGTCCTCCTCCGAGGGCAGTTTGTTTTTCTCTGTTTTTTCATTTTTTTCATTATTTCTCTTTGATGAAAATAGCCCTAAACTGATTCTTACCATATCCCGGCATCAGAATAGGCCCACGATCCGCGGATTCTGGTAGCGGATTTTTTTGGGGTAGCCACTGGCCGCGGTTTTGGCACTGCCCGCCGCAGGTTTGTACTTCATCTTATTCTCAAAATGTATTCTTAAACAGTTTGTTTTCATACTAAGCCTTCGGAAGCGAAAAATCATGGCCATGTTTTTTTCTTCCGAGTTTAGAGCTCTCTACACTTACTTTAACTGTTTTAGAGTTTGTTTTGATGACAGTGATTGTGATTTGGGTTTTAAATGAGTTGATTTAGAGGATATGATCGTGGGAGACTACGATCACGGGAGACTACGATGATGTGTGAGAACTTTGAACTTTTCCGCGATAAATCGGGTAGCGAATGATCGCAATGATGCCGACTACGGACTAGAGTTTTGTGGGGTCCGACTCGATGTCGACTTGAGTCATGGCGAGTGTTGTTCGTCCGCGGATTGGACTCTGGAGTATTCTGATGCGGCATTTATCCCATACCTAATTCAAGGCGCAATAGGGGGTCAGTGCAGAGAATAATAAAGGTAGCTGACTTAGGATTGAACCCGTCGTGACCTACCTTGTGCAAACGGGAGTCCTGGACTGGAGTTGTCTTGCTTTTTGATGTTGATTTGAGGGGGGGCGCCTCAAAATGAAAGACTATTGTGTTCTGGACGTTCGTAATTATGTTTAAATTAATTGTCAACGATTTATGAAATTGTGTATACATTGTTAATATATTGATGATACCCTAATTATTTTTATTTTTTGGTATTGTATTATTAGGTATTAGGTCCTTTATAGTCACAGAGGCGTCTGTGAAATTCGGGTTGCTCCCACCTGGAGAGCGCGTCGCAGCCAGAGGCGCGCCACCCCGCGTCACCAATTTTTTAATTTATTTAATTGTTGCATGCGATTTTTGTGTGACTGATGAGGAAGGAAGGGAGGGGGGGTACATTTTGACCAAATGACAAACATTTTCGTTGCCACTGGATTTAACGTATACTAAGTACATGGGCACACGGGACCTCGGTTTATCTTCTCATCCGAAAGACTCTACGTTCAGACCCGTAACGCCTAGTGCAAAGTGAGAGGAAAAAATCTCCTGTACCCAGGTTCAAACTCAGGTTTATTTCTTGACAGACGAAGCGAACGCGCGTACACTGTCCAATCTACTCTTGGGGGGGGGGGGGGGGGGGGGGGGGGGGGGGGGGGGGGGGGGGGATCGGGATCTGTGCTGAAAATGTACAGGACCAGCTTGTGTTTTTAATTTTCGTTACCAAAAACCGATTATTTTGCATATCCATGTATATAATGTGATGGATGCTGCCTTTATTGTTGTTTTTTTTGCTGACCTATTGTACGGACTATGAGGCCCCATTTCGTGTACAACAACGATGATGTTGCATCATGTATATATGTGATGGTTCTGCCTTCATTTTGTTTTTGGCTGACCCGTATTGTACTGACTACTATGAGGGCGCCAGACCCCCCCCACCCCCGGCCCACCCAAATAACATTTGACTGCTCAGGATTTTCATATTTTGTTTCTCTATTTCCTTCCTATATTATCAGATCACGTAGATGTAGTGATTTGATTTCGTTTTTCTTCTTGTTTCCTTATGGTTAGTGTGTTTATTTTTTTTTAAAAGATTCTCATTTTAAAAAAATCTCTTTTGTGAAGCCCTAGCCCTAACCCTAAACCCTAACCCTACCCCCCCCCCCCCCCCCCCCCCCCCCCCCCCCTCCCCCGCCCCCCCCCCCCCCCCCCTATAAGACGGGAAAACTCCATGAACCACGCTTGTGACAAATGGTGCCGTGTACTCTGCAATACATGGGGGGGGGGGGTTCATATTTGATAATGGCTTAGGGGTAGGGATAGGTTTAAGTATACCAAAAAGTATTAGCTACAAAAGGTTCATAAAATACACTTTATGTTTGGTAGATAATCAAAAACGGGACAGAAATGGAATTAACACCGAGAAATGCAGAGGGGGGGGTGGCCACATCTTGACCTTTACCAACTTCGCCTTATAGTCCCATAAATTCGGAACTTAGTCTAATGTGAACGTTTTTCTTTTTTTTCTCCTCTCTTGTGAGACGATTATGACGCATTTGGTACAGACTAATCAGATATGCTGAAGAAGATTGCACTACCCTTTGCTTGATGGTGCGTGTGTGTGTAATGTTTTTTTTTTTTTAATTTTATGTTGTTTGCTTGTTTTCCCCTCTTGTTTTGTTTGTTTTGCTTGTTAAGGACACAACTCAATGTTCACAAGCCACAGTACAAACTAATATCCCACCCCCCACAATTTTTCCAATCATTCCTGGCTCCTTTCATTTTCCACATAGATCTCTTTGTTTCAAGTTATTTCTTTTTAATTTTAACAGCGAAATATTCTTACCTTGACTGGGTTTAGGGATAACAAAAAAGACCTTACAAGGGCATCCACCATGAAATTATGTAATCCTAATGGCTAACACCATCTTAAAATTGTTTTATGCTGGTGTTGAGAGTTACCTACCAACGGCATGAACTGAAAGGATTGGAAAAAAGCTAACTGTGAATGAAGCTGCTTATCTCTGAGTCGGTGCAATCAAAAACTCGTATCTCAGATTTTTTGTTTTTTTTTTTTGATTTAGATACCGTAGTCAGCTTTCCTAATTCCCCCCCCCCCCCTCCCACCTACCTTCCACCAAAAGCTACCTCGTATCTCTAACCGACTTTCTATCTGGGGTAAATGAGGTTGTGAAAATGAAGAAAAACTCGTAAGTCCCAAATTCAGATCTAGTTAGCGACAAAACTACTGCGTATCTTCGTTCTTTTCAGTCTAAAAAATGTTTTTTTTTAAAGTAATTTTAACCAAATGCAGCTAAACTCGCAATGTCTGAACGACATATTCATCATAGTTTAATGAACGTGGTCAACGCGGGAATTTAAAAATTTTTTTTTTTTTTTCATTTTTTCTCAAAACTAAAACTACCAAATATTTGAGATACGATTGTTTTTGAATTCATTCACCGACGTTATGTTTATGATAGTTTCCACTACCGTAAAATGCAGACAATAATACGCTATACTTTTTTCTCACCTTGGCCCATCGCGGACCTATGTACTGATGCAGCTTATTTGGGAGTTTTTCAATCTATTTTTATCAGTATAGTATATTTGTCCATATCTAATTTGAGCTTCTTTTGTGGCTCTCAACAATTGTTTTGACAATTAATTGATTCAAAATCCCTGGTTTAAAGTCACATGTTGTTAATATGAGAATGTGCACGTCCATTGTTTCAATTATCTGTCATATAGGCAGGCAAATCTACTGATTTTTGATTAACTTTTACAAACACCTTTTTGCGAATATCATTTTCCTCATGTGCGGCTTATAAACTGATTTGGGCTTATTATATGTGAATAAATGCCTGATATTCTGTCAATTTAGGGGCTGCGCTTTATACAGGTGCGTCTATGTCCATTTTTTTATTTACGGTAGTAGACTGTGGATCTAAATCGCCATCTTTTGGGGCATTTACTCACTCAGGTCGAAAGAGCCGATCCCAGCTCATTGCCTTCTCAAATTACCGTTTAGGAACCAAGAGCCTGATTGGTCTCCATTAGAGTTTTTCAAGAAGAGATTTTTCGTTTCTCTGGCGTGCAACCAGCTTTCAGAGTCGCGTCATAATCTATTTTCGTGGGTGCAAACTTTCTGGTATACAAGAAAAGGAATTTCCTTTTTTTTAATATTTGTCAAAGATCTTTGGTGTGCGTCTCTGTATTTTTTCAACACTTTAAATAAGGCATTTGTCTAACATTGTTGAAAATGCCAACTTAAAAAATAACCTTCATAAATCTTTTTTTTTCTCAGCTCAGGGGGACATTACCCCTGGAAACGCCCGCCTTTCAGGGTTTTTCATTTGTGTAGGTTGCGCAACCCGTGGGTTTTTAGTTTACTTTGATCTTTCTTTTTCTTGAAACCAACCAATCTTGCAGCGTTACATTCAGCAGTTTTTGGCTGTACTCTGGGGGGGTTGTGGTGTGGTCAAAGATTGGGATGTGAAATTTTCTCATTTTCCTTCTTTTCTATGTGTAAGAGTAAGCCGTTCCCTCAGCTGGAGACAAACGATGTAATGTGAAAGTATGGAATCCTTGATTATTTCACGATCGTTGTAGTGCGTGGTGTTTTGGTAATCTTCTCTGAAATACCGGCCCTAGCTTCACAGAGCTCTTTTGTGGGCGATGTGTTTTTCTGAACCTAATCGAACGGCAAGGGGCCGTGCTAAACGTTTTAAGGGGAATCAACTGTGTCCATTACGAGCGAGTTAACCTTGGATGGCTGTATTGTTGAAGAATTGTTACTCAAACCCACACTTACCCGCAAAGTATTTAAAAACGTCATTGTTTTTGCATCAAATTGAAAAATCTTTGTTTCTCTAATGGGTATTACCCACAGACAAAACCTCTATTTTAAGACTTCCAAAATGTCCCGGAAAAATGCGGATCGTAAATTGAGGGTTGTAATGACGGAGGTTTTCATGCAGCTGTAAAAGAAAAGTCAGCACAGGAGTTCATACTCTACTTCTTCATATGTCACACATACAATGACATATTAAAACCCGACATATTACAAAACTGGATTGTGTCTTTTTCCACTCCTAGGATTGTGCATCGATGTATTATTACAGGTTCACTTCGCCGACGTTCTGTTAATCACCTCCCACCTCTCGTCAAAGTCAGTAGTGGTTTTTCCCTTTTTCCAAAGTCATGTTTTTCGTGCTTTTCCTATTCTGCCTCGCGCCAGTCTTTTCTACAATAGGGGAAGCGCACTCCGCTTTCAGCCTTGACCGTAGGGGTTTGTTTTCCCTTTTGCTCGAAGTCTAAGAAGCAGACGACGGCACCGGTGCCGTAAAAACCAACAAAATGAATGGGCGGTGTAAGTGTTCGCGTTTTAGCGGAGTTCTTTAAGAGAGGTTGATTCTTTTACATAGTAAAATGCATCCGTGCCAACAAATTCCGGATCTCAATGATAGTGGTTCGCTTAACAGAGGGTCAGTAAAAAATATAGGGGTTTGTCTGTACCGATCAAAATATTTTTTCAGACTACAATGCTCTCTTGTTTTGGACGCACCCCTCCAAAATTTTACAACAAAATTCACGATTTTGCTTCTTGATTTTCTTACTATATTATCGTCACATTATAAGGCGCCAGGAGGGAGTCAGCTGCTATTTCAGATGGGTCTGGACTACCATTTGTTCACAGTGGAGATGCCGTTGCCCATGGTACAATCCCCAGTTTCTCCAGCCAAAAGGATTTGAGGAACATCTAGCGTGAACCACGCAACTTGATAGCACTCATTTTCATTCTATTTTGTGCGATGAGACCCATCGACGAATGAAAAATGGTTGCTTTAAAACGTCCTCCTCGTCTGGAACAGAACACATATGGGACATTTTGTAAATACCCACAAAGATGGTGGGGGAACCATTTAATGCTGAGGCAATGCCCGGTGGGCCAGTGCAACGAATTGCAGTATAGTGTAGCGGTAGCCATGGCATGCCCTCGGTTAAACCTCACCCGCTATAATGGTATCAGGCCACAAGTATACCATAGTATAGTATGAAAGTCTAATGGCAATAGATCCACCGTCAACAACAACAAAAATAACTGACAGAATGTCCTAAACTACGATTTTTTTTTT
>CM065710.1:7085437-7120411 GCA_017654935.2 Phymorhynchus buccinoides
GAACCCACAACCATTTGACAAGGACTTAAAGGACGCCTTGGAATCCTCTCATTAAGATACCTACCTGGAAGGATCTGGTGACAGTTAGCTGGAGTTTAAAAGGATCTACTCTGAATGAGCACTTACAGGGCCAGTTGACCCCCAAACCAATTGAGAAGGACTTAAAGGACGCCTGGGAATCTCAGTAAAATACTACCTGGAAGGATCTGGTGCAGTTAACTGTAGTTAAAAGGATCTGCCTGCTGAAATAAAGCACTTAAAGGGCCAGTTGAACCCCCAAACCAATTGACACAGACTTAAGGACGCCTGGGAATCCTCAGTAAATACTACTGGAAGGATTCCTGTTGACAGTTAACTGGAGTTTAAAAGGATCTAGCCTTCTGAAATAAAGCACTTAAGGGCCAGTTGACCCCCCAAAACCGAATTGGACAAAGACTTAAAGCGCTGGGAATCCTCATTAAATAACTACCTGGAAGGATCTGTGACAGTTAACTGGAGTTACAAGGATCTAGCTGCTGAAATAAAGAACTTAAAGGGCCAGTTGACCCCCAAAACAATTGACAAAGACTTAAAGACGTGACGCTGGGAATCCTCAGTAAATACTACCCTGGAAGGATACTGTTGACGTTAACTGGAGTTAAAAGGAATCTATCTGCTGAAATAAAGCCCTTAAAAGGCCATTGGACCCCCAAAACCAATGCAAGGACTTTAAGGACGCCTGGGAATCCTCAGTAAAATACTACCTGGAAGGATCTGTGACAGTGTAGCTGGCAGTTTGAATGGTCTGGAAACGGTGCAATCCATGGAGTGGTGGGCTCGGCACTGGAGTAGGTTTGGGTTCATCCAAATCCTCCTGAACATTGTCCATCGTTGTCTCTGTTATCATCACCATTATTGTTGTTGTTTATTATCATCATCATTTACATCACATACTATCGTTCATTGTCAGGTTCATCATCATCATTATTAGTATTAGTATTACATCCTCATTGTGGTGTCATCATCATATTATGATCAGCATTATATTCATCATAATCATTATCATTTATCATCATTCTTATGATCATCATCATCTCATTATTACTATGATCATCATTTTATGAGTGATGATCATCATCATCGTTAATTATGATCATTATTCCTCATCATCATGATCTAAATCATCATCTTCAACGATCATCATTGTCATCTTCACCGTTTATCCTTTACGTGCCACCACAGATGTGTGTTCCGTGTATTTTTGGACAATAAACTGTTGTGACTGGTCGACTGTCTTGGTTGATAACAGAATCCTGCAGACCTGTTTTACACAAGTCGTGATAGTCTGGATGGCTGAAATGGTAGTTTGTTTGGGGCTCAAAATGCTGTAGATTTATTCCATTAAGTCCATCAAACAAGGTTCACTGAAAATGAGTAGTTAGAGCATTTTGTTTCAATTTTGAAGAGCAAGTAATAGAGATCCAAATTGAGTAGAATACTACCATATTTTTCTGACTATAAGGCGATACTTTTTTCCAAGACTGAGATCCCTGCGCCTTATTATGTGACTGATGATATAGTAAGAAAATATAATAACAAAATCCAAAATTGGGGGGGGGGGGTGCCTTATACAACACCTTATAGTCCGAAAAATATGAAACTCGAAAAGAGTAGAGTAAACAGGTCGGCGAAAGTTGTTAATTCCTTTCTCACCATGAACAGAGCTGTAGAAAGCCGAGCCTCCCTCCATCATGGAGGACTGCTGATGTTGTTGTTGTTGTTGTTGCGACGGGGAAGGGATGGGGGCGGGCGATCGACGCTGAGGAGGAGGAGGAGGATGGCTGTCGGAGTACCCTCCCTCTACCACAGCTGCTACGGTGGTGGCGCCCCCGCTATCGTAGTAGTTTTGGTAAACCACCGGAGCTGTTTTACGGGGGCAACAAAGAGAGAGAAACGATGGAGAAGGTTCGGGATTCATCAGCCGCAAGTGTTACGTTGTTGAAGTTGTTGCTGGCTTACCCTGGCTAAAAAACACCAGGGATCATCCCAAACAGTCCCCAGTGCTTCTTGAAACGCTAATGGTACAAAATGCATGAACGATGAATGAGAACATTACGTGTGTGACCGTTTTTGATTACCCCGCCATGTGGGCAGCCACACTCTGTCTTCGGGGGATTTTTGAGACTGGTGATGTTATGCTAGGAGCTTGTCACGACTAAAGACAATCCCCCGCATAACTATGCGCTACAGCATAACATTTGATGTAGCCTTGGTGTTCTAGCTACTATGTCAACTGGTGTCGGACATTAGGCAGAATAAATAGTGAATGTGTATCAAGAGAAAGCTCATGGGAAAAGACAGTGCTGTCTTGAATGAAAACACTGCAACAAAAAAACCACCCAAAAACAGAACATTTGTCAGCAATCTTCAACATTTTTAAATGAGGAATATGCATATGTCAGGCATCAGAATACTCCAGAGTCCAATTCGCGGACGAACACTCGCCATGACTCGGAGTTGACATCGAGTCGGACCCCACAAAACTCTAGTCGGCATCATTGCGATCATTCGCTACCCGATTTTTCGCGGAAAAGTTCAAAGTTCTCACATCATCGTAGTCTCCCGCGATCACATCTTTCTAAATCGACTCATTCAAAACCCAAATCACAATCACTGTCATCAAAACAAACTCTGAAACAGTGAAAGTAAGAGTCTAGAGAGCTCTAAACTCGGAAAAAAACAAAAACATGGCCGCGATTTTTCGCTTCCGATGGCGCAGTATGAAAACAAACCGTTTAGAATACCATTTGAGAATAAGATCGCACTGCCTAATGAAGTACAAACCACGGCCGGCAGTGCAAAAACCGCGGCCAGTGGCTACCAAAAACCGCGGAAATCTTGGATCCGCTGGACAGTTCTGATGCCTGTTGTTGACCCAGCACCACGAAAAGGACGTTAAGGTCGCTGAGCCTAGTTTTCTCCCACAAGATGTGCTTGCAATGTCAAGATAATCACGTTTTTTGCAGCAATGTTTGAGTTATGGATATTATTCCAGCACCACTTGACATCCTGTCATTAGTCTCCAGTAGGGGTGGTCTCTCACAACAGGCTCTGCATACTCCAACACAATGTTTTTGTTATGAGTAGACCCATGCATTTTTCTTCAGCTAGGCTAAACATCAGATTCGCTGGGCTCAGTTTCTCACCACAGTCACTTTAGTAAAGTCAAAATTTCATTTTTAGTCAACTTTAAAGGTTATGGGTATTTTCTTGTTTTCCATATCATCTTAACTTTCATTATCTGACAAGGACAATCTTTAACTTGATCTCTAAATGGTCATTATGACACTTGTGTTTAATTCGTGGTAGGTAGGTCAAATATATTCTGTATCAGCTAGAACAAATAATCAAAATGGCCACAGCATGCTTTTCTGCCGCATACTAACTTGATAATGTTTCGCCCACTCTGGCACGGAAAAAGATTCTTTTAACAGCCTGCTTGTCATCTGAGCCAGAACAAGAATTGTTCTGAAGTTTTCAACTGTATACCTATTTCACCAGAATTGTTATTTTGACACTTTAATAGAGAGAGAGAGTGAGTGCTAGAGCCACATATTTTTCCAGAGATCGAGGGGTAGAGAGTTTGATAGAAAGGATAAAAGAGATCGCCTTAGAAGTCTGTAGTAGAGATACGGTAGAGATTGAGTTTGATAGTGTATTCATCCGGCACAACACGGCCTACTCCTACTTAATAGGTGGAGTGAGGCTTCAACAGGCATGGTAGCCTCCGTGATCGCGGAAAATCTAATCTGCAGATAACGAGCTCACAGTTCAACGAGCTCTACTATTTTTCGATGCCGTCATTACTGGCTCTCATAAAGTTTGCCCCTCTACTCCACATTGCCTTCCTTTTTTCCTGCACCTGAGATCCTGATCCAGCACCACTATATCGCCACTTAATTTTTAGAGCGAGTCGGCTTACTCTATGTCCACCATAGAGAGAGAGAGAGAGAGGGAGACTGTTATCTCTATCCAGCCAGTAAGGGGGAGGTAACTAAAAGGTCAGAAAGGCCTTGAAGGCAGCAGGAGAAAGAAAAAAAGGGAGAGGTCTATTTTTGGCACGCTCACTGCTGCTGGAAAATGGGAAAGCAAAGGGCCTAGGCAGTGAAATCTGGGTCCAACTTTCTGATGCTGAGAATGTGAGCTGTGCACACTAAGTGCACCATGTCACAGAGAACTGTTAACCAAGGCCGGCGGGCTTCCATTGCTACTGATACTTACTAGCGACTGATTTTCACTTTCTTTTTTTTTTTTACATAAAACGCCTGCTTTTGATTTTTACGCATTGGACTGTTTTTTGATCTTGTTGATTTGTTTGCTCCTTTCAATTCTGACAGAGATGAGATTCTCAGGTAACCAAAAAAGGAGGAAAAAAGCAGGGGTTTCTTTTAGGGCTCGGTGCAGGGTTGTCGCATGAAAAAAGGTAGCTCGTAAAATAAGTAGCTCGCTATTATGAGTCTGTTTTTGCGACAACCACAAATTTCACTTTTTCTGTACTTTAATCATTTAACTAACCCTAACCCTAACCCTATCCCTAACCCTAGAAAAAAGTGACATTTGTGGTTCATGCTCAATGTCTCAAAATACACAACTGTCATAGGTAGCTTTTTGTAGCTACTTATTTTGACGAGCTACCTATTTTCATGCGAACAGGCTTCATTCAGCAAATGGATAACTTCCGTTTTCAGTTTTTCTAAACTGCAGAGTGAATGATACACAGAGGAGTATTGGCTGCCCCAAGCAGTAACCGGAAAATGCTCCATTTGAGAATGGACCGACCGAGAACAAAATATCAATCAAACTTCTCAAAGCATTCAATATGCTTCAACACAAAACCTAAACCCCACCGTCCCCTTATTTTTTCAATGGATTTACACGGATCTCAAAAATGACCGCTGGGGCCATCACAAAGGAGGAAATCTCATCTCATAATTCAGAAAGTTCGAGTCTAGCTACAATAAAAAATTACTGAAATCAGTGTAAAGAACTATCAGGGAATGGTAGTGGGGGCAAAGTGAGTTTCGCGGAAGAATATCCAACCAATTCTACATTTTATTTCAAAGATGTCAACTCAAACTAAAATGATGAAGTTGGGCGGCAAAATGAAGAAGAAGAAAAAGAAGCACTAGGAATCACAAATCTGGAAACGGATTCCTTCCTGTGCTTCTGTTATCCGTCTTCAGTCCGTTCGGTGCACCTCTTGCGATCTTACCCGGCCGCGCCCACGCCATCCTGTGTACTCATATCAAGCGTCGCGAAGTGCGGCGCAGCACCATGAACATCCGGTTCCGCGAAGCGGTTGCATAAGTTTTAATGCACTTAATTTTTAGGCACCCCAGCGAATTTTCACTGATTTTTTTTTCTTTTTTTTTTCTGTCAAATTTTCACTTGCGCGGATTTTCCGCGATTCGCGAGAGGTCTACCATGCCTGAAAGATGACAGAGTAGCAGCCATGCGAGGGGTCTGACCAGGTCTCTTGGTGCCCAGAGCGCTGCCGGCGATGAAGCTATGGATGTCCTGATCCACATCGCACGTTTCCAGCACCGTCCTGACTCGCTCGCAGCTCTGGACAGACGAAACAACGACACTGAACGATAATAATAATATCATCACTAGCGTAATGATCAAGGAGGAAAGAAGACCCCAAACAAAAACGGTATAGGAAGCTTTCGGGTTGTTCCTCTGCCCTCATTATTTGGGCAGGCCATAGTAAACGCTTGGTGTCACAGACGATTCTAGGACTTTAACCCTTTCACCGCCAGACATACTTCAACCAAACATCGCCACTAAATTTACCTGAGTAGAGAACAACATCCACCTGCAGTATTGGGGATTGTTCTGTGACGTATATAAACTAAGGTATAGCCTTACTTCCCAAGTAGTCATACTGATCGCTTCTCGGGCTTTTTGGCTAAGACAATGGTTCAGGAAAATAATTTTTTGTTTAAATTACCGTGGTTGGTTTGTTCAGCCCGTCGTACAATGGCGAAAGCCGATTACGCGACGTTAAAATGAACTTCCACCACTTCCCAAGACTAAGACAAAATGCGTCTTTGGATAATAGACCCTAATTTGATGCCTTTTAGTGACATAGGTGTTAAATCACTGTGGTGCTAAAATGCGACATTGAGGTGGTGAAAGGGTTAAAGTCTCCAATGGAGGGTATCGAGACATCGAACGCCGCATTACCTCTCAGCGTCTTATCGAAAATGCAAACTCCCTGGCTTCATCTTCAACCGTCACCGACTTTTTCAAGCCAACGGAAGGAATGAGGACAAAGATGAACTTGAAGTGATTCATTATTTTCCTTCTAAGTCTCATTATTAATGAGCACATCGTACATCGAGCGTGATGCACACTTCCTTGACCTCTGAACACACAGATACTTTTCCGTGTAGCCGATGGCATGGCACCACTCACACAAACCTTTGACCACAACGTCAACATTCTCAGTTTTCGACAACACGGGTGTTAATGTCTGGTATTTTGGGGTATTTGGTATTTGGTACATTCTAGTCACAGAGACTTATCTCTGTGAAATTTGGGCTGCTCTCCCCCGGAGAGCACGTCACTGCAAGTGCAGCGCCTACCTTGGGGGGGGGGGAGGCAGGGTGAGGAGGGGGTGGTGGGCACACTTGGGAAACCTAGCTATCAATTTGGCCATACCAGGCAGCAGGATTTCTCCCTGCTCTTACCGACTTTCAACTGCCGTGGGATTTTTACGTGCGTAAAGCGCACGGGTCAGACTAGCTTTAAGTCCCCATCCGAAGGACTGGACGTTCAGTTCGATTTTCCTGTCAAACTAGAAAGAAAGGGCGAGGAGGCCGGGATTCGAACCCAGGTCACTCACGTTGCAGTCACGCATTACATTTGGCAGGCGAACGTCTTAACCACTCTGCCACCTTTCTCCCTGTCAGATAGTTTCATCCAGCATCCGAATCCTCCTTCGAAATAAGCGAGAGTTGGCTCCCTTCTCAAATAATCAAACTTCCGTTTTTGCGACTTCCTGTTGTTGTGTTTGGACTTTTCTTCGCAAAAACTGGTAGAATTATTGCATTTTAAGCTCTACAACGATGCTTTTTACATCCAATGAAGGGTTATGGCATCTGTTGGACGGTATCTCGGATGATAATAGGAATTTTGAAGCATTTTAACGTGAGTATTCGTCGTATCGGCGACTCGTTACCACTTTCGATGTTGTGACTCACAGTCGACTGTACTGAACACGGCAATCGTTGCCTCTCTTCTCACGATTTTGTTCACTAATAGGGCGCCCTCGTTTATTAGGCGCATATGTCGAAATTGGAGAAAACAAATATCGCCTTATAGTCCGAAAATTACATAAGTTTTTGTTTTAAGTTGAATAGAAAAAGTGCATTAATCAACAGTAATACCATCGAAATAAAACATAAATAATGATGGTAACAATCTACATCGTCATACACACATAATTTACCTCTACATAATCTGCATCAACATGATTATCTCATTTACATACAACAATAATTTACTTCAGCCACATCGACTACTCGCATAATTTACCTCATTTGCATACAATTGTGTAATTTACCTCGTCCACATCGACGGCGGTCTGCGACAGACGGTTGACGGTGCTCCACATTTCCGCACGGAGGAAAGCGATTTGTTCCTCATCGCTGCTCTGAAACTCCTGGGAACAGTATGCGTGCACACACACACACACACACAAAAAAAGTATATTATTTGCTTATTCAATACGCAGATACGCTGATACGACGAATACTCACGTTAAAATGCTTCAAAATCCCTATTATCTGGAAATAAAATTTTGACTTGACTTGACTTCACACACACACACACACACACACACACAAACACAGGCAGCAAACTCGGCAAGCACACACAATCGCTCCTCTCAACCAGTGCAGACAATTGATGCATTTATTTCATCTTGCATTCACTAAGTAACAAGTATTAGGTATTAGGTACTTTATAGTCACAGAGGCGTCTCTGTGAAATTCGGGTTGCTCCCACCTGGAGAGCGCGTCGCAGCCAGAGGCGCGCCACCGAATTTTTTTTTTTTTTTGCATGCGATTTTTGTCACTGATGGGGGTGGGGGGGGGGGGTCTCATCCGAAAGACTCCACGTTCAGACCGTTAAGGCCTAGTGCAGAATGAGAGGAAAAAAATCCCCTGTACTCAGGTTCGAACTCGGGTTTACTTGACACGAAGCGAACGCGATACCACTGTGCCACTCCACACCTGAGTAATTCCATACTCAGTTAATCTCTTTATTTGTTATAACTTTACAGACATCCCCCTCCCCCTCCCTTAATTTTCTGAATGTATTTACTCTGATCCAAATTTGTTATTTTTTTGCATGTAATTTTTGTGTGACTGATGAGGAAGGAAAGGGGGGGGGGGGGGTCAATTTTGACCAAATGACAACTTTTTTTTTCGTTGCCACTGGGTTTAACGTGTGCTAAGTGCATGGGCACACAGGACCTCGGTTTATCGTCTCATCCGAAAGACTCCACGTTCAGACCGTAAGGCCTAGTGCAAAGTGAGAGGAAAAAATCCCCTGTACCCAGGTTCGAACTCGGGTTTACTTGACTACAAGGCGAACGCGTTACCTCTGTGCCACTCTACACCTCAGGACTTACCTTTATCGTCTCATCCGAAAGACTCCATGTTCAGACCGTAAGGCCTAGTGCAAAGTGAGAGGACAAAATACCCTGTACCCAGATTCGAACTCGGGTTTACTTGACACAGGCATGGTAGTGGGAGCAAAGTGGTTTTCAAGGAAAATGGCCGGGGGTCCAGGGGGCGAAGAAAATTCAATAAAATTCAATAAATGAGTGAAATTTTCACTTTTTCATGCCATTTCAATGCATTTTTTAATCATTTTTGTTTCAAACTGTTTCGCGGATTTTCCGCGATTCGCGGAGGTCTACCATGCCTGTTGACAGGAGGCGAACGCATTACCTCTGTGCCACTCTACACCCGGGGACTTACCTTGCACGCGTGTTCCATCTCCCTTTCCCACTCCAGATGAACCTCCTCCAGAGCAACCACGCTGTTCTTGTAAGCAGTATCTGTGGTGGTGTCATAGAGCACACAAAAAATAGTGATTACATCATCCCTAACACGCACACAACAAATAGTGATTACATCATCCCTAACACGCACACAACAAATAGTGATTACATCATCCCTAACACGCACACAACAAATAGTGATTACATCATCCCTAACACGCACACAACAAATAGTGATTACATCATCCCTAACACGCACACAACAAAAATTGATGGCTTGGAGTCAAAACGGACTATCTTTGGATAGTCCATTGACTTATTATTGGTGTTATTGCAAAAAATAATAATTTGCATTAAAAAAGACGGCAAATAATATCAAATGGGGATTAAGCTTTTTATATTTATGCATTCTTGTTTTGGTACAAGTTATTAAATTTCGAAATAATCTTTGGATTTGAAACTGTATTTTTAAAAGTTGTCACTTACACTTTATGTAACTATGTACTTGAGAATATTTCTTGTGATGCCTTGACTTGGTGTGTGAATGTCTGAGAGTGAACGTCTGTGCTTGGTGAGCGCATATAATTATTTTGTGGGTGTCCGCGCGTGTGGGTGTGTGGTGTGCGTGCGCTTGCGCGCGTGTGTAATTCTATGTCTGTTTGTTTGTCTGACCGTCTTTGGGTGTTTGTGTAATTTTCATTTTCCATTCTTTATGCTATATGTTTAATATTATTATATGTGGTGTTATATGTGTATATTATATTTTTATATTGTAAACGCCTAAAGCATTAAATTGATTAGGCGTCCCAAATGTTCTAATAATAATAATAATAATAATAATAATAATGCCTGAGTAAGAGTGTGTGAGAGCTAAACAAAACAACAAGTAATTTGTTTCTATTTTATTAAACAAAAGGGCTGAATTTAAATCCGTTGTTTTCTTTGCTCAGGTTTGTGTGTTTGCGGTTGGTGGTGAGAAAAAGTGATGTGTGAACACGCGTGCGAAGTTTTTGTTTGTTCTTTCAATTCATTATATAAATATTCTAAAACCAGCTGTACACCGCTGTAGTCCATTTTGATCCAAGCCATCGAAAAAATAGTGATGACATCGTCCCCACACGCGCACCATTAAAATTCCTTCCAATCACGATCAATACACAGGTCTAATCAGGCGGAATGAGTTGTACAAAGTGTGTGTGAGCATCAATATAGACATCAAAACCAATGTATGTCAATAAACGCATCAAATCAATATGTTGATGAACACATTTCAATCAAGATGCCAAACTATTTTAAAGCATAAATGTGACCTAGCACCACGAAAGGGACATTAAGTGTCAACTGACCGTTCTGAGAAAATGGCACAGTTGGAAATGTCAGGCAATGCTCTTTCTGATGATATTAAAAACATTCTTGTATCCTTTTTTGTTGCAGAGTTATGAGCATTTAAAGTTGGTAAGGTGACTGTCGGACATTTTGATAAATCACAGTCTAAAGTCAACGCTATCCTAAGAAAATGCATCAACCTACTAAATTTTAAGCACTTTTTTGAGAACAGGCTTGCAAAGTAAAAAATCTCATTTTTTGTCAATTTTGAGTTATGGGTATTTTCGTGCTCTCTAACAATAAAAAAAAGTAACATCTCATATTTATAAAGGGTAATCTATATTATGGTCTCTAAATACTCCAAAAAGTGGTTTGAAATGAGTAGGTTGATGTATTTTCTTCAGCCAGGCTAAACTTTAGACTGATTTCCTACCAACTTTGAATGCTCATAACTCTATAACGGAAAAAAAGTGACAAGAATGGTTCTTATATCATTTGAAAGAGAACTGTCTGAAGTTTTTAACTGGACCATTGCAGGGCTCCCAGGGACCCCCATTTGGGGGTCTATGGAGTACTAAAATGCTAAAGGACCCTCTAAAAGAATGTGCAGGGGGTCCCAGGGATGCACTAGAAAAATTCTTTTTAGCATTCGCAATGCCACTGGGACCCTCTATCCCGCCTCTAGGACCCTCTATATTGTAAGTGAAGGAGTCCCTGGGACCATTTGTTTTGCGGGACGATTGGGAACCCTGCCATTGTCTCAGGATGGTCATTTTGACACATAATGTCCCTTTCGTGGTGCTGGGTCACATATGTTAAAACCGACAACACGGACATCAACGTCAGGGCACAGGGCACTGTTCGTTCGATTTTCGTTTCGTTTTGGAAGGTGGAGCCCATCCCTCTCCTTCTGCAGCGTTTTAACCTTCCCTGAACGAATCAAGTACCCCTTCACTGCTGGGTGGACAGAAGAGGGTTTTCAGGCCAGAAAAATCCGACTCCAAGCTGGACTCGAACCCGCGACCTTCCGCACCGCAGCCAAGCGCTCTAACCACTCGACCACGGGCCCCTTCCATTATGGTAAACCAGCGAAAGAGTACCGTATTCTACGGACTACAAGAATATAAGGCGCACCCCCCAAAATTCTGATTTTGTTATTACAGAGCTGATTCTAGGATTTTGAAAAAGGGGGGGCATTCCCCCCCTATGATTGAAAAAAAGGGGGCAGGTCCCCCCCTAAGAATGAAAAAAGGGGGGACACTTTGCACTGCATTCCGCCACTCTCCATCTTGGACAGCCATGGCCACTTCTTCAGCCAGTCGTCTTGGAACCGGTGTTCCCTTGCACTGGCGCTGTTATCGGGCTGCTTCTCCGAGTTTTTGGATGTAGTCGCCGTTTCTTCAAGCTCTTCTCCACACTCTGACTCATCATGTGGCACAGACTGCTTTTTTTTCACTTTGCCTCCGCGAAAGTCAAAATCAAGGAGCGTGGCTACGCGCTTCATTTTGGAAGAAATCCAATATGGCGGCTTAAACTCTCGCAAGTTCTCGTCGGTATTCAAGATGAATGAGATGAACGCGATTGATTGGTTGATCAGTTTGTGTAGCCTAGACAACAGGTTTTGCAGACGACGAACGCCATGCCCGCAGCGATCGGTGAAAATAGCGGGCAGTTCTGCAAATGTGCGGGAGTCGGCCCGCATTAAGACTCGATTATCGCGGGAAGGAACAGATTTTCGGGGGATTGTACCAATCCCGCGCTCTAGAATCAGCTCTGTATTATCGTTTCTTACTATTTTACTAGTCACGTTATAAGGCACAGGGGTCTCAGTCTGGGAACAAAACGAACAAACGAAATTTTGTTTAATCAGGGCTATAAGATAAGCATACAATTTGCTTTTAAACACTCAGCCCTGAGGCTAAACAAGGTTAACCAAAAGAATATGTACAAAAAAAGTGAAGCGCTTGTGTAACAAATAATAATAATACTGTTATAGGGTGCAGTTTTGAACTTTTGAGACAAAAGAAGTGCCGTAGTTAAACCCAGGCTGCATAATTCTTAGTCAGATGACCCTGCCGGTCATTGCAGCGTCAGCGCCCGCACACCCTAGCTACTTACTGATTGGCCAGTTTGATTCTTTCCTTTTTCACGTGGCCAACCGGTCAGCTGACTCTTTGCTTTTTAATTTTCCTTTCCTATCTAATGCGCCTGGAGAGAGGAGGAGGCGAGATGATTGAAGATCTGCGTTTGGAATTGTTGGCCTTTCAAGACACAATGGGCTGTAAGTACATATGATTATTTATCATTACTTTTGTATGACAAGTTTGGGATTCCAAATTGTCGACTATAGACAACTGTTGTAGTTTCTTGCTGGAGCCGTTAAGTAATCAGCCAGTGAACTTTTGTCGTCTGCTAGCCGAATGATGCGGCACTGTGCCTGTGTGTGTGTGTCAGAATGGTGGCTTTGGCCCATGTCGTCACTGTGACGTTTGAAGGTTTATCAGTTGCTGGTCCATCTCTCTCTCTCTCTCTCTCTCTCTCTCTCTCTCTCTCTCTTCTCTATGCGGTGTTTGATCAGTTTGTGTCTCTCACTTTGATGATAGTTTTCGGAGTGTGTTACACACACTGGGATGTGAGATAAATGTTGTGTGTCTAGTTTATGGTTAGGCCTTTACTTTTGACACTTATGTGACTCAGTTTCCATTGTGTTGTGCTATGGAAGCAGGCAACTATTGCCTCTCATTTAGCCAAAGTGTTGGCTAGTGAGCTTGTGTTGGTGACGTCATGTGACAGGTTGGCTGTATGTGCCCTTGTTTAGTGACTGAGTAGTAGATTTTCATGTGACTAAACTTGGTCAGATTTGATAGCACATGTTCATGCTTGCTTTGCTTATTGTTCACCTGGGTTTGTGCATTTCATATGCTTTCAGGTGTGCTGTTTTGCTGAGATGAAATAAAAGATAGATCAAACACCGTATACCACCCCATGTGGTCTGCTGTTACTGAGCTTGTGGGGAAGAGCGAGCCTTCCTTTCCTCCCTGTCTATCCTGCCTTTTACACCCTACCACACTACAAAGCATTCAAGAAAAGTAAATATCCAGAAATAACATAACACAGCACTGTATACATCATGAATGTACAAGAAGAAACCAACCTAGCGTCTTACAGTCCGCACAATACGGTAGTTTAGCTTACCTGCTTTAACAGACTCTTCGTCCGTTTTTTCCTTCTTCGATCGTGCCTGCAACGACAGTTAGAAATAGAATACACTAAAAACACGTCTATAAATTCCTTCACAAATGCAAGCATTTAAATGATAGCATGGTTATTTCAAATATACAGTGGAGTCCGGGTAAAACGAATTTTAACGGAACACAGACTCAGTTCGTTGTATCAGGATTTCGTTATACATGTACATGTACAATGTATGTTGAAAACAAAAACAGTTCAAACACTCGCCAATGATAACCGAAAACATAAACTTGACCAGTTTGGATCGTCTGTCTTAATCACGGGATGTACAAGGCTTGAAGAAGTTCAGCAGTGTTGTCTGACGCTGATCTGTTTTGGCACACTTTTCAACAAGTTTGTCCATTAAGTGACAACACATCACACAAATTTAGTTTGTTATAGGCTTTCACGAACTTTTCGATCTTTATTTTGAGCGCGAATTGTAAAGCGACCTTGAGAAACCGAATGATCTGTAGGAAGCCTAGGCCTAGCAGACGACCCAGTGTGAATCTAAATGAGTTCACGCATGCGCAGTTCATATTTTCCAACTTCCTTCCTCTTGACAACACGTTCTAGCTTGGAGTTTGAAGGCCTAGGTTTTTGCAGCGCATCGCACAGGCTGAGTTCGTTATAGGTTATTTTTCCAAGTAAATAAAATTATCCTGGGGCGTAGAACATGTGTTCGTAAAAAGCGGATGTTCGTTATTTCAAAAGGATTTTTTGTTCGTTATACCCATGGCTTTGCAAGTGACAAATAGAAGGGCATTTGCCGGGAAATTGAAGTCAGTTCGTTAATCGCGAAATTTCGTTAAAAGCGAGTTTCGTTATAGTTGGACTCCACTGTATTGTCATCAAATTCCTTCACAAATGCAAACAATATCTAAATGACAGCATGGTTATTTCAAATATATTGTCATCAAATTCCTTCACAAATGCAAACAAAACAAAAATATAGCATGGTTATCCATTACAAATCTTCACAAATTCAAAACAAATTATAGCATGCTTATCAAAAAAGATTTTATGAACAAATTTCCTAAGCAAACCGAAAACAAAGTTACAAGTGGCAGCATGATCATAGTACTAAACAAGAGGCAAAAGCCTTCAAGGCTCACTCGAACAGGCACACGTGGGACAACAACAAACAAAGATTGAGGGGGGTGTCTAAAGTACAAGATTGCCAATAAAATTTTAAAGTACAAATGAAACTATCGTTAATGGATACAACTATATTAAAAAAACTATAAAAAAAAAGTGCCCGTGCCGAGAATCGGACCCGGAACCATTGGCATGACAGACAGGCACTCTACCAATGAGCTATCGAGGCTTTCAGTGTTGATGAGTTTCTTAACTCATGTTGCCTGTTGAATACTCTCTAACCCACCGATCTAAAATGTTATCTGCTTGTTATCTGTTTACAGTGTTGCTTTAAGTATTTAATTATTCAAATCATTATTATGTGAAAGCTTACATAGACATCTATATGTATGCAAAGTTTGAACAATGTACGCCTTCTATTTCCCGAGAAAATGCCAAACGTTTTAAAGTTTGGAGATTAGACCACGGACGCAACACACACACACACACACATGATACACACAAACCCGAACAACTATCATACTATAGACACTTCGTGTCAACTTCGTTAACACAAGTGAGCCAAAAACAATGTGTATTTCTATGGCCGCTCATTTGATTTCTCTAAGCGCTTTTCAAAAAGTTTCATGAACTAAACAAGTTCCTTCAAAAATCTAAACAAACCCAAAATGACAATGCGATTACTATAATTTTCTGCTTGTAAATGAAAGTATGGATGACATTTTTTTTATCAGGGGGTGGTGGTTGGAGGGGAGGGGGGGGGGCGCAGGGGGGCGGGGGAAAGTAGGGGAAATAACTAACCTTATCCAGCTCTTTCACTGTGGAAGTGACCTCCCTTCTCAAAATATCGTACTGGTCCTTGGCTTGATCCTTCTCTCGACATTTATGTCGATACGTCTTGCTCAACTGAAAAAAATAAAAATAAAATAATAATCAAAACATGTAAGAAACTCTTTCACCTACTAGTCCTTGACTTGCCCTTTCAACAACAACAACAACAAGATAAATAAAAAAATAAATAAACAAAAGAATTTGTACCAGTATTAACCCCTTGACTGCCAGAGAAAAATTAAAGAAAAAATCATTGTACAAATCATGACATGAAAAAGACAACTGATAGAGTCAGTGGTGGCAAAATGGTCTGGGGATATAACTCTCTTGACTGTGTTAGAGCAAAAGCCCGATTCAGGGTATTCCTCTTCATCTGATGACATCATCAGTGATATCAGAACGTGATACCTTATACGGCAGTCAAGGGGTTAAATATAGGATCAGGGCTCCCAGGGACCCCCATTTGGGGGTCTATGAAGCACTAAAATTCTGAAGGACCCTCTAAAAGAATGTGCAGGGGGTCCCAGGGGATGCACTAGAAAAATTCTTTCTAGCATTCGCTATGCCACTGGGACCCTCTATCCCGCCTCTAGGACCCTCTATACTGTAAGTGAAGGAGTCCCTGGGACCCCTTGTTTTGTGGGATGATTGGGAGCCCTGAGGATTCACAATGCCACTGGGACCCTCTATATTGTAAGCGAAGGAGTCCCTGGGACCCCTTGTTTTGTGGGATGATTGGGAGCCCTGAGGATTCACAATGCCACTGGGACCCTCTATACTGTAAGTGAAGGAGTCCCTGGGACCCCTTGTTTTGCGGGACGATTGGGAGCCCTGAGGATTCACAATGCCACTGGGACCCTCTATACTGTAAGTGAAGGAGTCCCTGGGACCCCTTGTTTTTTTGCAGGATGATTGGGAGCCCTGAGCATTCACAATGCCACTGGGACCCTCTATACTGTAAGTGAAGGAGTCCTTGGGACCCCTTGTTTTTGCAGGATGATTGGGAGTCCTGAGGATTCACAATGCCACTGGGGACCCTCTATACTGTAAGTGAAGGAGTCCCTGGGACCCCTTGTTTTGCAGGATGATTGGGAGCCCTGAGCATTCACAATGCCACTGGGACCCTCTATACTGTAAGTGAAGGAGTCCCTGGGACCCCTTGTTTTGCGGGACGATTGGGAGCCCTGCAGCATTCACAATGCCACTGGGACCCTCTATCCCACCTCTAGGACCCTCTATACTGTAAGTGAAGGAGTCCCTGGGACCTCTTGTTTTGCGGGACGATTGGGAGCCCTGAGCATTCACAATGCCACTGGGGACCCTCTATCCCACCTCTAGGACCCTCTATACTGTAAGTGAAGGAGTCCCTGGGACCCCTTGTTTTGCAGGATGATTGGGGGTCCTGAGGATTCCCCCAAAACGCAAGTTAACGTACCATATTTGTTTCGGACTATAAGTCATGTTCGAGTTACATATATATAATGTATGTTTTAGTATTGTTTGCTTATCGAGCCTGTGAATGTGCTTTGTAATTTTCTCAGGGATCATTCAAGCAAGTTGATTGATTGATTGATTGATTGATTGACTGATTGATGGGTGCTCCTGGGAAATTTCAAAAATCATGCTGCAAGGCAGGGGTCCAGGGGCCGCCCAGTTAACAACTGGGAACTTAATCCTAAAAATATAAAGTTCCTGGTAAAGGCATGTAAATATTTATCTGTATTATTTTCTTTTATGTTCTCCACATGAGAGAAACCGGAAAAAAACGTTTATAAATAGGAAATTCGTTGCTTCTCAAATTCTCATAATCCGGCGATGCCGGCTCCAGGTAATAACAAAATCCTGAACTTCAGGACACCCTGCAAGCAGGAGCATCCATGTTGATTGATCCCCCAAATTTTAACCCCTTGACTGCCACCAACGTAATTACGTACTGACCTGATGACATCACTGATGATGTCATCAGATGAAGAGGAATAACCCTGATATGCTGGCTTTTGCTCTAACATAATCAAGAGAGTAATATCCCCAGACCATTTTCTCAGATGGGCTCTATCAGTTGTCCTTTTCATGTCATGATTTGCCCAATGATTTTTTCTTTAATTTTCTCTGGCAGTCAAGGGATTAACACAAAATTCAGATATTGTTATAGTTTCTTACTATATTATCAGTCGTATCATAGGACGCAGGGGTCTTTCGTCTGGGGGGGAAAAAGTATCACCTTATAGTCCGTAAAATACAGTAATTGTGATCTTTGGCTGCTGCGCTTACATGTGTTCATGTCTCTCTCTCTGCTTCTGTCCATCTCTCTCTTTCGCTCTCTCTCTCTCTCTCTCTTTATCCCTCTCTCTCTCTCTCTTAAATCGCTCTCTCTCTCTCTCTTTCGCTCTCTCTCTCTCTCTCCTTTCGCTCTCTCTCTCTCTCTCTCTTCTCTTTCGCTCTCTCTCTCTCTCTCTCTTTATCCCTCTCTCTCTCTCTCTTAATCGCTCTCTCTCTCTCTCTTTCGCTTCTCTCTCTCTCTCTTTTCGTCTCTCTCTCTCTCTCTCTCTTTCGCTCTCTCTCTGCTCTTCTCTCACTCTCTCTATCTTCGCTCTCTCTTTCTCTCTCTCTTTTGCTCTCTCTCTTTCGCTCTCCCTCTTTTTCCATCTTTCTCGCTCTCTCTCTTTCTCGATCTCTCTCTCTTTTGCTCTCTCTCTCTTTCTGGCTCTCTCTCTCTCTTTCATTATCTCTATTTCTTCCGCTCGCTCTCTCTTTCTCACTCTCTCTCTTTCTAGCTCTCTCTCTTTTGCTCTCTCTCTTTCTGGCTCTCTCTCTCAAGCTCTCTTTCTCGCTCTCTCTTTCTGGCTCTCTCTCTCTCTCTCTCTCTCGCTCTCTCTCTTTCTCTCTCTCTCTCTACCTCTCGTCTCTCTCTCTCTCTTTCGCTCGCTCTCTCTCTCTCTCGCTCTCTATCTCTCTCTCTCTCTTTCTCACTCTCTATCTCTCGCTATCTCTCTTTCGTTACTCTCTCTCTCTCTCCCCTCTCTCTCTCTCTCTCTCTTTCTGTCTCTTGCTCACTCTCTCTCTATCTTTCATTCTCTCTCTATCTTTCATTCTCTCTCTGTCTCTCTCTCTCTCTGTCTCTGTCTCTCTCTCACTTACAGACATCATGTTCTTGTGCTGCGTCAGTTTCTGGTTGTGAGTCCTCTTCAAACGCTCTTCAACCTGAGACAGACCAACAACAACGAAAAATGTGTGCACACGGGTGCTTCTAGAAAATCCTGGAATACCTGAACTTGGGTGAAAGTAAAACATTCTCTCAATCTTGAAACGACACGCTTCAATGTTCTCCGCATCTTCCCAATCCTGAAGTGGTGAATTAAAAATGGTTTTCGTCCCCCCGTGGGGATACCGGGGGGTCTTTTGCATAAATAGTTCCCCCACCTTCTGGAAGTTCTGTGCTTGTAGCTTCCTCTAATCTGTCACTCTCTTTGACTCTGCCTTTTCCCTTTGCTTTACTGTCATCTACTACCTTTCTGCCTTACTGGTCCATCCGTTCTCCTTGCCTTTTTTCACGAAACACTTTCAAACACATTTCCTCCAGCTGAAGTCAGACTTGCTGGGCCTAACTATTTCTTAGTTAGGCGCATACATGGCTTCTCCTGGGAAATTTCAAAAACCCTGCAAAGGGGCGGCCCCGGCTGAGTGCAGGGGCAGCACACACACGCACACACATTTACTGCTCTTTTTTCACCCCTCTAGACTAGTACAAGTGCTACATTCCTTTGAATATAGCAAATGCTTATATAGGCCCTTTTTATTGTACAAGTTTGTGTGTGTGTGTGTGTGTGTGTGTGTGTGTGTGTGTGTGTGTGTGTGTGTGTGTGTGTGTGTGTGTGTGTTGTGTGTGCGTGTGTGTGTGCGTGTGCGTAAGCGTGTGTGTGTGTGTAAGAAAATCGTTGCTTCTCAAATTCTCATAATCCGGCGACGCCGGCTCTAGGCAATTTGAAAATCCTGCAATTCAGGACACCCAGCGAGGAGCATCCATGACAGTATGAACAAAATTATTAGGTTAACACACAAAGCCAAATTTTCACCTTTGAGTCTTCCCCATTCCCAGCAACCTGCTCCCTCACACAAAAGATGTATTCTCAGCCTTTCCGTTCGCTGTTTACGCCCCAGTGCTTACCATCTCCCTGCGGGCGGTGACCTCCTTGCAGAATCTCTTGGTCTCCTCGGCGTGTTGCTGGAAGAACAGGCCCGCATCGTCGTGCGCCTGGCGGCACGAGTCCAGCTCTCCCCGCAGGCAGTTCCATGCCACCTCCAGAACACTGTCGGCACGGCAACCAGAAATTAAAATATCACATTGACCAAAAAATTAATACTAAAAAAAATATAAAAAATTTAAAACCAATACACAATAGCCAAAGTAATTCACGGGCAAAAAGAAAATATAAATTTATGCTACATATGTAAAAATATCGAGAGGGCAAAAGGCTTCAAAAGCCTACAGAGCCTAAACTGATATGATATGATATGATATTTCTACTTTAACTCATTCAAGTCGTTCCGGACATATATATGTCCGGAATTAATAGATAGCTGTCAATTTGATGCATTTGCTTCAAGGGAAGTAAATCTGTGTGCACATCATACCTTGGTCACTTCTAAACTCGCTTCGCTCCCTTAGACCACAATTTTGCCTCTGACTTTGCTTTTGTAGTGGTTTGTTGTGGGGCAGCCAATCGGTGTAGAGTTTTTCTATGCAAAGGCTATATATATAAAAAAAAGTCTGATCTACCACTTCCCTATGTCTAAAAGTAAAACTAAAGTAAAAACCTGTCATCTTCTTTCATTTCTACTTTTGTTTATGTATGCTTTGTTTATGTGTATGGCTGGAGTGATTTGTGAGTTTTTTTAATAATTCAAAATCGTTGCGATGCGAATGGGTTAAAGTCTATGCAACTTTTATTTCAAGTGAACTTTGTTGATTCATCCTCCCCATGGGGATACCGGGGGTGTCTTTTGCAAAAATAGTTCCCCCACCTTCTGGAAGTTCTGTGCTTGTAACTTCCTCTAATCTGCCACTCTCTTTGACTCTGCCTTTTCCCTTTGCTTTCTGTCTTTCTGACTTATTGGCCCCATTCTCCTGCCTTTTAAAAAAAATCTTCCAAATAATGTTCTCTCCTTTGAGCTCCTCCGAAATCGGAATGTGTCAGCTGTACGCAGCGGGGAGACCAGTGAAAACTGAAAACTGGACACATACGTACCTTACCCATTATGGCCATATGGCCTGGGAACGCACAAGAACTTTATTGCTTCATGAGAAATTACACATGGGTACTGACAATAAACAGAAATAATGTACAGGTAAAAGCATTTCACTTTTTAGGGGTGGGGTGGGGGTGGGTGGTGGTGGTGGGTGGGAGTGTGGGGTGGGTGGTGGGGGTGGGGTGGGTGTGGGGTGGGGTGGGGGTGGGGTCGGGTGGTGGGGGGTGGGAATCACAAAAACGTATTTAGGCAAACAGAATAAGGATTTATAACAAGGTCAAAACATTGCACAGAGGACTCAAAGCAAACAGAAAAGTGAAACTGAACAAAGGGGGAGAACTCTCTTTCTAATTAACTCCCCTCCACCAAAGTTGATTACCATACCAATCCGCCTAGCAATGAGTGGATCAGAGCCGAAGGGAGGCAAACAAAGCATTAATCCTTTTTTTCAGGATGAACCTGGGTCTGTCTCAATGTGCAGGCATGGGAATTGTCAGAGACAAAAAACTCTGAAAAGCCTGAAAAAGCCCCCCAATTGAAGTATTTAGTAACAAAAACGAAGTATTTAGTAACAAAAACGAAGTATTTAGTAACAATTTCAAAAAAAGAAAAAAAAAAAAAATTCGCGGAAATCCGCGAATTCGCGGACAATTCCCATGCCTGATGTGGCTGATGCTTATGCTTTGCTAGGCGACTTGGTGCCGTAAATAACTTTGGTGAAGGGAGTTAAATACAGAGAGTTACCTTTCTTTACTATAATAAAAATCATAAAATAGAATAACAGAATCTGAATTTTGAGCAAAATTTGGGGGATACGCCTTATATAATAAGGTGAACCTCATGGTCCCAAAAATATAATTATGATTATGAATAATAGATCATGGTTAGTAGTAGTAGTAATAATAGTAGTAGAAGTGGTAGTAGTAGTAGTAGTAGTAGTAGTAGTAATAGTAGTAGTAGTGGATTTAAGTAGTAGTAGTAGTAATTAGGGCTTATCAAAACGTGGCGGTACCATAGCCGATGAGGTTTAACCGAGGCGTGATTACTGCTACACTTATCTGTATTGTTAATAATTTGGGACTTTACTGGTGTTTGCACTGCCTCCGGGCATTGCCTCCAGTATCGTTCCCACCATCTTTGTATCTACAAATGTCCCATATGTGTCTGTTCCAGACAGAGAGGACGTAAAACACAATTTTTCTTCTTAGTAATTAGGGCTAGAAGTGGGCCGCGCGGCCCTTTTACGCCCTTTCTCGTTTGTGACTTTGATTTGTTTCAAGGTGGCTTGCTTTCTACAGCTAAACTAGAAAATTTAACAAAAATATGGAATGGACATTTTTTTATTTTTTTAAAAAAATTCATCGAAAGTAGTATAAAACTTTGACATCGTTGTGTCTTTGTCCAGAAGAGTTTTGAATATAATTATTCCAGTATTGAACAACTTGGTTAGAAAAGTAAAACTTGCGAATGTTAGTAACCGATCGTCTTAAAAATAACTTCTCTGTACTATTTCGTGTCACGTTTGTAAGTAGTAGTGCTAGCAGTAAAATGAAGTGAAAACACTGACCCCACCACGGGACGATCCTTCAAGGTTCGTGTCAGTTGTCCCAAGGCTTTACTGTACTCCATCTCCATCTTGGACCTGGAAACATAATGCAACGTTAAACCGTATCTTCAACAAAATGGGGCAATTTATGTTCATTTTTGTTTCTCAGGAACTAATAAAGATATCTACATGAAATGTTGCACACTGATGCCAAACATGACCCTGACCATATATGCCAAATTTGAAGACTCTGTGTGAAGGCACTATGAAATTATGGAGTCCACCTAAAAATAAATCACACAAAATCTTAGCCCCTCGACAGCACTGGATTCAAGTACTGCATGGTGATGCTGATAATTTGTCCACTTTCCTAAGACATCAAAGAGTGCAATGGTCATAAAATTAGCATGTCTGAGTTGTTAACTCGCGTTCTTTGTCTCAAGCGAGATCCTATGAATTTTTTACTATTGTTTGATGATGTGATTTTTTTTTTAGGTGGACTCCATACTTTCACAGTGCCTTCACACAGTCTTGTATGTATGGCCAGGGTCATGTTCTGCATCACTGTGCAACATTTCATGTAGATATCTTTATTAGTTCCTGACAAACAAAAATGAACATAAATTGCCCCCAAAACATGCAGTGTGTCACCTTAAGACCTACTTCTCTGAGACATTCAGACCTGTTTACCCTTATAATGAAAAACCCGGAATTTGCAACAAAAAACCCCGGAATTTGAGAACAAAAACCGGAATTCACATGATCTGTACACGACTCGCGATAAAGCGGTTTCTTCTTCTTCTCCTTTCCGCGAACATCGGCGTCGATTTTCAATATTGTGATGATTTCTTGGCTCAATTTTGCCAGAAAAGTTTTATTAGTAAATTCAGTCACTAATTCTTAGTCAATTTTAGTATAAAACAAGCTGGAAAAAGCAAAATACCTGGAAATGTCCACGATGGGACAGAGAAAAATCACTCGGCCGCGGATCGGCGGATGCCAAGTTGCAACTCGGCGCCATCGCGATCAATTTTCCGTTGAAAACTTCAAAATTCTCACATCATCGTATTTTCCAGTGATAATATAATCTAAATTGACTCATTTCAAGCCCTAATTACAATCTCTACCATTAAAAAAACTGCCTGGAAAGCTCTTCGAATCGACAGTAAAAGTCTGGCCGCCATTTGCTCAGTCCCGAAATAGATCGACCAAAATAAAAAATATTATTTCACCCCTTTAACCAATGAAAATGCAGCATTTAATGCATGTGACGTCAAGCACAACCCCTTTTCTGATGACGTAGCGTGTTAGGTACACGTTTCGGTCAACCCTTGCGTCTTTTCCTACGAACGGAAACAAATAATAGACGTTTTTTCGAAATCCGGAATTTTCAGCGTTCACCCGGAATTTACTATTTTACCCGGAAATTTTAGCAAATTTCCGGAATAATTCCGGCTAAACCGGAATGGTAAACAGGTCTGGACATTGCCCTTCCTTGTAAGTATTAAAATTACATCCCTATACAAACAACTCCCTCCCACTTAAGACCTTATTTTGGATGATTTTTCAAGGTCTTCAAAGGGAGGTTCCATTGCTTTCAAATACTGCCAGATCCAGTATGAATTTCTTGGACTCCGCATTGTGCTTGGAGAGAAGATCGCTGCTAATCTGTGGGAATGTATTTCTAGATTTGAGATTTGTGTGTGCTTACTTACTTACCTCTGTTTCAAATACTCTGCCAGATCCAGCATGAATTTCTTGGACTCTGCATTGTGTTTGGAGAGAAGATCGCTGCCTGCAGAGCTGAGAATGTCAGGACTCTGCAACAACACATGTACAAACATTAAAGGCACGACCGGACTATAAAAGAGGGGAGGCGCTGAGCGCACGCCGCATTTGAATCACAGCTGGCGAGAGAGACGGTTTGCCATTCTTTGTTCCCTGTTGTGCGAGCCACCGCGAGGCAGAGCTTTTCTGACGAGAAAGACCCGATCCCTGGGATCGGTTGTTTTCCCTTTAACACACAGATACAGACACAGATACACACACACACACATTCGCAGACATTCACTCGTCATAGCTATACACATGTACACAAAAACACATGTGCACATGCCAGCACACACAACACAAGCATGCACACACACACACACACACACACACACACACACACAGTTAACACACACATACGCACACACACACACACACACACACATGCACGCACGCACACACGCACACACACACACACACACACACACACACACAGTTAACACACACACGCGCGCAAACACACACATACACTTGTGAACAAACACACACACACACACACACACACACAGTGGCACATACTCACATGCAAACACACACACATAGACACACACACACACACAGTTAACACACACACACACACACTTAACACACACACACAATACAGGCATGCACGCACACGCACACGCACACGCATGGTAACATGCACACACACGCACATACACACACAGTTCACACACACATACACACGTGTATACACAAGCATGGGAATTGGAAACGTTTTTTAAATAGGCTGAAAAGTGGGGGGTCTGGGGGCCGCAGAAGGCCCCTAGTAGGGGTCCAGGGGGTAACGCTGAAGCTTTTTTTGGTGATTGAAGCCCTAAAACAGCTTTAGAACAGCTAAATTTAGTGTGTGTTTTTTAAGCAAACTATGCTAAGATAACCCCCTCCTCTGCACCCTTCTATTCATTTCCGTCGACCGATGTCGCATTTTCAGATTACTGTGAACATTCTGAATTTACGTTCACAGGATCATAACGTACCATGAACTTTTATTTTGTATGTGCATTTGACAATAAACTGACCCTGAACCTATCCCAAACCCTATTTCTAACCCTAACCCTAAGTGAATGCGACAGCGGTTTCAGGAGGTGAGGGTTAGGATTAGGATTAGGATTAGGGTTAGGGTTAGGGATAAGTTTAGGGTCAGTTTAGTGTCAGCGGTAATCTGAGAATGCGACAGCAGTCGACAGAACAGCCTGAAATGAATGGAAGGGGGCAGAGGAGGGGTCTTTTCTTCACATAAATTTGCCTTTTTTCTTATTTTTTTCCCGGTGGACAGACTTTTTTTTCTGCACAAATTTGGCAGACAATTCCCATCCACGATACATATATGTACACACACACACACACACACACACACCAGGGCTCCCAGGGACCCCCATTTGGGGGTCTATGAAGTACTAAAATTCTAAATGTGCAGGGGGTCCCTAAGGGATGCACTAGAAAAAAACATTTTTAGCATTCGCAATGCCACTGGGACCCTCTATCAGGATCATGCCTCTAGGACCCTCTATACTGTAAGTGAAGGAATCCCTAGGACCCCTTGTTTTGCGAGACGATTGGGAGCCCTGCACACACACACACACACACACACACGCACACATACACACACACACACACAACACCCCCCCCCCCACACACACACACACACACACACACACAAACAGTTAACGCACACAACACACACACACACAAACAGTTTAACACACACGCACACATACACACACACACATACACACACAAACAGTTAACGCACACACACACACACACACACACACAAACAGTTAACACACACACACACACTGCAAACCAGGAAGTCACTTGCTGAACTGCATCAGTTGTTTTTATCAAAGCACTCCAACATATCCTGATACTGTTACTAGTGTTAGTGGGTGGACAATCCCAAACAGGATACAAACAACAGCAAGGCAGATGAAACTCAAAAGTTACAATTGGGTTTGAACTTATAAATGAGACACCAAGTTATGAGCAGAAGCTTTGGAACGTCTAAATTTCTAATCATCATAAAAGTAAAAGCACAGCTGCTCTTGCTCCAAAAATCACTGACAACACAGGTGGGAGTCCAGGCTTCACAACCAACCTAAATTCAATCATTTATTTTGATTTTCAGATTTTGGTCTTAGTGCAACACTGGAAGTTCAGTTTAACGTCGCGTATCGGCTTTCACCATGTACGACGGGCTGAACAAACCAACCAGGGCATAAACAAAAATTTATGTTCTTTAATCACTGTCTTAGCCAAAAGGCCGAGAAGCGATCAAAATCAATGCCAACAGCACCTGGTGTTCCCAGGCGGTCACCCATCCAAGTACTGACCAGGCCCGACGTTGCTTAACTTCGGTGATCGGACGAGAACCGGTGTTTTGAACGTGGTATGGCCGTTGTCAAAATCAGAGCCGTGCATTTATATTATAAACTCATTAACCCTATAGCCGCCAGCCATTTTTCAGAAAACAATTCCCATTAAACTTACCTGGGTAGAGAAAAAAATATGTCTGTAATATTGGGGATTCTGTGACATATTTAAAGCAAGGCCTATCCTTACCTCCCAAAATTAACAAAATTGGGTCTTTGGATAGCAGACCCTGATTTGATGCCTTTTAGTGACATGGGTGTTAAATCACTGTGGTGCAAAAATGCAACGTTGGTGGTGAAAGGGTTAACAGTCGACTCACTATCACTGAAATGTTTAAACTGGTTGGGGGGGTTTTCCAGACTGAGACCTCTGAGCCTTCTTCTTCTTCTTCTTCTTCTTCGTTCGCTCAGACGGTTTCCTGTCATATGAGCGTAGATGCATCATGCTGCCGTTATGCGCCTAACTAAGAAATAGGTTAGGCCCAGCATGTCTGACTTCAACTGAAGAGATCTTTGTGAGAATCTATAGAAAAAAGGCAGGAGAATGGACCAGTGAGATAGAAGGACAGCAGATGATAGTAAGCAAAGGGAAAAGACAGTCAAAGAGAATGATGGATCAGAGGATAATGTTACAAGCACAGAACTTCCAGAAGGTGGGGGAACTATTTGTACAAGACCCCCCCCCCCCCCTGGTATCCCCATGGGGGGGTCTGAGCCTTATATAATGTGATCCGACTAATACTATGCGGTAAAAAACTATGTTTGATTACAATATGGTAAGATACTATAAAATTTGTATAATATATTTTTTTTTAATTTTTATTCAGCCTTTCGGCCATGTGGGGTATATAATATTAATTACAATACTATATCAGTATTAATATAAAAATAATAATGGTATCAAACTACATCCATGATTACAACAAATTCAGGAATTTGTGTAAAATGTTGGGATACGCCTTTTCATGTGATGTGTCTTACGGGCCGTGCAAATATGATACAAATTGTCATAAACTGCTGCTCGCTTTGTACTGAGATGTTCCAAACTCCCCCACTCTAAGTCTACTCCAAGGCTTGAATCTCTTCACTGGCTTCCTGTCGGAAGGTGTATCGAATACAAGCTCTCTCTGCTCTGTTACAAATCACTGAATGGTCTGGCTCCTTCTTATCTCGCTGATCTTCTGAACCTTTACACACCTCTTAGACAGTTACGCTCCTCTTCTGACACTTCTCTCCTCCAGATCACTCATTACCGCACCAGGAAACTTGGCGAACGCTCCTTCTCTTTCCAGGCCCCCTCCACTTGGAATAAACTCCCTTTACCTCTCCGTTCTGCCAACTCCCTTTCTTCATTTAAGTCTTCTCTCAAAACTACTCTTTTCAAATCATAGCCTGCTATATTTCTTTTCAAAGTACTGTGCCCTTCCATCCGCGTGTGTTAGTGTGAATGCGTGTTGTCTGTACGTGCGTGTTGCGTGTGTGTGTGTGTGTGTTTAGTGCGTGCGTGTGTCTGCGCTTAGAGCGTGCGTGTGTGCGTGCGTGCGCGCATGTGCATAATATATTTTTGTCGTTTATTTATTTATATTGCTTGCTGGTTTATTTCATTTATTATTGTAAGCGCTTAGGGCTTTTTTTAAGATTAGGCGCTATAAATGCTAATTATTACTACTATCATAAACTCACCCAGAAAGCCTCCACATACTGCGTCAGTTTGGTCATGGTCTGCTGAGTTGGTCCACAGATGGTCTAATACTGCTTTCTCTGGTATTCACAGGCAACTTCTGTCAACACATGCATACATACTATGAAAGAGAAATCTCAGTGAACAGCTGAGCTCCATACCCCTAATCTGAAGGACTGAAAAGCTGACCAGTGCATTTGAAATGCAGAATAATTTGCTTAAATGATAACATTTTCTGTGTCCAATGTCTGTATTTGTGAACCTCAGAAACAAACAAATTATTTTCATCTTGATCTTGATCTTGATTTGTTATCCCGGCAGGAATCCAACTTTGGATATAAACACTGTGTTCTTTTCAGAACACAGAACAATTTGTAAAGTTAACGTTAACAGTTTCTTTCTGAGGTTGATAAATACTAACATTGGATATAGAAAAGTTTTAAAAACAAATTAGATAATTTTTGGGAAGATTATTGCTTCCATACTAACATAAGTATTCAGTAATTAATTAGTATGCAGATCAGTTTGCTTGTTTTCACTGTATGTTGTACTCTTTAAAAAATAAATAAAAAATATATATATATATATAAAAATAACAAAATCAAAAAACAAAAAGTTTTAAATCGCGTTTCCTTATAAACTAAAAGGAAATAGCAGGCTAAAGGCTATTTAAAAGCCTATATGCCGTATATGATATGATATGATATGATAAAGAAAATTATATTATATATATAAACACATTTCTCCCTAACACACACAACAGACTATACAAAACCACAACTTCCTCAGGGGAAACTTTACTTTACAATAGCATTATGACAATTCTCAAACTTACCACGAGCGCAAAGAAGAAGAAAATATTCTGATTTGTAATCACAGTCACAAAACAAAAACCAGCATGAATACAAAAAACAAAAATGTTGATCTGTATTCACACAAAAATTAACAGATTGAGATGTGGGTTTTAAAGTGATGAGTTGTGATCAAAGATTGTGTAAGGAATAAAGTGAAAAGGGAGAGAGAGGGGGGAGAGAGGGAGGGAGATGAGAGAGAGAGAGAGAGAGAGGGGGTGATATAATACTAAGCATTTGATTTATGCACACATGATGTATGCATTGATCTGATGCAGATACACACACATGTGCGCGCACATGTATGTATGCATGCATCCATACTCACACACTGCACATTGCCACACACAGAGTGACACACACACACAAATACATGCAAGCATGCACGCACACACACACATATATGCACGCATAAAACAGTTGTCAGGGCTCCCAGGGACCCCCATTTGGGGGGTCTATGAAGTATTAAAATTCTAAAGGACCCTCTAAAAGAATGTGCAGGGGATCCCAGGGATGCACTGGAAAAAGAGAAGAAAATAAACACATATTCAGCTATTCTATTAATTTATTTCAAACTACATGTCATTGTGCTTTGCTGTTTGTCCTTGGACAAAATTGCATGTCATGCCTGGACGAAATTGCATGGGGTATGGACGAAATTGTCACAACACATGACTTTGTTTGCAGCCATTTTCTGATGAATATTCATGAGAAAACCGTAAACAGTTTCGTTAAACCGCTTTCTGATTGATCGATTATATTAATGGATTGAAAGTATAACTGATTAACTCAGATGCTGCATACATACAAGCCAGAATATGTCGAAAAATACGATAACTGTCTAAACTGGCCGAATATGTAACAGTCTACCCTAGAGGTCTCACTAATGACGAAAGCCTTAAATAAAGAAATCATAATAACTTTTGATTTGTTAGTAATAGTGCTAACAAGCAGACCCGACATCCTATTGGCTACACATACATCACATAAACTGACACACACAACACACACACACACACACACACACACACGCACCACACACGCACGCACGCCACACACACGTTCTCTTTCTTTCCTCAGACAATCGGAGATTGGAACTCCCTTCCACCTGAGGCAGTCTTGAAGTCCCGGATTTAAATAAACAATGCCCTCCTCCCCCTCCACAATTCACACCCATTCCCTCCCTCCACAACCCACGCCTACCCTTTCCAACCCCCGACCCACCTCCTTGCATCCCTTCTCCCCCCTCCCCCATTACATCGAGGCCGACCATCAGGGCAGCTACATTTTTGCCTGCACAGTCTTTCTGCCTGACAGAAGTCCCCCCTTTACTAGGCTTTAGTACAACAACAGAACCATAAAAAAGATGATTGTGGTTGTTCAAGGACAGAAGAAGAATGTTCAGGCAAGGGTGTGAGACACTCAGACAGGGAAGCATAAAAATCGTGCCTCTCATTCTCAACTTTCGCAAAGATAAGTGACTAAGACTAGTAAGACTAAGAGTTCACAGACTGACACAGTGACATCTCTCATTCTCTGAATAACATCTATACATTTCGTGTCTGAAATACAATAACAAAGTGAATAACACCCCCACTCCACCCTGCAAATTCACCCCGACCCATTTATTATTTTTATCAACCCAACCCTCCAAGGCATTAACTAATTAAGTCCGTCGTTCACCTTTTCAAAGCTTTGAGTTTGACACCTTCGACATCTAAACATTCACTCACTGAAGCAGCAGAAAATTTCAACTTAGTGGCAAATCGTGAATCACTGTGTCGAGCTTCTAAATTTTTAACAAGTACTGCAACTGTGTGTCACTTATTTACACAGACCTATCAGTTTACTTTGTCACAACACCATTGCCAATTTAAAAGTGGTTAATTTAGTTGACACCCTGGGGTCTTTTTTTCTGAGATTGCAGACGAGGAAGTTTGTTTTTTCTGTGAGTCAGGCAAGACAAATGGGAGTTTCTACCACAGAGTAGGCTCCCCTTAACAGGAAATATGGTCACGAGCCACAAGTTAAAAGAAATACACAAAGCGCTTTGTAGTCTTCCAAAACCGCAGCATGAAATAATGTTATTACTAGAAGGCTATTTTTGTTGAAACGAAAATTGAATCAGTAAGTATCGATCAATCAACCATTGAGGAATTCTAGCTGTTTCAAACATCATATCATGATGGTCTTCCGCCATTGCCAGTCTGCCGTTTCAGCAGCGGAGCGGATAGCTGCTAGTCCTGCGAGCTGGGATAAAATAAAGTTTATAGTGGAGATGGCCCTTGCCCAGGGCACATCCCCATATTCTCAGCCATATGGATTTGAACTTGATCCCCAGAGACCAACCAATCCCTTTGGCTGCCACGGTACGCCAAGCCGGCCAGTGGACACGTCTCCTAAAATTGACAGTCATGTTACAATAAAGTCATTCGCTAAAGAACCCTCTCTTTCTATTGGGGATGTTTATCCTGCCACACGCCCAAAGTCTTCGTTTAGACTGCTAATTGGCGCACACGATGCATGCTTTGTGAGTTCGGGGTCATCCGGCACACACGACGGCCTACTCGATCGTACCGAATAGTGGAATGGGCTTTTAACGTGTGTGTAAGATTTTGTGCGTGCGTTCGCACACGTGACCTCAGGTTTTAGGTGTCATCCGAAGGACCAGGAAATACTAATAGGAGTAAAGTATCTTTCCCAAGCATTGTAACACCGTGACCATCTGGGTTCGAACCCAGCGCACCCACAAACCAGGCCATTGGCCGGATTACGAACGGCAACTCTAACCAACCGGCAGTTGTGAGCTTGATGGAGATACTCAGAGGGCGATCGGTGGGTCTAGGGATTCAATTTCACCAAACTAACCCTAAAACCTGACAGTGAGTAAGTGACACTAACCCTATTTCAAAGGCATATCAGATGGGGTATTATTTTTTTTAAACTCCTTTCCAAAATCCTGCTCATCCATTAAACAACCAAGCTTCTCCGCGATGCAATTGCTGAAGTTTGTGTAAGAACAATTGATTATAAAATAAATGTTTGTATAATTTGTGCAGTATAATTTTTCTTTTCTCCATTGCAAAAACACCAAAATCGTAGGCCTACAACATTTTTTCTCAGCCATGTGTGCTAGGCTGATTTCTTAGTGTAGGCGCGTACGGCAGCATGGCGCACCTGCGTTAATATGACGAGGATAAACTATCTGAGCCTGCTGACTGTCCCGTAGCTAAGCTTCGCCAATCTGGCTATTCTGGTTTGGGTTCTGGTTCCACCATGAAGAGTCGAAGAGCCTTGCACTAGTTTTTTTCTCGATGTTGAAATGGCACGTTTCAATAGTCTCTGAATTCCCGGCTGAAATATTTTACCGCATTATTTTCCTTGTTATCTTGGAGTAAATTGTTTTAGCAATAAAAATTGACTAGAACACTTAAGACTCGAAACTGTGAGCAGTGTTTTACATGTACTGTGCGTGACTGTGGAGGTAATGACTGTGCGAGTGCATTCTGTTGTGTAAGTAATAAACCATTCGATTGTACTTTTGTAGGAGCCATAATATATTGAGCGGTGCTAAAACTGCTGTAATGTATTATACAGCGCTGTATAAACTTTATTGCCATGATGTGATCACTCCTTGGTTGCCTTTGTTCAGAGAGTGTGTCACTGATAGGATGCATGCATAGTCCAATGTACCAGCTTTTTGTTTATGGTTGTATGTTTATGTGTTGTAATTCATCCAGTCATTCAATGTGTCATTGTTGTGAGAAAAGTCAGCTCGTGTTTGACAGTGCAATGGGATTTACCATGCTATTTTATACACAAGTGCTTGCACTGTGCTTGTGAACTTTGTTATAAGTCTCACTTTGGACTACAGTAGCAAACTCCCTTATAAGCACTTCCTCCCACATAAGACCTACTTCACTGATATATTGCCCAAACTTTGTAAGTACACAAATTATCTCTCTTATAAGACCCCTCCCTTATATTTTTATAAGACCTCATTTTGGATGATTTCGAACGTCTTATACAGGGAGGTTCCACTGTATTCAGAGAATGGATTTAGGTGCAAAATGTGAACAATAAAAGGCTAATATGTAATTATACACAACACTGTGCATGCACTTCCTTTCAACCGTCCTACTTTTCATTCACACGGCACGCCACACATGCACCGCCCAGCGCGCACACCATACACGCCCTTCACGCTCTGTGCACACACACACACACAACACACCACACACACCAGCACACACAGCACTACACCACACCACACCACACACTACATGCTGGCACACACACATAACACACACAAATCTTCATAGATGTACATAGCGAAAACACTATGATATTTCTGTGTATCACATCTTTGAAAAAGAAATGTGAAGACCGTACAAAAACATGTGGGGTGTATGTGTGACAAAGAAATGATTACTGTGTGTGTGTGTGACTAATGTACACAGGATGGCGACAGCTTGGTAGATTGAGTTACCGTCCGCTTCCCTTTTCGCATGTGCGTACACAGGCAGTTTTCTTTGTGCGTAATTTCTGATTCAGTGCTTATGTATTGGTATTTATGCAGCCTATCACACGCACCCCATCCCCCCAGACACACACCCGCACGCACGAACGCACGACGCACACACCACTCACACACACTGCACACACCACACACACAGTGTTTTTCCTCACTGTGTGGGTGTACCACCACACACACACACACACACACACACACCACACACACACACACACAAAAAAAAAAGGAAAAAAAGAAAACACACACACAATCACACACACACACACACACACCACCACCCAGCACACACACACACACACGAGCACACAGGGGTGCACACCACCACACACACATTACACATTACGTTAAACACACACACTACACACACCAACACACCCACACACACACACACACCATCACACACACACACACACAACAGTCCCACACACACCACCACACACACACAACTTTCACATTTTACACACACCACAACACACACCACACCACACACACACAACACCACACACACACACACACACTCACACACCACAACACCACACCACACACACACACACACACACACACATCAACACACACCACAACACACACACACACACACACCACAACACACCACACACCCCACACACACACACACACACACCACAACACGCACACACACGCACGCACACACAAACACACAACACACACACACACACCACACACACCACACACACACACACACACATTTTTATTGAGGGAAAATAGATAAGCTGAATCAGCTTTTTTACACCATGCCCTCAGGCAAAAAAAAAAAAAAAAAAATAACGGAAAAGAAAAAAAATTCAAACAATGGATACACATGCATAATGAATAAAAATTAACAATATATGATAATAATTCAGATATACATATACATACATAACATCATGCAAATTGAAAAACAAAACAAACAAAATGCAAACTACACACTCTCTATGCCACACTCAACTTTGCAATATGCACGCACTCACTCACTTAGGTGGAAGACGGGGTAAAAAGCGCAGGGGGGTAAGAACCACCCCAATTATATCATGGAAATAAAAGAAAATTTTCAGTCAAATTTGCCCATGAGGACGAATGCTTAAGAACTTACGCCTTCGTTTCATGGGCAAAATGAGACTGAAATTTGCTTCATTTCATGAGATAAATTGGGGTGGGCTCTACCCGCCCATGCGCTTTGTACCCCGTTTCACTATACATATAAGAAGAAAAAAGGGGAAAAAAAAAAAAAAAAAGAAAGGAGAAAAAAAAGAAAAAGAAAAAAAAAAAAAAAAAAAAAAAAAAAAAAAAAAAAAAAAAAAGAAAGAAAAAGTGAAAAAAAAAAAAAAAAAAAAAAAAAAAAGAACAAAAA
>CM065710.1:7120911-7160911 GCA_017654935.2 Phymorhynchus buccinoides
CCCGATGTCACTTCAATTTAAGACCACACTGTCCACCTCCTGGAAAAAGACACTGTGATGTCAGATGAGTTTTCACAGACCCGAGTAAACTCATTTAAGAACACACTGCCTGCCTGCTTCCCCCTGGAGAAAGACCCTCAGATGTCCAGAGAGTTTAACAAAGACCCGAGTACTCATTTAGGAACACACTGCCCCTCTTGCCATCTTGAAGAAATACCCTCAGATGTCACAGAGAGTTTTCACAGACCCAGTACTCATGTAAGAACAATGCCCCCTGGCAAAAGAGAGAGCGTACAGCTTGTGGTATATGTGAAGTCGTGCAGGTGTGTGTGGTGTGTAAGTGTGTGTGGTGTGTGGTGTGTGTAGTTGTGTGTGCGTGTGCGTGCGTGTGCGTGTGTGTGTGTGTGTGTGTGTGTGTGTGTGTGTGTTTGTGTGTGTGTGTGTGACTCTGGTATGTTGTGGTGTGTGTGTGTGTGTGTGTGTGTGTTTGGTGTGTGTGTGTGCCCTTGATTTGATTTCTCTCAGATTCAGCGCCCGTATAAATAATGTATGTTGTTGTTGTTGTGGTTGTTGTTGTTGTTGTTGTTGTGTGTTTGTGTGTGTGTGTGTGTGGTGCGTGTGTGTGTGTGTGTGTGGTGTGTGTGTTTGGTGTGTTGTGTGTGTGTGTGTGTGAGAGAGAGAGAGAGAGAGAGAGAGAGAAGAGAGAGAGATAGAGAGAAAAGAGAGAGAGCATCTGCTCTTGTGGGTATATGTTAATATGCTCGCAGGTGTGTGTGTGTGTGTGTGTGTGTGTGTGTGTGTGTGTGTGTGGTGTGGTGTGTGTTAAGTGTGTGTATGTGTGTGTGTTGTGTGTGTGTGTGTGGGTGTGTGTGTGTGTATATATGTGTGTGTGTGTGTGTGTGGTGCGTGTGTGTGCGTGCTGTGCGTGTGCGTGCGCGGCGGGCGCGCGCGCGCGCGCGCGCGCGCGTGTGTGTGTGTGTGGTGTGTGTGTGTGTGTGTGTGTGTGTGTGTGGTGTGCCATTGTGTGTCTGTGTGTGCTGTTTAATGTGGTAAGTATACATGTTGTGGTCTATGTGGCGTGCGTGTGTGTGTGTGCTTGAAACAAAATCCTCTTGTGCTTACAGGATCAGACCCGAAGAAGAAGAAGAAATATAAGGCGAAGACGTCAACACAGCAGCGCGAGGGACCGCAAAAAACTACCCGAGATGACATCGCCACGAACGATCCTGCCAAAGATCTACACGTTTCACGGCAAGATCAAAACCAAAGTCATCACCTCCCGGGACAGCGGATGTGGAAGTGACGTCATTAAGGACAACCAGGGCATGACGGGAAGGCCGGATATGACGATGACGGATGATTGATGATCACATGGCGGGGACGGACATTTGTTACTACTCGTCTTGAGAGACTGTTTGGTTCTGGGACTATGCGATAAGGATGTAACGAGATCGGCCAGCGTTATTGTCTTAGAGTTTCCTTTGCAGTTTCTCCAGAGTTTTCGTTCTTTAGTGGGGGTTCCTTGCAGTTTCGCCAGAGTATCGTTCTTTAGTGGGTTTTCCTTGCGTATCTCCAGAGTTATTGTTCTTTAGTGGGTTTTCCTTGCAGTAATCTCCAGTTATTGTTCTTTTTAGTTGGGTTTTCTTGACAGTTTCTCCAGAGTTATTGTTCTTTAGTGGGGTTTTCCTGCAGTTTTCTCCAGAGTTATTGTTCTTTAGTGGGTTTTCCTTGTAGTTTCTGCAGAGTTATTGTTTATTCAGTGCGTTTCCTTGTGTATCTCAATGTCTGCCTGTCTGTCTGTGTGTCGCACCTCCTCGCTCTCTCTCTCTCTCTCCTCTCTCTCGTCTCATCGCATCTCTCTCTCTCTCTCTCTCTCTCTCTCTCTCTCTCTTATCTATTGTGCATGTTATAATTCTAGTGATGACATGCCCGTACATCTTAAACGAAACCTAGTTTATCATCCGTTAGAATTCCTACCACAATGTGTATTTTAGTTGTTATTACACCTTTTTTGCATGTTTTTTTTCATAAACAATTACAATCACAATTAAATAATGACTCAATAAATGTTGAGTAATACACAAACACATAAAAATCCAAGTTATTAAATAATGAAAAGATATGACAAAGGAGCAATGATGGAAATAAACATGCACAGTTAAGGAGTTAATTCATATAAATACATTTTAAAAAAGAAGAAAAAAGTCTACACCCGTTCGAAACAATGACGAATTGACACGAGTTGAAAATCATGAGCAATACACAAAAATATCAATATTAATGGTTTTTCCATGGATTTGGGATATGCTATTGCAAATCATGTAATATTACATTATGGCATAATACATGATACATAGTTCTTGTCTGACCAAATTCTCGGAAGCACAACAAAGGCTGGGTAGGCATTCAAAATTATTGATTTAATGTTAACTACAATAAATATTTAATTGATCAATTATAATTGTGTCTATCTTTGTTTTATTATATTCAATAATGCATAATTAGACCAACTTGTATTTTTCAGTACTCCTCATTAAATATTATATCCATGTTATTCATGTTATTCCATGCTGAAGCTATAGCTAATTTTGGGACAGCTTCCATCTTGTACAAGATGTGTGGGTGTGTGTATGTGTGTGCGCACATGTGTGCGTGTGTGTACGTGTGCGTGTGCGTGTGTGTGGTGGGGTGTGTGTGTGTGTGTGTGGCGTGTGCCGTGTGCGTACGTGCGTGTGTTTGTGTGTGTGAAAATGTAAGATTATATTGTATAGTGGAAGACGGGGTAAAAAGCCCAAGAGGCGGGTAAGAACCCTAACCCAATTATCTTATGAAATAAAAAAAAATTCAGTCAAATTTTGCCCATGAGACGAGCGTTAATGTCTAGCATTCGTTTCATGTGGCAAATTTGACTGAAATTTTCTTTATTTCATGAGAGAATTGGGGTGGGCTTCTTTCCCACCCATTGCGCTTTTTACCCCGTCTTCCCTAAAGTGAGTGAGTGCGTGCATATTGCAAGAGTGAGTGTGCATAGAGAGTGTGTATTTTGCATTTGTTTGTTTTGTTTTTCAATTTGCATGATGTTATGTATGTATATGTATATCTGAATTATTATCATATATTGTTAATTTTTATTCATTATGCATGTGTATCCATTGTTTGATTTGTTTTCTTTTTGACGTATTTTTTTTTTTTTTTTTTTTTTGCCTGAGGGCATGGTGTTAAAAAAGCTGATTCAGCTGATCCATTTTCCCTCAATAAAAAAGTTCGTATTCGTATTCGTACTCTATCATCTCTCCTCTCTCTCATCTCGACTCTCTCTCTCTCTCTCATGTCTCTCTCTTTCTTTGTCTGTCTCTCTCTGTGTCTCGATCTCTCTCTCTCTCTCTCTCTCTCTCCTATCTCTCATCTCTCTCTCTCTCTCATTTCTTTATTTTCTGTCTTTATGAGAGCCATACAAAGTGATTTAAAGACATATACAGGCCTAATTGTAAATAAAATATGAAAGATTATTTGCCTCTTTATATATGCCCGACTTTTTTCAGTTTTAATATTCGATGCTTACATTTCTGTACATTTATTTACAATCCATAGTATTTATGAATAACGTAATAACTAATCAGACTCAACTGATTTGCACCCCTGCGCGCTCGAACGCACACGCACATACACAGACGCGCTCGCGCGCGCGCACGCGCACTCACGCACACGCAACACCACACACACACACCACACACACATACACACATATATATACACACACACTAACACACACACACTACACACACACACAACACACACACACACACATCGTCTCTTCTCTCCTCTACGCCTCTCTCCCCCCCCCCCCCCCCAGTCTCACTCTCTCTCATTCTCTCTCTCACACACACAGCAAGCCCACACACACACATTACGCACACACGCACACGCACGCACGACACACACGCACGTACATACGCACGCACGCACGCACGTCAACGCACTCACGGCAACGCACGCACGGGCACGACGAACCGACCACACACACACACACTAACACACACACACACCACACACACACACACAACTTAAGCGCTACACACAGTGCAAATAAAGATATGATAAATAAATGCATAGTGTTTTCCCTATGTATATCTATGAAGATTTGCAACGTGTTATATGTGCTGCGTTTTTGTGTGTGGTGTGTGTGTGTGTGTGTGTGTGTGTGTGTGTGTGTGTGTGTGTGTGTGTGTGTGCACAAGACATTTGTGTTTGTGGGCGTGCGTGCGTGCGTGCGCGTTATGTGTGTGTGTGTGTGCGTGCATGTGTGTGTGTGTGTATGTGAATATGTGTGTATTGTGTTGTGTTTGTGTGTATGTATGTGCACGCGCATCGTGTGTGCGTTTGTGTGTATGTGTGTGTGAAAAAATGTGTGCGTGCCCGCTCGTGCGCTCGTTTGTGTGTGGGTGTGTGTGGGTGTGTGTTTTTGTGCGTGTGCGTGCGTGTGCGTTGTACGTGCGCTTGCGGCGGCGGGGGTTCATATCTTTGCGCATGCATTTGTATGTGAGCGCTTGTGTGTGTATGAGCGCTAATAATACACACACATACACACACACACATGCGCGCACACACACACACAAACAAACGCATACACACCCCATCCACACACACACACACACACACACACACACACACACGACACACACACAAACCACATGCACAAACAAACACATCACACACACACACACACACACATACACCACACACTGCACAACAAACACACACACGAACACACCGCCACGCACGCACACGCCAACACACACACACACACACACACACACCCCAACACACACACACCGCGCGCGCGGAGGGGACGGGGGGCACGCTAACACGCACGCACGCACGCACGACGCACACGCACGCACCCACACACACACACACCACACACACACTGGACCATTATTTTACTGCGGTCACCAAAATAACGTCAGCCGGGAATTCAGAGACTATTGAAACGTGCCATTTCAAGATCGAGAAAAAAACTAGTTCAAGTCTTCTTCGATGTAATTTGGAACCAGAACCCAAACCAGAATAGTCAGATTGGGGCTAAGCTAGGCTGTCGCAGGCTCAGATAGTTCCCTGTCATATTAACGCAGGTGCGCCATGGCTGCCGTTACGCGCCCCCCAGTAAGAAATATGCCTAGCACACATGGCTGAGAAAAAAAGGTTGTAGGCCTACGAGTTTATGGGGGGGGGGGGGAGGGGGGGGGGAGACGGGAAGGGCGGGAGGAGGGGCACGCGGTTGTGGGGGGGGGGGTCGACAGAGTTCTGTAACCACTAGAAGGGCTGGGACTGGAGGCGCGCGCTGGTGCGGGGCGATGGGGCAGAGCAATCCCGTGGCGCTGGGGCGGGACGTAACTGGGGCTTGGGCGGGGATGGGGGCGGGGAGGGACGGGGGGCGGGGGGGGGGTTTCCAGAGGCTCGGGGGACTGGGGCGGGGGGGGGGGAGGGGGGGTCCCCCCGCCCGCCCCCGCTGCGACACAGGCGGGAGGGGGGGGGGTTATATAGAGCTGCCGGCTCGATGCGGGCCCGCGGCCCCAGGAGAATGGATCGGAAAACAAGTGAGCATATGACAGTAAGCAAATGGAAATTATTGCAGAGTCAGAGAGTGACAGATTAGAGGAAGTCAGTTAGAAGCCGCACAGAACTTCCAGAACTGGTGGGGGAACTATTTGTACAAAAGAATCCCTACACCCACCGACCCCCCTCTCGGTATCTCCATCGAGGCGCCGTGGCCGGTTGGTTAGAGTCACCGCTCATAATCCCACGGGTTTGCGAGTGCGCTGGTTCGAAACCAGCTGGTCACGGTGTTGTATCCTTGGGAAAAATACTTTACCTCCTTTGTTCCTGTCCTTCAGATGAGACCTAAAACCGAGGTCCCCATGGTGCGAACGCACGCACAAGATCTTGCGCGCACGTTTAAAGCCCAGTTCCACTATTCGTTACGATCGAGTAGGCCCGTCGTGTGTGCCGGATGACACGAACTCGCAAGAGCATGCATCGTGTGCGCCAATTAGGCTTCTAAACGAAGACTTTGGGCGTGGGGGCCAGGATAAACATCCCCAATAGAAAGAGAGGGTTCTTATCGAATGACTTTAAATTGTACATGACTGTAATTTTAGGAGACGTGTCCACTGGCCGCTTGGCGTACCGTGGCAGCCAAAGGGATTGTTGGTCTCTGGGGATGCAGTTCAAATCATATGGCTGAAATATGGGGATATGGCCCTGGGCAAGGCATCTCCACTATAAACTTTATTTTATCCCGCTCGCAGGACTAGCAGCTATACGCTCCGCTGCTGAAACGGCAGACTGGCAATGCGGAAGACCATCATGATATGATTTTTGAAACAGCTGAGAATTCTCAATGGTGATTGATCGATACTACTGATTCATTTTCGTTCACAAAAATAGCCTTCTAGTATAACATTATTGCATGCTGCGTTTGGAAGACTATACAAAGCGCTTTGTTTTTCTTTTAACTTATGGACTCGTGACCTTTCCTGTTAGGAGCCTACTCTGTGGTAGAAACTCCCATTTGTCTTGCCTGACTTCACAGAAAAAACAACTTCCTCGTCCTGCATCTCAGAAAAAAGACCCCAGGGTGTCACTAAATTAACCACTTTACATTGGCATGGTTGTTGTGACCAGTAAGCTGATAGGTCCCTGTGAATACGTGACACACAGTTGCAGTATTGTTAAAACTTTTCGAAGCTCGACACAGTGATTCACGATTTGCCACTAAGTTGAAATTTTCTGCTGCTTCAGTGAGTGTGTTTAGATGTCGAAGGTGGTCCAACTCAAAGCTTTCAAAGGTGAACGACGGACTTAATAGTATCCTTGGAGGGTTGGTGTAAAAATAATAAATGGGTCGGGTGATTTGCAGGGTGGAGGTGGGGGTGTTATTCACTTTGTTATTGTATTTCAAGACCCGAATGATAGATGTTATTCAGAAAGGAATGAGAGATGTCACTGGTCAGTCTGTGAACTCTTAGTCTTACTATCTTAGGTCACTTATCTTTGCGAAAGTTTGAGATGAGAGGCGCACGATTATTTATCTTCCCTGCTGATTGTCCTCACACCCTTGCCTAACATTCTTCTTCTGTCCTTGAACACACAATCATCTTTTTTTTATGTTCTGTTGTTGTCTAAAGCTAGTAAAGGGGGGACTTCTGTCAGCAGAAAGACTGTGCAGGAAAATGTACCTGCCCTGATGGTCGGCCTCGATGTAATGGGGGAGGGGGGATAAGGGATGCAAGGAGGTGGGTCCGGTGTTGGAAAGATGGCGTGGTTTGGTGGAGGGGGGTATGGGTGTTATTGTGAGGGGAGGAGGGCTTGTTTATTTAAATCCGGGCTTCAAGACTTGCCTCAGGGGAAGGGAGTTTTCAATCTCCGTTTTCTGAGAAAAAGAAGAGAACGTGTGTGTGCGTGCGTGCGTGTGTGTGCGTGTGTGTGTGTGTGTGTGTGTGTGTGTGTGTGTGTCAGTTTATGTGATGTATGTGTATCCCAATAGGATGTCGGGTCGGCTTGTTAGCACTATTACTACAATCAAAAGTTTATATGATTTCTTTATTTAAGGCTTTCGTCATATGAGACTCTAGGGTATACTGTTACATATTCGCCTATTTAGACATTTATCATATTTTTCGACAATTTCCTGGCTTTATGTATTCAGCCTCTGAGTTAATCGTTATACTTTCACATCCATTATATAAATCGATACAATCAGAAGCGGTTTTCACGAACTGTTAACGGTTTTCTCATGAATATTCATCAGAAAATGGCTGCAACAAAGTCATGTCCTGGTGACAATTTCGTCAAGTACCCCATGCACGTTTGTCCAGTCATGACATGCAATATTGTCAAGGACCAACAGCAAAGCACAATTGACATTGTAGTGTGAAACTAAATTAGTAGATAGCTGAATTATGTGTTTTATTTTCTCTCTTTTTCCAGTGCTTCCTGGGATCCCCTGCACATTCTTTTAGAAGGGTCCTTTAGAATTTTAAATACTTCTATACCCCAAATGGGGTCCCTGGGAGCCTGACAACTGTTTTATGCTGCATAATGTGTGTGTGGGCGTGCTGCTTGCATGTCTTGTTGTGTGTGTGGTCACTCTGTTGTGTGGCAATGTGCAGTGTGTGAGTATGGATGCTGCCATACATACATGTGCGCGCAAAGTGTGTGTATCTGCATCAGATCATTGCATTACATCATGTGTTCATAATCAACTGCTTAGTATTATAATCACCCCTCTCTCTCTCTCTCTCTCCATCTCCCTCCCTCTCCCCCACTCTCTCTCCCTTTTCACTTATTCCTTACACAATCTTGTGATCACAACTCATCACTTACAAACCACATCTCATCGTTAACTTTTGTGTGACTAACGATCAACATTTTTTGTTTTTGGTATTCATGCTGTTTTTGTTTTGTGCTGTTTTTACAACTCAGATATTTTCTTTCTCTTTGCGCTCGTGTAGTTTGAGAATTGTCAATGCTATTGTAAGTAAAGTTCCTCCCCTTAGAAAGTTGTGGTTTGTATAGTCTGTTGTGTGTTTTTAGGGAGAATGTGTTGTATATATATATATAACTTTTCTTTATCATATCATATCATATCATAACGGGCATATAGGCTTTTAAATAGCCTTTAGCCTTCTATTTCCTTTTAGTTATAAGACATACGCGATTTTAAACTTTTTGTTTTTTGATTTTGTTATTTTTATATATATATATATTTTTTTTATTTATTTTTTAAAGAGTACAACATACAGTGAAACAAGCAAACTGATCCTCATCTATTATTACTGGAAGTACTTTGTTAGTATGGAGCTCATCTTCCCAAAAATTCTAAATTTTTGTTTTTAAACTTTCTTTCTATATCCATGTTATTATTTATCAACCTCAGCAGAACTGTTAACGTTAACTTTACAAATTGTTCGGTTTCTGAAAAGAACCCGTGTTATTCCAATTTGGATTCTGCCGGATAACAATCAGATCAGATCAAGATGAATATTTGTTTGTTCGAGTTCACAAATACAGACATTGGCACAGAAAATGTTATCATTTAAGCATTATTCTGCATTTCAAATGCCTGGTCAGCTTTTCCGGTCCTTCAGATTAGGGGTATGGAGCTCAGCTTTTCACTGAGATTTCTCTTCATATATGTAGCATGTGTTGACAGAAGTTGCCTGAATACCAAGACAAGCAGTAATTAGACCATCGTGGACCAACTCAGCAGACCATTAAGCAAACTGACGCAGTATGTGGGAAGTCTTTCCTGGGTAGTTTGATAGTAGTAATTATTGCATTTATAGCGCCAATTTTAAAAACCCAGCGCTTACAATCATAAATGCATAAACCATCAAGCATATAAATAATAAACTACAAAACTATATTATGGTACCTGGCGCCCACAGCACGCCACCACTACGCACGGCTCTAAGCGCAGGGACACACGCACTGCACTAAACACACACCACAGTCACACGCAACACGCACGTACATCCAACACGCCTTCACACTACAACTAGCTCGATTGGGGGGGGGGAAGGGCACAGGACTTTGAAAAGAATATATCAGCCTATGATTTGAAGAGTAGTTTTTGAGAGAGAACTTAATTCAGACGGAGTTGGCGAACGGAGTAGGTAAAGGGAGTTTATTCCAGTGGAGGGGCCTGTAAAGGGAGAAGGAGCGTACGCCAAGGGTCTTGGTACGGTAACGAGGGATCTCGAGGAGAGAAGTGTCAGAAGAGGAGCGTAACTGTCTAAGAGGTGTACAAAGTGTCAGAAGATCAGCTAGATATGAAGGAGCCAGACCATTCAGGGATTTGTAACAGAGAAGAGAGAGCTTGTATTCGATACACCTTCCAACAGGAAGCCAGTGAAGAGAATCAAGCATTGGGGTAGACTTAGAGTGGGGAGTTTGGAACATCTCAGTACAAAGCGAGCAGCAGTTTATGACAATTTGTATCATATTTGCACGGCCCGTAAGACACATCACATGAAAAGGCGTATCCCAACAACATTTTACACAAATTCCTGAATTTGTTGTAATCATGGATGTAGTTTGATACCATTATTATTTTTATATTAATACTGATATAGTATTGTAATTAATATTATATACCCCACATGGCCGAAAGGCTGAATAAAAATTAAAAAAAAATATATTATACAAATTTTATAGTATCTTACCATATTGTAATCAAACATAGTTTTTTACCGCATAGTATTAGTCGGATCACATTATATAAGGCTCAGACCCCCCCCTGGGGATACCAAGTGGGGGGGGGGGGGGGTCTTGTACAAATCGTTCCTCCCACCTTCTGGAAGTTCTGTGCTTGTAACATTATCCTCTAATCCATCGCTCTCTTTGACTGTCTTTTCCCTTTGCCTGTCTGTCATCTACTATCATTCTGCCTTACCACCGGTACATTCTCCTGCCTTTTTTCTATAAATCCTTACAAAGATCTCTTCAGCCGAAGTCGGGGACAGGCTGGGTGGTCCTAACTATTTCTTAGTTTGGCTCAAAATGGCAGCATGACGAATCTGCTCTCATGTGATTGGAAACTGTCTGAGCTAACGAAGAAGGAAGAAGAAAGAAGAAGAAGGCTCAGAGGTCTCAGTCTGGAAAACCCCCCAACCAGTTTAAACATTTCAGTGATAGTGAGTCGACTGTTACCCCTTTCACCACCAACGTTGCATTTTTGCAACACAGTGATTTAACACCCAAGTCACTAAAAGGCATCAAATCAGGGCCCGTTATCCAAAGACCCTATTTTCTTAATTTTGGGGAGTAAGGATAGGCCTTGCTTTCAAATATGTCACAGAGGAATCCCCAATATTGCAGACAATTGTTCCCTCTACCCAGGTAAGTTTAATAGAATTTTTTTTGCTGAAAAATAGCTGGCAGCAAAATGTTTAATGAGTTTATAATATAAATGCACGGCTCTGATTTTGACAACGGCCATACCACGTTGAAAACATCGGTTCTCGTCCGATCACCGAAGTTAAGCAACGTCTGGCCTGGTCAGTACTTGGTTGGGTGACCGCTTGGGAACACCAGGTGCTGTTGGCATTGATTTTGATCGCTTCTCGGCCCCCTCTTTCCCCTCCCTCTTCCTCCACCCCTTTCCTATCCCTAGGCCTTTTGGCTAAGACAGTGATTAAAGAACATAAATTTCTTGTTTATGCCCTGGGTTGTTATGTTCAGACAGTCCTAATCATGGCGAAAAGCCGATATCGCGACGTTAAACTGAACTTTACAGTGTTGCACTAAGACCAAAATTTTTTTCGTGTGAAAATCAAAATAAATGATTGAATTTAGGTTGGTTGTGAAGCCTGGACTCCCACCTGTGTTGTCAGTGATTTTTGGAGCAAGAGCAGCTGTGCTTTTACTTTTATGATGATTAGAAATTTAGACGTTCCAAAGCTTCTGCTCATAACTTGGTGTCTCATTTATAAGTTCAAACCCAATTGTAACTTTTGAGTTTCATCTGCCTTGCTGTTGTTTGTATCCTGTTTGGGATTGTCCACCCACTAACACTAGTAACAGTATCAGGATATGTTGGAGTGCTTTGATAAAAACAACTGATGGCCCCCCAGTTCAGCAAGTGACTTCCTGGTTTGCAGTGTGTGTGTGGATGGGTTAACTGTTTGTGTGTGTCGGGGTCGTGTCGTGTGGCGTTAACTGTTGGTGTGTGTATGTTGTGTGTGTGTATGTCCGTGCGTGGTGTTGTTTAACTGTTTGTGTGTGTGTGTGTTGTGTGGCGTTAAACTGTTGGTGTGTGTGTGTGTGTGTGTGTGTGGGGGGGGGGGGGGTTAACTGTTTGTGTGTGTATGTGTGCGCTGTGTGTGTGTGTGTGTGTGTGTGCAGGGCTCCCAATCGTCTCGCAAAACAAGGGGTCCTAGGGACTCCTTCACTTACAGTATAGAGGGTCCTAGAGGCATGATCCTGATAGAGGGTCCCAGTGGCATTGCGAATGCTAAAAATGTTTTTTTCTAGTGCATCCCTTAGGGACCCCCTGCACATTTAGAATTTTAGTACTTCATAGACCCCCAAACGGGGGTCCCTGGCAGCCCTGGTGTGTGTGTGTGTGTGTGTGTGGTGTACATATATGTATCGTGGATGGGAATTGTCTGCCAAATTTGTGCAGAAAAAAAAGTCTGTCCACCGGGAAAAAAATAAGAAAAAAGGCAAATTTATGTGAAGAAAAGACCCCTCCTCTGCCCCCTTCCATTCATTTCAGGCTGTTCTGTCGACTGCTGTCCTATTCTCAGAGGGGTACCGCTGACACTAAAAACTGACCCTAAACCTATCCCTAAGCCTAACCCTAATCCTAATCCTAATCCTAACCCTCACCTCCTGAAACCGCTGTCGCATTCACTTAGGGTTAGGGTTAGAAATAGGGTTTAGGGATAGGTTCAGGGTCAGTTTATTGTCAAATGCACATACAAAATAAAAGTTCATGGTACGTTATGATCCTGTGAACGTAAATTCAGAATGTTCACAGTAATCTGAAAATGCGACATCGGTCGACGGAACATGAAATGAATAGAAGGGTGCAGAGGAGGGGGTTATCTTAGCATAGTTTGCTTAAAAAACACACACTAAATTTAGCTGTTCTAAAGCTGTTTTAGGGCTTCAATCACCAAAACAAAGCTTCAGCGTTACCCCCTGGACACCCTACTAGGGGCCTTCTGCGGCCCCCAGACCCCCCCGCTTTTCAGCCTTTTAAAAAAACGTTTCCAATTCCCATGCTTGTGTATACACGTGTGTATGTGTGTGTGAACTGTGTGTGTATGTGCGTGTGTGTGCATGTTACCATGCGTGTGCGTGTGCGTGTGCGTGCATGCCTGTATTGTGTGTGTGTGTGTTAAGTGTGTGTGTGTGTGTTAACTGTGTGTGTGAGTGTGTCTATGTGTGTGTGTTTGCATGTGTATGTGCCACTGTGTGTGTGTGTGTGGTGTGTGTGTGTGTTTGTTCACAAAGTGTATGTGTGTGTTTGCGCGCGTGTGTGTGTTTAACTGTGTGTCTGTGTGTGTGGTGTGTGTGTGTGTGTGTGTGCGTGTGTGCGTGCGTGCATGTGTGTGTGTGTGTGTGTGTGTGCGTATGTGTGTGTGTAACTGTGGTGTGTGTGTGTTTGTGTGTGTGTGTGTGCATGCTGTGTGTGTGTGCTGGCATGTGCACATGTGTTTTTGTGTACATGTGTATAGCTATGACGAGTGAATGTCTGCGAATGTGTGTGTGTGTGTATCTGTGTCTGTATCTGTGTGTTAAAGGGAAAACAACCGATCCCAGGGATCGGGTCTTTCTCGTCAGAAAAGCTCTGCCTCGCGGTGGCTCGCACAACAGGGAACAAAGAATGGCAAACCGTCTCTCTCGCCAGCTGTGATTCAAATGCGGCGTGCGCGCTCAGCGCCTCCCCTCTTTTATAGTCCGGTCGTGCCTTTAATGTTTGTACATGTGTTGTTGCAGAGTCCTGACATTCTCAGCTCTGCAGGCAGCGATCTTCTCTCCAAACACAATGCAGAGTCCAAGAAATTCATGCTGGATCTGGCAGAGTATTTGAAACAGAGGTAAGTAAGTAAGCACACACAAATCTCAAATCTAGAAATACATTCCCACAGATTAGCAGCGATCTTCTCTCCAAGCACAATGCGGAGTCCAAGAAATTCATACTGGATCTGGCAGTATTTGAAAGCAATGGAACCTCCCTTTGAAGACTTTGATAAATCATCCAAAATAAGGTCTTAAGTGGGAGGGAGTTGTTTGTATAGGGATGTAATTTTAATACTTACAAGGAAAGGGCAATGTCCAGACCTGTTTACCATTCCGGTTTAGCCGGAATTATTCCGGAAATTTGCTAAAATTTCTGGGTAAAATAGTAAATTCCGGGTGAACGCTGAAAATTCCGGGATTTCGAAAAAACCGTCTATTATTTGTTTCCGTTCGTAGGAAAAGACGCAAGGGTTGACCGAAACGTGTACCTAACACGCTACGTCATCAGAAAAGGGGTTGTGATTGACGTCACATGCATTAAATGCTGCATTTTCATTGGTTAAAGGGGTGAAATAATGTTTTTATTTTGGTCGATCTATTTCGGGACAGCAAATGGCGGCCAGACTTTTACTGTCGATTCGAAGAGCTTTCCAGGCAGTTTTTTAATGGTAGAGATTGTAATTAGGGCTTGAAATGAGTCAATTTAGATTATATTATCATTGGAAAATACGATGATGTGAGAATTTTGAAGTTTTCAACGGAAAATGAAGTCAAAATTGATCGCGATGGCGCCGAGTTGCAACTTGGCATCCGCCGATCCGCGGCCGAGTGATTTTTCTCTGTCCCATCGTGGACATTTCCAGGTATTTTGCTTTTTCCAGCTTGTTTTATACTAAAATTGACTAAGAATTAGTGACTGAATTTACTAATAAAACTTTTCTGGCAAAATTGAGCCAAGAAATCATCACAATATTGAAAATCGACGCCGATGTTCGCGGAAAGGAGAAGAAGAAGAAACCGCTTTATCGCGAGTCGTGTACAGATCATGTGAATTCCGGTTTTTGTTCTCAAATTCCGGGGTTTTTTGGTGGCAAATTCCGGGTTTTTCATTATAAGGGTAAACAGGTCTGAATGTCTCAGAGAAGTAGGTCTTAAGGTGACACACTGCATGTTTTGGGGGCAATTTATGTTCATGTTTGTTTGTCAGGAACTAATAAAGATATCTACATGAAATGTTGCACAGTGATGCAGAACATGACCCTGGCCATACATACAAGACTGTGTGAAGGCACTGTGAAAGTATGGAGTCCACCTAAAAAAAAAATCACATCATCAAACAATAGTAAAAAATTCATAGGATCTCGCTTGAGACAAAGAACGCGAGTTAACAACTCAGACATGCTAATTGTATGACCATTGCACTCTTTGATGTCTTAGGAAAGTGGACAAATGATCAGCATCACCATGCAGTACTTGAATCCAGTGCTGTCGAGGAAAGATTTTGTGTGATTTATTTTTAGGTGGACTCCATAATTTCATAGTGCCTTCACACAGTCTTCAAATTTGGCATATATGGTCAGGGTCATGTTTGGCATCAGTGTGCATGTAGATATCTGTATTAGTTCCTGAGAAACAAAAATGAACATAAATTGCCCCATTTTGTTGAAGATACGGTTTAACGTTGCATTATGTTTCCAGGTCCAAGATGGAGATGGAGTACAGTAAAGCCTTGGGACAACTGACACGAACCTTGAAGGATCGTCCCGTGGTGGGGTCAGTGTTTTCACTTCATTTTACTGCTAGCACTACTACTTACAAACGTGACACGAAATAGTACAGAGAAGTTATTTTTAAGACGATCGGTTACTAACATTCGCAAGTTTTACTTTTCTAACCAAGTTGTTCAATACTGGACATAAATATATTCAAAACTCTTCTGGACAAAGACACAACGATGTCAAAGTTTTATACTACTTTCGATGAATTTTTTTAAAAAAATAAAAAAATGTCCATTCCATATTTTTGTTAAATTTTTAGTTTAGCTGTAGAAAGCAAGCCACCTTGAAACAAATCAAAGTCACAAACGAGAAAGGGCGTAAAAGGGCCGCGAGGCCCACTTCTAGCCCTAATTACTAAGAAGAAAAATTGTGTTTTACGTCCTCTCTGTCTGGAACAGACACATATGGGACATTTGTAGATACAAAGATGGTGGGAACGATACTGGAGGCAATGCCCGGAGGCAGTGCAACACCAGTAAAGTCCCAAAATATTAACAATACAGATAAGTGTAGCAGTAATCACGCCTCGGTTAAACCTCATCGGCTATGGTACCGCCACGTTTTGATAAGCCCTAATTACTACTACTACTACTTAAATCTACTACTACTACTATTACTACTACTACTACTACTACTACTACTACCACTTCTACTACTATTATTACTACTACTACTAACCATGATCTATTATTCATAATCATAATTATATTTTTGGGACCATGAGGTTCACCTTATTATATAAGGCGTATCCCCCAAATTTTGCTCAAAATTCAGATTCTGTTATTCTATTTTATGATTTTTATTATAGTAAAGAAAGGTAACTCTCTGTATTTAACCCCCTTCACCAAAGTTATTTACGGCACCAAGTCGCCTAGCAAAGCATAAGCATCAGCCACATCAGGCATGGGAATTGTCCGCGAATTCGCGGATTTCCGCGAATTTTTTTTGAAATTGTTACTAAATACTTCGTTTTTGTTACTAAATACTTCGTTTTTGTTACTAAATACTTCAATTGGGGGGGCTTTTTCAGGCTTTTTCAGAGTTTTTTGTCTCTGACAATTCCCATGCCTGCACATTGAGACAGACCCAGGTTCATCCTGAAAAAAAGGATTAATGCTTTGTTTGCCTCCCTTCGGCTCTGATCCACTCATTGCTAGGCGATTGGTATCGTAATCAACTTTGGTGGAGGGGAGTTAATTTGAAAGAGAGTTCTCCCCCTTTGTTCAGTTTCACTTTTCTGTTTGCTTTGAGTCCTCTGTGCAATGTTTTGACCTTGTTATAAATCCTTATTCTGTTTGCCTAAAATACGTTTTTGTGATTCCCACCCCCACCACCCACCCCCACCCCACCCCACACACCACACCCACACCCCCACCACCCACCCTCACTCCACCCACCACCACCACCCACCCCCCACCCCACCCCTAAAAAGTGAAATGCTTTTACCTGTACATTATTTCTGTTTATTGTCAGTACCCATGTGTAATTTCTCATGAAGCAATAAAGTTCTTGTGCGTTCCCAGGCCATATGGCCATAATGGGTAAGGTACGTATATGTCCAGTTTTCAGTTTTGACTGGTCTCCCCGCTGCGTACAGCTGACACATTCCGATTTCGGAGGAGCTCAAAGGAGAGACACATTATTTGGAAGATTTTTTTTTTTAAAAGGCAGGAGAATGGGGCCAATAAGTCAGAAAGACAGAAAGCAAAAGGAAAAGGCAGAGTCAAAGAGAGTGGCAGATTAGAGGAAGTTACAAGCACAGAACTTCCAGAAGGTGGGGGAACTATTTTTGCAAAAGACCCCCCGGTATCCCCATGGGGAGGATGAATCAACAAAGTTCACTTGAAATAAAAGTTGCATAGACTTTAACCCATTCGCATCGCAATGATTTTGAATTATTAAAAAAACTCACAAATCACTCCAGCCATACACATAAACAAAGCATACATAAACAAAAGTAGAAATGAAAGAAGATGACAGGTTTTTACTTTAGTTTTACTTTTAGACATAGGGAAGTGGTAGATCAGACTTTTTTTTATATATAGACTTTATATAGAAAAACTCTACACCGATTGGCTTCCCCCACAACAAACCACTACAAAAGCAAAATCAGAGGCAAAATTGTGGTCTAAGGGAGCGAAGCGAGTTTAGAAGTGACCAAGGTATGGTGTGCACACAGATTTACTTCCCTTGAAGCAAATGCATCAAATTGACAGCTATCTATTAATTCCGGACATATATATGTCCGGAACGACTTGAATGAGTTAAAGTAGAAATATCATATCATATCATATCAGTTTAGGCTCTGTAGGCTTTTGAAGCCTTTTGCCCTCTAGATATTTTTACATATGTAGCATAAATTTATATTTTCTTTTTGCCCGTGAATTACTTTGGCTATTGTGTATTGGTTTTAAATTTTTTATATTTTTTTTAGTATTAATTTTTTGGTCAATGTGATATTTTAATTTCTGGTTGCCGTGCCGACAGTGTTCTGGAGGTGGCATGGAACTGCCTGCGGGGAGAGCTGGACTCGTGCCGCCAGGCGCACGACGATGCGGGCCTGTTCTTCCAGCAACACGCCGAGGAGACCAAGAGATTCTGCAAGGAGGTCACCGCCCGCAGGGAGATGGTAAGCACTGGGGCGTAAACAGCGAACGGAAAGGCTGAGAATACATCTTTTGTGTGAGGGAGCAGGTTGCTGGGAATGGGGAAGACTCAAAGGTGAAAATTTGGCTTTGTGTGTTAACCTAATAATTTTGTTCATACTGTCATGGATGCTCCTCGCTGGGTGTCCTGAATTGCAGGATTTTTAAATTGCCTAGAGCCGGCGTTGCCGGATTATGAGAATTTGAGAAGCAACGATTTTCTTACACACGCACACGCACGCACATCACACGCACACACACACGCACAACACGCACACACACACACACACACACACACACACACACACACACCACACACACACACACGCACAACACACAAACTTGTACAATAAAAAGGGCCTATATAAGCATTTGCTATATTCAAAGGAATGTACCACTTGTACTACTACTAGTCTAGAGGGGTGAAAAAAAGAGCAGTAAATGTGTGTGCGCGCGCTGCTCCTGCACTCCGCCGGGGCCGCCCCCTTGCAGGGTTTTTGAAATTTCCCAGGAGAAGCCATGTATGCGCCTAACTAAGAAATAGTTAGGCCCAGCAAGTCCGACTTCGGCTGGAGGAAATGTGTTTGAAAGTGTTTCGTGAAAAAAGGCAAGGAGAACGGATGGACCAGTAAAGGCAGAAAGATAGTAGATGACAGTAAGCAAAAGGGAAAAGGCAGAGTCAAAGAGAGTGACAGATTAGAGGAAGCTACAAGCACAGAACTTCCAGAAGGTGGGGGAACTATTTATGCAAAAGACCCCCCGGTATCCCCACGGGGGACGAAACCATTTTTAATTCACCACTTCAGGATTGGGAAGATGCGGAGAACATTGAAGCGTGTCGTTTCAAGATTGAGAGAATGTTTTACTTTCACCCAAGTTCAGGTATTCCAGGATTTTCTAGAAGCACCCGTGTGCACACATTTTTCGTTGTTGTTGGTCTGTCTCAGGTTGAAGAGCGTTTGAAGAGGACTCACAACCAGAAACTGACGCAGCACAAGAACATGATGTCTGTAAGTGTGAGAGAGAGACAGAGACAGAGAGAGAGAGAGACAGAGAGAGAATGAAAGATAGAGAGAGAATGAAAGATAGAGAGAGTGAGAGAAGAGACAGAAAGAGAGAGAGAGAGAGAGAGGAGAGAGAGAGAGAGAGACGAGAGAGAGAGAGATAGCGAGAGAGAGAGAGAGTGAGAAAGAGAGAGAGAGAGATAGAGAGCGAGAGAGAGAGCGAGCGAAAGAGAGAGAGAGCGAGAGGTAGAGAGAGAGAAAGAGAGAGAGAGCGAGAGAGAGAGAGAGAGCCAGAAAGAGAGAGAGCGAGAAAGAGAGCTTGAGAGAGAGAGCCAGAAAGAGAGAGAGCAAAAGAGAGAGAGCTAGAAAGAGAGAGAGTGAGAAAGAGAGAGCGAGCGGAAGAAATAGAGATAATGAAAGAGAGAGAGAGAGCCAGAAAGAGAGAGAGCAAAAGAGAGAGAGATCGAGAAAGAGAGAGAGCGAGAAAGATGGAAAAAGAGGGAGAGCGAAAGAGAGAGAGCAAAAGAGAGAGAGAAAGAGAGAGCGAAAATAGAGAGAGTGAGAGAGCAGAGAGAGAGCGAAAGAGAGAGAGAGAGAGAGAGCGAAAGAGAGAGAGAGAGAGCGAAAGAGAGAGAGAGAGAGAGCGATTAGAGAGAGAGAGAGAGAGGGATAAAGAGAGAGAGAGAGAGAGAGCGAAAGAGAGAGAGAGAGAGAGAGAGAGCGAAAGAGAGAGAGAGAGAGCGAAAAAGAGAGAGAGAGAGAGCGATTAAGAGAGAGAGGAGAGAGGGATAAAGAGAGAGAGAGAGAGAGAGCGAAAGAGAGAGATGGACAGAAGCAGAGAGAGAGACATGAACACATGTAAGCGCAGCAGCCAAAGATCACAATTACTGTATTTTACGGACTATAAGGTGATACTTTTTTTCCCCCCCAGACGAAAGACCCCTGCGTCCTATGATACGACTGATAATATAGTAAGAAACTATAACAATATCTGAATTTTGTGTTAATCCCCTTGACTGCCAGAGAAAATTAAAGAAAAAAATCATTGGGCAAATCATGACATGAAAAAGACAACTGATAGAGCCAATCTGAGAAAATGGTCTGGGGATATTACTCTCTTGATTATGTTAGAGCAAAAGCCAGCATATCAGGGTTATTCCTCTTCATCTGATGACATCATCAGTGATGTCATCAGGTCAGTACGTAATACGTTGGTGGCAGTCAAGGGGTTAAATTTGGGGGATCAATCAACATGGATGCTCCTGCTTGCAGGGTGTCCTGAAGTTCAGGATTTTTTTTATTACCTGGAGCCGGCATCGCCGGATTATGAGAATTTGAGAAGCAGCTAATTTCCTATTTATAAACGTGTTTTTTTTTGTCGGTTTCTCTCATGTGGAGAACATAAAAGAAAATAATACAGATACATGCCTTTACCAGGAGCTTTGTATTTTTAGGATTAAGTCCAGTTGTTAACTGGGCGGCCCCTGGACCCCTGCCTTGCAGCATGATTTTTGAAATTTCCCAGGAGCACCCATCAATCAGTCAATCAATCAATCAATCAATCAATAACTTGAATGATCCCTGAGAAAATTACAAAGCACATTCACAGGCTCGATAAGCAAACAATACTAAAACATACATTATATATATGTAACTCGAACATGACTTATAGTCCGAAACAAATATGGTACGTTAACTTGCGTTTTGGGGGAATCCTCAGGACCCCCAATCATCCTGCAAAACAAGGGGTCCCAGGGACTCCTTCACTTACAGTATAGAGGGTCCTAGAGGTGGGATAGAGGGTCCCAGTGGCATTGTGAATGCTCAGGGCTCCCAATCGTCCCGCAAAACAAGGGGTCCCAGGGACTCCTTCACTTACAGTATAGAGGGTCCTAGAGGTGGGATAGAGGGTCCCAGTGGCATTGTGAATGCTCAGGGCTCCCAATCGTCCCGCAAAACAAGGGGTCCCAGGGACTCCTTCACTTACAGTATAGAGGGTCCCAGTGGCATTGTGAATGCTCAGGGCTCCCAATCATCCTGCAAAACAAGGGGTCCCAGGGACTCCTTCACTTACAGTATAGAGGGTCCCAGTGGCATTGTGAATCCTCAGGGCTCCCAATCGTCCTGCAAAACAAGGGGTCCCAAGGACTCCTTCACTTACAGTATAGAGGGTCCCAGTGGCATTGTGAATGCTCAGGGCTCCCAATCATCCTGCAAAACAAGGGGTCCCAGGGACTCCTTCACTTACAGTATAGAGGGTCCCAGTGGCATTGTGAATCCTCAGGGCTCCCAATCATCCTGCAAAACAAGGGGTCCCAGGGACTCCTTCACTTACAGTATAGAGGGTCCCAGTGGCATTGTGAATCCTCAGGGCTCCCAATCATCCCGCAAAACAAGGGGTCCCAGGGACTCCTTCGCTTACAATATAGAGGGTCCCAGTGGCATTGTGAATCCTCAGGGCTCCCAATCATCCCACAAAACAAGGGGTCCCAGGGACTCCTTCACTTACAGTATAGAGGGTCCTAGAGGCGGGATAGAGGGTCCCAGTGGCATTGCGTGAATGCTAAAAAGAATTTTTCTAGTGCATCCCCTGGGACCCCCTGCACATTCTTTTAGAGGGTCCTTTAGAATTTTAGTGCTTCATAGACCCCCAAATGGGGGTCCCTGGGAGCCCTGATCCTATATTTAACCCCTTGACTGCCGTATAAGGTATCACCTTCTGATATCACTGATGATGTCATCAGATGAAGAGGAATAACCCTGACTGCTGGCTTTTGCTCTAACACAGTCAAGAGAGTTATATCCCCAGACCATTTTGCCACACTGACTCCATCAGTTGTCTTTTTCATGACATGACTTGTCCAATGATTTTTTCTTTAATTTTTCTCTGGCAGTCAAGGGGTTAATACTTGTACAAATTCTTGGTTTATTTTTTTTTTATTTATCTTGTTGTTGTTGTTGTTGAAAGGGCAAGTCAAGGACTAGTAGGTGAAAGAGTTTCTTACATGTTTTGATTATTATTTTATTTTTATTTTTTTCAGTTGAGCAAGACGTATCGACATAAATGTCGAGAGAAGGATCAAGCCAAGGACCAGTACGATATTTTGAGAAGGGAGGTCACTTCCACAGTGAAAGAGCTGGATAAGGTTAGTTATTTCCCCTACTTCCCCCGCCCCCCTGCGCCCCCCCCCCTCCCCTCCAACCACCACCCCCTGATAAAAAAAATGTCATCCATACTTTCATTTACAAGAAAATTATAGTAATCGCATTGTCATTTTGGGTTTGTTTAGATTTTTGAAGGAACTTGTTTAGTTCATGAAACTTTTTGAAAAGCGCTTAGAGAAATCAAATGAGCGGCCTAGAAATACACATTGTTTTTGGCTCACTTGTGTTAACGAAGTTGACACGAAGTGTCTATAGTATGATAGTTGTTCGGTTGTGTATCATGTGTGTGTGTGTGTGTTGCGTCCGTGGTCTAATCTCCAAACTTTAACGTTGGCATTTTCTCGGGAAATAGAAGGCGTACATTGTTCAAACTTTGCATACATATAGATGTCTATGTAAGCCTTCACATAATAATGATTTGAATAATTAAATACTTAAAACAACACTGTAAACAGATAACAAGCAGATAACATTTTAGATCAGTGGGTTAGAGAGTATTCAACAGGCAACATGAGTTAAGAAACTCATCAACACTGAAAGCCTCGATAGCTCATTGGTAGAGTGCCTGTCTGTCATGCCAATGGTTCCGGGTCCGATTCTCGGCACGGGCACATTTTTTTTTATAGTTTTTTAATATAGTTGTATCCATTAACGATAGTTTCATTTGTACTTTAACATTTTATTGTCAATCTTGTACTTTAGACACCCCCCTCAATCTTTGTTGTTGTCCCACGTGTGCCTGTTCGAGTGAGCCTTGAAGGCTTTGCCTCATGTTTATTACTATGATCATGCTGCCACTTGTAACTTTGTTTCGGTTTGCTTAGGAATTTTGTTCATAAAATCTTTTTTGATAAGCATGCTATAATTTGTTTTGAATTTGTGAAGATTTGTAAAGGATTTTGGATAACCATGCTATATTTTTGTTTTGTTTGCATTTGTGAAGGAATTTGATGACAATATATTTGAAATAACCATGCTGTCATTTAGATATTGTTTGCATTTGTGAAGGAATTTGATGACAATACAGTGGAGTCCAACTATAACGAACTCGCTTTTAACGAAATTTCGCGATTAACGAACTGACTTCAATTTCCCGGCAAATGCCCTTCTATTTGTCACTTGCAAAGCCATGGGTATAACGAACAAAAATCCTTTTGAAATAACGAACATCCGCTTTTTACGAACACATGTTCTACGCCCCAGGATAATTTTATTTACTTGGAAAAATAGCCTATAACGAACTCAGCCTGTGCGATGCGCTGCAAAAACCTAGGCCTTCAAACTCCAAGCTAGAACGTGTTGTCAAGAGGAAGGAAGTTGGAAAATATGAACTGCGCATGCGTGAACTCATTTAGATTCACACTGGGTCGTCTGCTAGGCCTAGGCTTCCTACAGATCATTCGGTTTCTCAAGGTCGCTTTACAATTCGCGCTCAAAATAAAGATCGAAAAGTTCGTGAAAGCCTATAACAAACTAAATTTGTGTGATGTGTTGTCACTTAATGGACAAACTTGTTGAAAAGTGTGCCAAAACAGATCAGCGTCAGACAACACTGCTGAACTTCTTCAAGCCTTGTACATCCCGTGATTAAGACAGACGATCCAAACTGGTCAAGTTTATGTTTTCGGTTATCATTGGCGAGTGTTTGAACTGTTTTTGTTTTCAACATACATTGTACATGTACATGTATAACGAAATCCTGATTCAACGAACTGAGTCTGTGTTCCGTTATAATTCGTTTTACCCGGACTCCACTGTATATTTGAAATAACCATGCTATCATTTAAATGCTTGCATTTGTGAAGGAATTTATAGACGTGTTTTTAGTGTATTCTATTTCTAACTGTCGTTGCAGGCACGATCGAAGAAGGAAAAAACGGACGAAGAGTCTGTTAAAGCAGGTAAGCTAAACTACCGTATTGTGCGGACTGTAAGACGCTAGGTTGGTTTCTTCTTGTACATTCATGATGTATACAGTGCTGTGTTATGTTATTTCTGGATATTTACTTTTCTTGAATGCTTTGTAGTGTGGTAGGGTGTAAAAGGCAGGATAGACAGGGAGGAAAGGAAGGCTCGCTCTTCCCCACAAGCTCAGTAACAGCAAACCACATGGGGTGGTATACGGTGTTTGATCTATCTTTTATTTCATCTCAGCAAAACAGCACACCTGAAAGCATATGAAATGCACAAACCCAGGTGAACAATAAGCAAAGCATGCATGAACATGTGCTATCAAATCTGACCAAGTTTAGTCACATGAAAATCTACTACTCAGTCACTGAACAAAGGCACATACAGCCAACCTGTCACACGACATCACCAACACAAGCTCACTAGCCAACACTTTGGCTAAATGAGAGGCAATAGTTGCCTGCTTCCATAGCACAACACAATGGAAACTGAGTCACATAAGTGTCAAAAGTAAAGGCCTAACCATAAACTAGACACACAACATTTATCTCACATCCCAGTGTGTGTAACACACTCCGAAAACTATCATCAAAGTGAGAGACACAAACTGATCAAACACCGCATAGAGAGAGAGAGAGAGAGAGAGAGAGAGAGAGAGAGAGAGAGATGGACCAGCAACTGATAAACCTTCAAACGTCACAGTGACGACATGGGCCAAAGCCACCATTCTGACACACACACACAGGCACAGTGCCGCATCATTCGGCTAGCAGACGACAAAAGTTCACTGGCTGATTACTTAACGGCTCCAGCAAGAAACTACAACAGTTGTCTATAGTCGACAATTTGGAATCCCAAACTTGTCATACAAAAGTAATGATAAATAATCATATGTACTTACAGCCCATTGTGTCTTGAAAGGCCAACAATTCCAAACGCAGATCTTCAATCATCTCGCCTCCTCCTCTCTCCAGGCGCATTAGATAGGAAAGGAAAATTTAAAAAGCAAAGAGTCAGCTGACCGGTTGGCCACGTGAAAAAGGAAAGAATCAAACTGGCCAATCAGTAAGTAGCTAGGGTGTGCGGGCGCTGACGCTGCAATGACCGGCAGGGTCATCTGACTAAGAATTATGCAGCCTGGGTTTAACTACGGCACTTCTTTTGTCTCAAAAGTTCAAAACTGCACCCTATAACAGTATTATTATTATTTGTTACACAAGCGCTTCACTTTTTTTGTACATATTCTTTTGGTTAACCTTTGTTTAGCCTCAGGGCTGAGTGTAAAAAAGCAAATTGTATGCTTATCTTATAGCCCTGATTAAACAAAATTTCGTTTGTTCGTTTTGTTCCCAGACTGAGACCCCTGTGCCTTATAACGTGACTAGTAAAATAGTAAGAAACGATAATACAGAGCTGATTCTAGAGCGCGGGATTGGTACAATCCCCCGAAAATCTGTTCCTTCCCGCGATAATCGAGTCTTAATGCGGGCCGACTCCCGCACATTTGCAGAACAGCCCGCTATTTTCACCGATCGCTGCGGGCATGGCGTTCGTCGTCTGCAAAACCTGTTGTCTAGGCTACACAAACTGATCAACCAATCAATCGCGTTCATCTCATTCATCTTGAATACCGACGAGAACTTGCGAGAGTTTAAGCTGCCATATTGGATTTCTTCCAAAATGAAGCGCGTAGCCACGCTCCTTGATTTTGACTTTCGCGGAGGCAAAGTGAAAAAAAAGCAGTCTGTGCCACATGATGAGTCAGAGTGTGGAGAAGAGCTTGAAGAAACGGCGACTACATCCAAAAACTCGGAGAAGCAGCCCGATAACAGCGCCAGTGCAAGGGAACACCGGTTCCAAGACGACTGGCTGAAGAAGTGGCCATGGCTGTCCAAGATGGAGAGTGGCGGAATGCAGTGCAAAGTGTCCCCCCTTTTTTCATTCTTAGGGGGGGGGACCTGCCCCCTTTTTTTCAATCATAGGGGGGGAATGCCCCCCCCTTTTTCAAAATCCTAGAATCAGCTCTGTAATAACAAAATCAGAATTTTGGGGGGTGCGCCTTATATTCTTGTAGTCCGTAGAATACGGTACTCTTTCGCTGGTTTACCATAATGGAAGGGGCCCGTGGTCCAGTGGTTAGAGCGCTTGGCTGCGGTGCGGAAGGTCGTGGGTTCGAGTCCAGCTTGGAGTCGGATTTTTCTGGCCTGAAAACCCTCTTCTGTCCACCCAGCAGTGAAGGGGTACTTGATTCGTTCAGGGAAGGTTAAAACGCTGCAGAAGGAGAGGGATGGGCTCCACCTTCCAAAACGAAACGAAAATCGAACGAACAGTGCCCTGTGCCCTGACGTTGATGTCCGTGTTGTCGGTTTTAACATATGTGACCCAGCACCACGAAAGGGACATTATGTGTCAAAATGACCATCCTGAGACAATGGCAGGGTTCCCAATCGTCCCGCAAAACAAGGGGTCCCAGGGACTCCTTCCCTTACAATATACAGGGTCCTAGAGGCGGGATAGAGGGTCCCAGTGGCTGCGAATGCTGAAAAAGAATTTTTCTAGTGCATCCCTGGGACCCCCTGCACATTCTTTTAGAGGGTCCTTTAGCATTTTAGTACTCCATAGACCCCCAAATGGGGGTCCCTGGGAGCCCTGCAATGGTCCAGTTAAAAACTTCAGACAGTTCTCTTTCAAATGATATAAGAACCATTCTTGTCACTTTTTTTTCCGTTATAGAGTTATGAGCATTCAAAGTTGGTAGGAAATCAGTCTAAAGTTTAGCCTGGCTGAAGAAAATACATCAACCTACTCATTTCAAACCACTTTTTGGAGTATTTAGAGACCATAATATAGATTACCCTTTATAAATATGAGATGTTACTTTTTTTTATTGTTAGAGAGCACGAAAATACCCATAACTCAAAATTGATCAAACATGAGATTTTTTACTTTTCAAGCCTGTTCTCAAAAAAGTGCTTAAAATTTAGTAGGTTGATGCATTTTCTTAGGATAGCGTTGACTTTAGACTGTGATTTATCAAAATGTCCGACAGTCACCTTACCAACTTTAAATGCTCATAACTCTGCAACAAAAAAGGATACAAGAATGTTTTTAATATCATCAGAAAGAGCATTGCCTGACATTTCCAACTGTGCCATTTTCTCAGAACGGTCAGTTTGACACTTAATGTCCCTTTCGTGGTGCTAGGTCACATTTATGCTTTAAAATAGTTTGGCATCTTGATTGAAATGTGTTCATCAACATATTGATTTGATGCGTTTATTGACATACATTGGTTTTGATGTCTATATTGATGCTCACACACACTTTGTACAACTCATTCCGCCTGATTAGACCTGTGTATTGATCGTGATTGGAAGGAATTTTAATGGTGCGCGTGTGGGGACGATGTCATCACTATTTTTTCGATGGCTTGGATCAAAATGGACTACAGCGGTGTACAGCTGGTTTTAGAATATTTATATAATGAATTGAAAGAACAAACAAAAACTTTGCCCGCGTGTTCACACATCACTTTTTCTCACCACCAACCGCAAACACACAAACCTGAGCAAAGAAAACAACGGATTTAAATTCAGCCCTTTTGTTTAATAAAATAGAAACAAATTACTTGTTGTTTTGTTTAGCTCTCACACACTCTTACTCAGGCATTATTATTATTATTATTATTATTATTATTAGAACATTTGGGACGCCTAATCAATTTAATGCTTTAGGCGTTTACAATATAAAAATATAATATACACATATAACACCACATATAATAATATTTAACATATAGCATAAAGAATGGAAAATGAAAATTACACAAACACCCAAAGACGGTCAGACAAACAAACAGACATAGAATTACACACGCGCGCAAGCGCACGCACACCACACACCCACACGCGCGGACACCCACAAATAATTATATGCGCTCACCAAGCACAGACGTTCACTCTCAGACATTCACACACCAAGTCAAGGCATCACAAGAAATATTCTCAAGTACATAGTTACATAAAGTGTAAGTGACAACTTTTAAAAATACAGTTTCAAATCCAAAGATTATTTCGAAATTTAATAACTTGTACCAAAACAAGAATGCATAAATATAAAAAGCTTAATCCCCATTTGATATTATTTGCCGTCTTTTTTAATGCAAATTATTATTTTTTGCAATAACACCAATAATAAGTCAATGGACTATCCAAAGATAGTCCGTTTTGACTCTAAGCCATCAATTTTTGTTGTGTGCGTGTTAGGGATGATGTAATCACTATTTGTTGTGTGCGTGTTAGGGATGATGTAATCACTATTTGTTGTGTGCGTGTTAGGGATGATGTAATCACTATTTGTTGTGTGCGTGTTAGGGATGATGTAATCACTATTTGTTGTGTGCGTGTTAGGGATGATGTAATCACTATTTTTTGTGTGCTCTATGACACCACCACAGATACTGCTTACAAGAACAGCGTGGTTGCTCTGGAGGAGGTTCATCTGGAGTGGGAAAGGGAGATGGAACACGCGTGCAAGGTAAGTCCCCGGGTGTAGAGTGGCACAGAGGTAATGCGTTCGCCTCCTGTCAACAGGCATGGTAGACCTCCGCGAATCGCGGAAAATCCGCGAAACAGTTTGAAACAAAATTATTAAAAAATGCATTGAAATGGCATGAAAAAGTGAGTGAACATTTCACTCATTTATTGAATTTTATTGAATTTTCTTCGGCCCCCTGGACCCCCGGCCATTTTCCTTGAAAACCACTTTGCTCCCACTACCATGCCTGTGTCAAGTAAACCCGAGTTCGAATCTGGGTACAGGGGATTTTTCCTCTCACTTTGCACTAGGCCTTACGGTCTGAACATGGAGTCTTTCGGATGAGACGATAAAGGTAAGTCCTGAGGTGTAGAGTGGCACAGAGGTAACGCGTTCGCCTTGTGTCAAGTAAACCCGAGTTCGAACCTGGGTACAGGGGATTTTTTCCTCTCACTTTGCACTAGGCCTTACGGTCTGAACGTGGAGTCTTTCGGATGAGACGATAAACCGAGGTCCCGTGTGCCCATGCACTTAGCACACGTTAAACCCAGTGGCGACGAAAAAAAGTTGTCATTTGGTCAAAATTGACCCCCCCCCCCCCCCCCTTCCTTCCTCATCAGTCACACAAAAATTACATGCAAAAAAATAACAAATTTGGATCAGAGTAAATACATTCAGAAAATTAAGGGAGGGGGAGGGGGATGTCTGTAAAGTTATAACAAATAAAGAGATTAACTGAGTATGGAATTACTCAGGTGTGGAGTGGCACAGTGGTATCGCGTTCGCTTCGTGTCAAGTAAACCCGAGTTCGAACCTGAGTACAGGGGATTTTTTCCTCTCATTCTGCACTAGGCCTTAACGGTCTGAACGTGGAGTCTTTCGGATGAGACCCCCCCCCCCCTCCCCCATCAGTGACAAAAATCGCATGCAAAAAAAAAAAAAAATTGGGTGGCGCGCCTCTGGCTGCGACGCGCTCTCCAGGTGGGAGCAACCCGAATTTCACAGAGACGCCTCTGTGACTATAAAGTACCTAATACCTAATACTTGTTACTTAGTGAATGCAAGATGAAATAAATGCATCAATTGTCTGCACTGGTTGAGAGGAGCGATTGTGTGTGCTTGCCGAGTTTGCTGCCTGTGTTTGTGTGTGTGTGTGTGTGTGTGTGTGTGAAGTCAAGTCAAGTCAAAATTTTATTTCCAGATAATAGGGATTTTGAAGCATTTTAACGTGAGTATTCGTCGTATCAGCGTATCTGCGTATTGAATAAGCAAATAATATACTTTTTTGTGTGTGTGTGTGTGTGTGTGCACGCATACTGTTCCCAGGAGTTTCAGAGCAGCGATGAGGAACAAATCGCTTTCCTCCGTGCGGAAATGTGGAGCACCGTCAACCGTCTGTCGCAGACCGCCGTCGATGTGGACGAGGTAAATTACACAATTGTATGCAAATGAGGTAAATTATGCGAGTAGTCGATGTGGCTGAAGTAAATTATTGTTGTATGTAAATGAGATAATCATGTTGATGCAGATTATGTAGAGGTAAATTATGTGTGTATGACGATGTAGATTGTTACCATCATTATTTATGTTTTATTTCGATGGTATTACTGTTGATTAATGCACTTTTTCTATTCAACTTAAAACAAAAACTTATGTAATTTTCGGACTATAAGGCGATATTTGTTTCTCCAATTTCGACCTATGCGCCTAATAAATGAGGGTGCCCTATTAGTGAACAAAATCGTGAGAAGAGAGGCAACGATTGCCGTGTTCAGTACAGTCTACTGTGAGTCACAACATCGAAAGTGGTAACGAGTCGCCGATACGACGAATACTCACGTTAAAATGCTTCAAAATCCCTATTATCATCCGAGATACCGTCCAACAGATGCCATAACCCTTCATTGGATGTAAAAAGCATCGTTGTAGAGCTTAAAATGCCATAATTCTACCAGTTTTCGCGAAGAAAAGTCCAAACACAACAACCGGAAGTCGCAAAAACGGAAGTTTGATTATTTGAGAAGGGAGCCAACTCTCGCTTATTTCGAAGGAGGATTCGGATGCTGGATGAAACTATCTGACAGGGAGAAAGGTGGCAGAGTGGTTAAGACGTTCGCCTGCCAAATGTAATGCGTGACTGCAACGTGAGTGACCTGGGTTCGAATCCCGGCCTCCTCGCCCTTTCTTTCTAGTTTGACAGGAAAATCGAACTGAACGTCCAGTCCTTCGGATGGGGACTTAAAGCTAGTCTGACCCGTGCGCTTTACGCACGTAAAAATCCCACGGCGGTTGAAAGTCGGTAAGAGCAGGGAGAAATCCTGCTGCCTGGTATGGCCAAATTGATAGCTAGGTTTTCCAAGTGTGCCCCCACCCCCTCCTCCCCCTGCCTCCCCCCCCCAAGGTAGGCGCTGCACTTGCAGTGACGTGCTCTCCAGGGGAGAGCAGCCCAAATTTCACAGAGATAAGTCTCTGTGACTAGAATGTACCAAATACCAAATACCCCAAAATACCAGACATTAACACCCGTGTTGTCGAAAACTGAGAATGTTGACGTTGTGGTCAAAGGTTTGTGTGAGTGGTGCCATGCCATCGGCTACACGGAAAAGTATCTGTGTGTTCAGAGGTCAAGGAAGTGTGCATCACGCTCGATGTACGATGTGCTCATTAATAATGAGACTTGGAAGGGAAATAACGAATCACTTCAAGTTCATCTTTGTCCTCATTCCTTCCGTTGGCTTGAAAAAGTCGGTGACGGTTGAAGATGAAGCCAGGGAGTTTGCATTTTCGATAAGACGCTGAGAGGTAATGCGGCGTTCGATGTCTCGATACCCTCCATTGGAGACTTTAACCCTTTCACCACCAATGTCGCATTTTAGCACCACAGTGATTTAACACCCATGTCACTAAAAGGCATCAAATTAGGGTCTATTATCCAAAGACCATTTTGTCTTAGTCTTGGGAAGTGGTGGAAGTTCAGTTTAACGTCGCGTATCGGCTTTCGCCATGTACGACGGGCTGAACAAACCAGCCACGGTATAAACAAAAAATTATGTTCCTGAACCACTGTCTTAGCCAAAAGGCCGAGAAGCGATCAGTATGACTACTTGGGAAGTAAGGATAGACCTTATTTTATATCTGTCACAGAACAATCCCGAATACTGCAGATAGATTTTGATCTCTACCCAGGTAAATTTAATGGACATTTTTGGCTGAAATATGGCTGGCGGTGAAAGGGTTAAAGTCTAGAATCGTCTGTGACACCAAGCGTTTTGGCCTGCCCAAATAATGAGGGCAGAGGAACAACCCGAAAGCTTCCTATACCGTTTTTGTTTGGGGTCTTCTTTCCTCCTTGATCATTACGCTAGTGATGATATTATTATTATCGTTCAGTGTCGTTGTTTCGTCTGTCCAGAGCTGCGAGCGAGTCAGGACGGTGCTGGAAACGTGCGATGTGGATCAGGACATCCATAGCTTCATCGCCGGCAGCGCTCTGGGCACCAAGAGACCTGGTCAGACCCCTCGCATGGCTGCTACTCTGTCATCTTTCAGGCATGGTAGACCTCCGCGAATCGCGGAAAATCCGCGAAAGTGAAAATTTGACAGAAAAAAAAAAAAAAAAAAAAATCAGTGAAAATTCGCTCGGGTGCCTAAAAATTATGTGCGCTAAAACCTATGCAATCGCTTCGCGGAACCGGATGTGAATGGCTGAACAAGCAACTTCCCGCCGAAGTTAGCAGTCGTGCGCGGCCTAGCTCACGCCACACGTTTCCAGATTTGTGATCCTAGTGCTTCTTTTTCTTCTTCTTCATTTTGACGCCCAACTTCATCATTTTAGTTTGAGTCGACATCTTTCAAATGAAATGCAGAATCGGTTGGATATTCTTCCGCGAAACTCACTTTGCCCCCACTACCATGCCTGATATTCTTTACACTGATTTCAGTATTTTTAATTTTGCTAGAAACTGAACTTTCTGAATTATGAGATGAGATTTCCTCCTTTGTGATGGCCCCAGATGTCATTTTTGAGATCAGTGTAAATCCATTGAGAAAAATAAGGGGAAGGGGGGGTTTAGGTTTTGTGTTGAAGCATATTGAATGCTTTGAGAAGTTTGATTGATATTTTGTTCTCGGTCGGTCCATTCTCAAATGGACATTTTCCGGTTACGGCTTGGGGGCAGCCAAGACTGCTCTGTTTATCATTACTCTGCGGTTAGCAAAACTGAAAACGGAAGTTATTCATTCGCTGATGTAGCCTGTCGCATGAAAATAGGTAGCTCGTAAAAATAAGTAGCTCGCTACCTATGACAGTGTGTATTTGCGACATTGAGCATGAACCACAAATTTCACTTTTTTCTAGGGTTAGGGATAGGGTTAGGGTTAGGGTTAGTTAAATGATTAAAGTACAGAAAAAGTGAAATTTGTGTTTGTCGCAAATACAGACTCATAATAGCGAGCTACTTATTTTTACGAGCTACCTATTTTCATGCGACACCCTGCACCGGGCCCCAGACCCCTGCCTTTTTCCTTCTTTTTGGTTACCTGAGAATCTCATCTCTGTCAGAATTGAAAGGAGCAAACAAATCAACAAGATCAAAAAACAGTCCAATGCGTAAAAATCAAAAGCAGGCGTAAAAAAAAAGAAAGTGAAATAGTCGAGTAGCAATGGAAACCCCCGCCTTGGTTAACAGTCTCTTTTATTGGTGTATTAGGTGCACAGCTCACATTCTCAGCATCAGAAAGTTAGACCCAGATTTCACTGCCTAGGCCCTAAGCTTTCCCATTTTCCAGCAGCAGTGAGCCTGCCAAAAATAGACCTCTCCCTTTTTTTTTTTCTCCTGCTGCCTTCAAGGCCTTTCTGACCTTTTAGTTACCTCTCCCTTACTGACTGGATAGAGATAACAGTCTCTCTCTCTCTCTCTCTCTCTCTCTCTCTCCCTCCCTCCTCTCTCTCTCTCTCTCTCTCTCTCTCTCTCTCTCTCTCTCTCTCTCTCTCTCTCTCTCTCTCTCTCTGTCTCTCTCTCTCTCTCTCTCTCTCTCTCTCTCTCTACTCTCTCTCTCTCTCTCTCTCTCTCTCTCTCTCCTCTCTCTCTCTCTCTCTCTCTCTCTCTCTCTCTCTCTCTCTCTCTCTCTCTCTCTCCCTCCCTCCTCCCCCCTCCCTCCCTCTCTCTCTCTCTCTCTCTCCCCCCCCCTCTCTCTCTCTCTCTCTCTCTCTCTCTCTCTCTCTCTCTCTCTCTCTCTCTCTCTCTCTCTCTCTCTCTCTCTCTCTCTCGCTCTCTCTCTCTCTCTCTCTCTCTCTCTCTCTCTCTCTCTCTCTCTCTCTCTCTCTCTCTCTCTCTCTCTCTCTCTCTCTCTCCATCTCTCTCTCTGGTGGCATAGGTAGCGAGTTTAAAATTAGAACAGCAGTGGTGCTGGCTCAGATGAGAAGCAGGCAGGAAAAAGGAAGGGTAAGTGGCTAGAGTGGGCCAAACTTTATGAAGCCAGAATGCGGCAGAAAAGCATGCTGTGGGTGTCTGATTAAAATAAAATGAGAAGAAATATGTGATTCAGCACCACGAAAGGGACATTAAGTGTCAAAATGACCATTCTGAGAAAATGGCACAGTTGAAAATGTCAGACAATTCTCTTTCTAATGATATAAAAAAAAACATTCTTGTATCCTTTTTTGTTGTAGAGTTATGAGCGGTTAAAGTTGGTAAGGTGACTGTCGGCCATTTTGAGAAATCACAGTCTAAAGTCTAGCCTAGCCTAAGAAAATGCATCAACCTACAAATTTTAAAACACTTTTTGGAATATTTAGAGACCATATTAAAGACTATCCTTTATGGATATTAAAGATAGGATGTTAGAGAGCAGGAAAATATCCATAACTCAAAATTGATAAAAAAATGAGATTTTTGACTTTGCAAGCCTTTTGTTGTGAGAAACTAGCTCAACGACTTAATGTCCCTTTCGTGGTGCTGGGTCACATATCAGGCATCAGAACTGTCCGCGGATCCACAGATTTCCGCGGTTTTGGTAGCCACTGGCCGCGGTTTTGGCACTGCCGGCCGCGGTTTGTACTTCATGAGGCAGCGCGATCTTATTCTCAAATGGTATTCTTAAACGGTTTGTTTTCATACTGCGCCTTCGGAAACGAAAAATCGCAGCCATGTTTTTTTTGTCTTCCGAGTTTAGAGCTCTCTAGACTCTTACTTTCACTGTTTCAGAGTTTGTTTTGATGACAGTGATTGTGATTTGGGTTTTGAATGAGTCGATTTAGAAGATGTGATCGCGGGAGACTACGATGATGTGAGAACTTTGAACTTTTCCGCGAAAAATCGGGTAGCGAATGATCGCAATGATGCCGACTAGAGAGTTTTGTGGGGTCCGACTCGATGTCAACTCCGAGTCATGGCGAGTGTTGTTCGTCCGCGGATTGGACTCTGGAGTATTCTGATGCCTGACATATGCATATTCCTCATTTAAAAATGTTGAAGATTGCTGACAAATGTTCTGTTTTTGGGTGGTTTTTTTGTTGCAGTGTTTTCATTCAAGACAGCACTGTCTTTTCCCATGAGCTTTCTCTTGATACCCATTCACTATTTATTCTGCCTAATGTCCAGACCAGTTGACATAGGCTCAGCTAGAACACCAAGGCTACATCAAAAGTTATGCTGTGCATAGTTATGCGGGGGATTGTCTTTAGTCGTGACAAGCTCCTAGCATAACATCACCAGTCTCAAAAATCCCCCGAAGACAGAGTGTGGCTGCCCATGTGGCGGGGGGTAATCAAAAACCGGTCACACACGTAATGTTCTCATTCCTAGTTGATGCATTTTGTACCATAGCGTTCAAGAGCTTTGGCTGTTTGGGATGATCCCTGGAGTTTTTTAGCCAGGGTAAGCCAGCAACAACTTCAACAACGTAACACTTGCGGCTGATGAATCCCGAACCTTCTCCATCGTTTCTCTCTCTTTGTTGCCCCCGTAAAACAGCTCCGGTGGTTTACCAAAACTACTACGATAGCGGGGGCGCCACCACCGTAGCAGCTGTGGTAGAGGGAGGGTACTCCGACAGCCCCCATCCTCCTCCTCCTCCTCAGCGTCGATCGCCCGCCCCCATCCCTTCCCCGTCGCAACAACAACAACAACAACATCAGCAGTCCTCCATGATGGAGGGAGGCTCGGCTTTCTACAGCTCTGTTCATGGTGAGAAAGGAATTAACAACTTTCGCAGACCTGTTTACTCTACTCTTTTCGAGTTTCATATTTTTCGGACTATAAGGTGTTGTATAAGGCACCCCCCCCCCCCAATTTTGGATTTTGTTATTATATTTTCTTACTATATTCATCAGTCACATTATAAGTCGCAGGGGTCTGAGTCTTGGAAAAAAGTATCGCCTTATAGTCAGAAAAATATGGTAGTATTCTACTCAATTTGGATCTCTATACTGCTCTTCAAAATTGAACAAAATGCTCTAACTACTCATTTTCAGTGAACCTTGTTTGATGGCTTAATGAATAAATCTACACATTTTGAGCCCAAACTAACTACTCATTTCAGCCATCCAGACTACTCAAGACCTTGTGTAAACAGGTCTGCAGGTTCGTTATCACCCACGAGTCGACAGTCACACAGTTTATTGTCCAAAATACACGGAACACACATCTGTGGTGGCACGTAAAGGATAAACGGTGAAGATGACAATGATGATCGTGAAGATGATGATTTAGATCATGATGATGATGATAATGATCATAATAATGATGATTGATGATCATCATCATAATAATGATGATCATAGTAATAGTGATGATGATGATGATGATAATGATGGATAATGATGATGATGATATATGATTATGATAAAATGATAATATCTGATGATCATAATAATGATGATGACAACCACAATGAGGATGTAATACTAATACTAATAATGATGATGATGAACCTGACAATGACGATAGTATGCTGATGTAATGATGATGATAATAACAACAACAATAATGGTGATGATAACAGATGACAACGATGACAATGTTTCAGAGGATTTGGATGACCCAACCTACTCCAGTGCCGAGCCCACCTACTCCATGGCTGAACCGTTTCCTGACCATTCCAACTGCCAGCTAACTGTCACCAGATCCTTCCAGGTAGTATTTACTGAGGATTCCCAGGCGTCCTTTAAGTCGCTTGTCAATTGGTTTTGGGGGTCAACTGGCCCTTTAAGTTCTTTATTTCAGCAGCTAGATCCTTTTAACTCCAGTTAACTGTCACCAGATCCTTCCAGGTAGTATTTACTGAGGATTCCCAGGCGTCCTTTAAGTCTTTGTCAATTGGTTTTGGGGGTCAACTGGCCCTTTAAGTTCTTTATTTCAGCAGCTAGATCCTTTTAACTCCAGTTAACTGTCACCAGATCCTTCCAGGTAGTATTTACTGAGGATTCCCAGGCGTCCTTTAAGTCTTTGTCAATTGGTTTTGGGGGTCAACTGGCCCTTTAAGTTCTTTATTTCAGCAGCTAGATCCTTTTAACTCCAGTTAACTGTCACCAGATCCTTCCAGGTAGTATTTACTGAGGATTCCCAGGCGTCCTTTAAGTCTTTGTCAATTGGTTTTGGGGGTCAACTGGCCCTTTAAGTGCTTTATTTCAGCAGCTAGATCCTTTTAACTCCAGTTAACTGTCACCAGATCCTTCCAGGTAGTATTTACTGAGGATTCCCAGGCGTCCTTTAAGTCCTTGTCAATTGGTTTTGGGGGTCAACTGGCCCTTTAAGTGCTTTATTTCAGCAGCTAGATCCTTTTAACTCCAGCTAACTGTCACCAGATCCTTCCAGGTAGTATTTACTGAGGATTCCCAGGCGTCCTTTAAGTCCTTGTCAATTGGTTTTTGGGTCACCGGCCTTTTAAAAAGGTGGACCCTGACGGATGAGTTTTTTTGCAAGAAACACGTCGAGAATCACCAGAAAGACAGCCTTTTCAAGGATCGGAACACCACACTTTGCTCTGGTTTCCTAGAAATTAAACCGTCAAAACGGCGATTCCTCCTTGGTGGAGATGCCGGAGAGAGTAGTCATTTTGGATGGGGTGGGTGGAGGTCACTCATTGTGGTTGAAGCGTTTTGCTTTTTTTGTAGTGCAGTAAAAAAAAAAAGGGAGCTATTTCCTTTGTTGTGAGCGAAACTACTTTAGGTAAACTGTTCTAATATTTAAGATAAAATAAAATAAAAAGGCCCTGTATTGCGGATAATTTCGTGCAAACGATTTGGTCTAAGCGCAGGTGGCCATTAGAAAAGAGACGGCACACGCCTTCTCTTTGGGTGAAAGAATTTGACTTCTCCAGCAACCTCTGCCAAGGAGGAATCGCCATTTTGACGGTTTGATTTTTTGGGAAACCAGAGCAAAGTGAGTGTTCAGGCATCTGCAGGAAATTTTTCAAAACTTCCTTGGAAAAAAAATTGATTCCGCGTAAAGGACCGATCTTGCCGTATTCTTATATCTACAAGTCTCTATTTGGCGGATTCTCAAACTGGTTAACCGGAAGTCGCTTTAGCTCAATCGCTTCAATTGTGCGAAGGAAGGCGAAAATGAGTACCTCCCGCTCAACAAAAGTAGCGATGTTAGCTGAAAATGTGTGTGGAAGGCTATTTGTGCGGACCAAATTTTCGGACCCCCTTCTCGCTGAATAAAACTTGTGACGTGAGTTAGGTGAAAAGGTGGTTGGAAAATTTGTTTGGGAACGTTGTGCACCCCCCACCCCCCCGTCAACAAAACATCGGACGTTAGTTGAAAATCCGGGTGGAAGGATTTTTATCTCTCAGGTGCCTGAAAAGAAATTTCATTCTTCGATGGACTGAAAGATGTTTGTGCTTGAAAAAAAATTGGGGGATCGTTCCCCCCCCCCCCCCTCCTCCCCGCTCAACAAAACTTCCGACGTCAGGTGAAAATCCGGGTGAAAGGATTTCTCGGAGGAATTTTTTCCTCTTTTTTGATCTTCATCCACTTTCATGCCTGGTCTGTTGCAATCTCTGTAAAGGGTGCTTCCTTGGTGATCTGGACGTGTTTCTTACAAAAATTCATCCATCAGGGTGCCCCTTTAAGTGCTTTATTTCAGCAGCTAGATCCTTTTAACTCCAGTTAACTGTCACCAGATCCTTCCAGGTAGTATTTACTGAGGATTCCCAGGCATCCTTTAAGTCCTTGTCAATTGGTTTTGGGGGTCAACTGGCCCTTTAAGTTCTTTATTTCAGCAGCTAGATCCTTTTAACTCCAGCTAACTGTCACCAGATCCTTCCAGGTAGTATTTACTGAGGATTCCCAGGCATCCTTTAAGTCCTTGTCAATTGGTTTTGGGGGTCAACTGGCCCTTTAAGTTCTTTATTTCAGCAGCTAGATCCTTTTAACTCCAGCTAACTGTCACCAGATCCTTCCAGGTAGTATTTACTGAGGATTCCCAGGCATCCTTTAAGTCCTTGTCAATTGGTTTTGGGGGTCAACTGGCCCTTTAAGTTCTTTATTTCAGCAGCTAGATCCTTTTAACTCCAGCTAACTGTCACCAGATCCTTCCAGGTAGTATTTACTGAGGATTCCCAGGCATCCTTTAAGTCCTTGTCAATTGGTTTTGGGGGTCAACAGGCCCTTTAAGTTCTTTATTTCAGCAGCTAGATCCTTTTAACTCCAGCTAACTGTCACCAGATCCTTCCAGGTAGTATTTACTGAGGATTCCCAGGCATCCTTTAAGTCCTTGTCAATTGGTTTTGGGGGTCTAAACTGGCCTTTTCTTGGTCTTCTTCTTCTTCGATCGCTCAGACAGTTTCCTGTCAATTATGAGCGCAGATGAGTCATGCTGCCGTTATGCGCCTAAACTAACTTGGCAGAAACAGTTAGTCCCAGCAAGTCCGACTTCGGCTGGAGGAAACAGTTTTTGAAAACTTTTCGGGAAAAAAATGGCAGGAGAATGGATGGACCGGTAAAGGCAGAAAGCCAAGAGAAAGATGACAGTGGACAGTAAGCAGAGGGAAAAGGCAGAACACGGTCAAAGAGAGTGACGGATTAGAGGAAGTTACAAGCACAGAACTTCCGAAGGTGGGGGAGAATGGACCGGTAAGGCAGAAAGATAGTAGATGACAGAAGCAAAGGGAAAAGGCAGAGTCAAAGAGAGTGGACAGATTAGAGGAAGTTACAAGCACAGAACTTCCAGAAGGTGGGGGAACTATTTATACAAAAGACCCCCCGGTATCCCCACGGGGGGACAACAGGCTTTTTAAGTGCTTTGTTTCAGCAGTAAATCCCTTTTAACTCATTCGCATCGCAATGATTTTGAATTATTAAAATAACTCACAAATCACTCCAGCCATGCACACAAACAAAACAGACATAAACAAAAGGAGAAATGAAAGAAGATTACGGGTTTTTACTTCAGCTTTAGACATAGGGAAGTGGTAGATCAG
>CM065710.1:7165911-7181392 GCA_017654935.2 Phymorhynchus buccinoides
GTCATTCAAACCCTTGGAATCAGGGTCTGTTATTCAATGACATTGTGTTCCTAAATTTGGGCAGTAAGGATTGACCCTATCCTAAATGTGTCGCAGAGAAATCCCACAATATTGCAGACAAAATAGTTTCTGTAGCCAAGTAAGTTAAATGGACATTTTTGGCTCCAAGATGGCTGTCGTTGAAAGGGTTAAAGAACTAACTTCATGAAATGGAAGGATTTATGATGTAGCTTTAACCCTAAAAAACGCCGTTAAAAAACCCCACATAAACATAGTGAACGCAAAGTCCGTCAGCTGTCTTCGTTTCTGCACCCGTTTACAATGTTAATTTTAGATGAATTTGCTGCTGTGGACATTGGCGATCGTCGTTCAATGTAAGTAGGCTTTCAGGTTTTTGGGTTGTGGGTTTTTTTGCTGTCCCACATTCTGGGCCGTACAGTGGCGTTGCTCCCACGCCGCTCATTCCGAGTCCCAACTCGCAGCCACACCTCCGCACGTTCAGGTCGCAGAATCCGAGACCAGCAGTCCAAGGGGAGCGAATCTATGTTAGGCCGTCAGGAGGCAACTAACCGAGGAGACACTGCACTGCTGCTGAGTCACTTCGGTGGAGTTCAGTGGAGCCTGTTCAGGACACCACCTACTAAGCCCCCTTACTGACGACACTGTTCTCTTAGTCGCGGAGCCAGCGTGAGTGAGGTCCTCCTCCGAGGGCAGTTTGTTTTTCTCTGTTTTTTCATTTTTTTCATTATTTCTCTTTGATGAAAATAGCCCTAAACTGATTCTTACCATATCCCTTACCCGATTCAAGGCGCAATTTGCAGGGGATTGGTGCAGAGAATAATAAAGGTAACTGACTTAGGATTGAACCCTTCGTTACCTACCTTGTGCAAACGGGAGTCCTGGACTCGAGTTGTCTTGCTTTTTGATGTTGATTTGAGGGGGGGTGCCTGAAAATAAAATACTATTGTGTTCTGGACGTTCGTGATTGTTTAAATTAATTGTCAACGATTTATGAAATTGTGTACATGTACATTGTTAATATATTGATGATACCCTAATTATTTTTATTTTTTGGTATTGTATTATTAGGTATTAGGTAGTTTATAGTCACAGAGGCGTCTGTGAAATTCGGGTTGCTCCCACATGGAGAGTGCGTCGCAGCCAGAGGCGCGCCACCCATTTTTTTTTTTTTTTAATTGTGCATGCGATTTTTGTGTGACGGACGAGGGGGGGGGGTGGGGGGGTAAATTTTGACCAAATGACAACATTTTCGTTGCCACTGGGTTTAACGTATGCTAAGTGCATGGGCACACGGGACCTCGGTTTATCGTCTCATCCGAAAGACTCTACGTTCAGACCGTAACGCCTAGTGCAAAGTGAGAGGAAAAATCTCCTGTACCCAGGCTCGATCTCGGGTTTGCTTGACACGAAGCGAACGCGCTACCACTGTGCCACTCTACTCTTGGGGGGGGGGGGGGGGGGGGGGGGGGGGGGGGGCGGGGACGGGGGGGGGGGGTGCTGGGGGGGATCTGTGCTGAAAATGTACACCACTTGTGTTTTAATTTCGTGTACAACGATGATGTGCATCATGTATATATGTGATGGATGCTGCCTTCATTTGTTTTTTGCTGACCGTATTGTACGGACTATGAGGCACACCTGACTATGAGGCACACCGGACTATGAGGCACACCTGACTATGAGGCACACCTGACTATGAGGCACACCGGACTATGAGGCACACCTGACTATGAGGCACACCTGACTATGAGGCGCACCCCCCCAAAAAAAAACCCATTTGACTCAGAATTCATATTTTGTTTCTCTATTTCCTTACTATATTATCAGTCACGTAGATGTAGTGATCGTGATTTAATTTCTTCTTGATTCCTTATGGTTAGTGTGTTATTTTTAAAAAAAATTCTCATTTTTTAAAATCTCTTTTGTGAAGCGCTAGCCCTAGCCCTAACCCCCCCCCCCCTATGAGACGGGAAAACGCAATGAACCATGACTGTGACAAATGGTGCCGTGTACTGCAATACATAGGGGGGGGGGGGGGGGTTCTATTAGATAATGGCCTAGGGTTAGGGATAGGGTTAGTATTCCAAAAAGGTTATTAGCTAAAAAGGTTCATAAAATACAGCTTTATGTTTGGTAAGAAAGGCAAAAACGGGAAAATGGAATTAACTGAGAAATGCAGGGGGGGTGGCACATCTTGACCTTTACCAAGCTTCGCCTTATAGTCCATAGTATACGGTACTTAGTATAATGTGAACGTTTTTCTTTTTTTTCTCTCTTTGAGACAATTATGACGCATTTGTACAGAACTAATGAGATATGCTGAAGAAGATTGCAACTACCTTTGCTTGATGTGTGCGTGCGTGTGTATGTTTTTTTTACTTTATTTGTTTGCTTGTTTTCTTGTTTGTTTGTTTGCTTGTTAAGGACACAACTCAAGTTCACAAGCCACAGTACACTAATTCCCCTCATTCTGGCTCCTTTCAGTTTTCCACAGAGAGCTATTTGTTTCAAGTTATTTCTTTTAACAGCGGCAAATATTCTTATCATTGACTGTGGTTAGGGATAGCAAAAGACCTTACAAGTGGCATACCACCATGAAACTATGTAAGCCTAATGGATAACACAGTTTAAATTGGTTTATGCTGGTGATGAGAGTTACCTAAAGGCATGAACTGAAAGGAGTGGAGAAAAGCTACTGTGAAGCTGCTTATCGTCGGTGCAATTCAAAAACATCGTATCTCGATTTTTGTTTTTTTTGAGTTAGATACATAGTCAGCTTTCTAATTTCCCCCCCCCCCCGCCACCTTCCACCAAAAGCTCGTATCTCTAACGACTTTCTATCTGGGGTAAATGAGGTTGTGAAAATAGAAGAAAAACTCGTAAGTCCCAAATTCAGATCTAGTTAAGGACAAAAACCTCGTATCTTCGTTCTTTTCAAGTCTAAAAAATGTTTTTTTAAAGTAATTTTAACAAAATGCAGGACTAAACTCGCAATGTCTTGAACAACATATTCATCATAGTTAATGAACTGTGGTCAACGCGGGAAATTAAAAAAAAAAAAATTTAATTTTTCTCAAAACTACCAAAATTGAGATACGATGTTTTTGAATTTCACCGACGTTATGTTAGATAGTTTCCACGTACGGTAAAATGCAGACAATAAGACGCTACTTTTTTCCTCAACTTTGGCCTATGCGGCCTATGTACTGATGCAGCTTATTTGTGGATTTTTTCAATTCTATTTTTATCAGTATAATTATATTTGTCCAGTCTAATTTGAGCTTCTTTTGAGCTCTCAAAATTGGTTTTGACAATTAATTGATTCAAATCCCATGTTTAAAGTGCACATGTTGTAATAGGAGAATGTGCACATGTGTTCATTATCTGTCATAAGGCAGGCAAAATCTACTGATTTTTGATTAACTTTTACACCTTTTTGCGAATATCATTTTCTCTGCGGCTTATAAACTGATGTGGCTTATATGTGAATAAATGCCTGATATTCTGTCAATTTAGGGGCTGCGGCTTATAACAGGTGCGTCTTATAGTCCAGTTTTTACGGTAAGTAGACTAGTGGATCTAAATCGCCAGTCTTTTGGGGCATTTACTCACTCAGGTCGAAAGAGCCGGATCCAGCTCATTGCCTGCTCAACCGTTTAGGACCAATGAGCCTGATTGGGCTCATGAGAGTTTTTCAAGAGATTTTCGTTTCTGGCGTGCAACCAGCTTTCAAGAGTCGCGTCATAATCTATTTTCGTGGGTGCAACTTTTCCTGGTATACAAGAAAAGGAATTTCCTTTTTTTTAATATTTGTCAAAGATCTTTGTGCGTCTACTGTATTTTTTCAAACACTTTAAAATAAGCATTTGTCTAAATTGTTGAAAATGCAAGCTAAAATAACCTTCATAAATCTTTTTTTTTCTTCAGCTGCAGGGGGACATTACCCCTGGACCCCGGCCTTTCAGGGTTTTTTTCATTTTGTGTAGTTGCACCCGTGGGTTTTTAGTTTACTTTGATCTTTCTTTTCTTGAAACCAACCAATCATTGCAGACTTTACATTCAGTTTTGGCTGTACTGGCGGGGGGTGTGTGTGTCAAGGATTGGAATGTGAAATTTTCCTTCTTTCTATGTGTAAGCCGTTTCCTTCAGCTGGAGACAAACGATGTATGGAAAGTATGGAATCTGATATTTCACGATCGTTTAGTGCGTGGTGTTTGGTAATCTTCTCTGAAAATACCGGCCACTAGCTTCACAGAGCTTCTTTGTGGCGATGTGTTTTCGAACCTAATCGAACGGGCCGTCCTAAACGGTTGTAAGGGGAAGCAACTGGCCAGTGACGAGCGAGTTAACCTTGAATCGCTGTATTGTTGAAGAATTGTTACTCAACACCTTACCCCAGCTAAAGTATTTAACGTCATTGTTTTTGCACAAATTGAAACTTTGTTTCTCTAATGTGTATACAGACAAACCTCTATTTTAAGACTTCCAAAATGTCCGGAAAAATCGGTCGTAAATTGGAGGGGTTGTATGACGGAGGTTTTCACTGGCAGCTGTAGAAAGAAAAAGTTCAGCACAGTTCATACTCTCTTCTTCATGCACACATACAATGACATATTAAAACTGGATTTGTGTCTTTCCAACTCCATAGGATTGTGCAATCGATGTATTACAGTTTCACTTCGCCGACTTCTGTTAATCACCTCCACTCTCGTCCAAAGTCAGTGGTTTTCTTTTTCAAAGTCAGTGGTTTTCGTGCTTTTCCTATGCTCTCCGCCATCTTTTCTACAATAAGGGAAGCGACTCCGCTTTCAGGCCCTTGACCGTGGTTGTTTCCCTTTGCTCGAAGTCTAAGCAGACGACGGCAACGGTCGTAAAAACCAACAAAATGGCGGTCGTAAGTCGCGTTTTAGAGGAAGTCGTTTAAGAGAGGTCGTTTACATAGTAAAATGCATCCGTGCCAACAAATCCGGTCTCAAATGAGAGGTGGTCGCTTAACAGAGGGTCGTAAAATAGGGGTTTGTCTGTACCATATTTTTCAGACTACAATGCTCATCTTGTTTATAGGACGCACCCCTCCAAATTTTACACAAAATTCACATTTTGTTCTTGTATTTTCTTACTATATTATCAGTCACATTATAAGGCGCAGGAGGGGTCAGCTGCTATTTCAGATGGGCTGGACTACAATTTGTTCACAGTGGAGATGCCTTGCCCAGGGTACATCCCCAGTTTCTCAGCCAAAAGGATTTGAGGAACATCTAGCGTGACCACGCAACTTGATAGCAGCTCATTTTCATCATTTGTGCGATAGACCCATCGAATGAATGAAAAATGGTGCTTTACGTCCTCTCGGTCTGGAACAGACACATATGGGACATTTGTAAATACAAAGATGGTGGGAACAATGCTGGAGGCAATGCCCGGGGGCAGTGCAACAATGCAGATAGGTGTAGCGGTAGCCATGCCTCGGTTAAACCTCACCGGCTATGGTACCGCCACAAGTATACCATAGTATAGTATGAAAGTATAATGCAATAGATCCACCGTCAACAACAACAAAAACTGACAGAATGTCCTACGATTTTTTTTTAAATTTTATTGTCAACTTTTGTGACCTACCCCCAACTTACCTTTCCGAAATGATTGTCTTCCTTCGTTAGCAATGATGTTGCTAACGTCTTTGTTAATTAACAAGTTTTTTCTTTGCATGGAAGTTATTATATCCCTGATTGGTAGCAATGTTGCCCATTTTGATGTTCACAAGTTTTATTGTGCCAAGTACTGTTACTCTGAATATACCCCCATGTATCTAACCTGTCCACATTTACACGTACAGTGGAGTATGCTTAACACAACATTCTGGGGATTTTTTTGTGTGTGTGTGCATATGAACTGATTTTCGTGTAAAGCATTTTCAACAATATTGCGGTGGTGGTGTAGCTTTAAACTAAGAGTAGCCCCTCATCCCCATTTTTCATTCTCCATCATTTACAATTTATGACATGCCAATTTTTTGTATTGTTCACTGGCTTTCACGCGTGAGACCTTACGCACTTGAGTGGGCACATGTTGCCCATTCTGCAGTGCATATTTGCCTATATGGCCTTTTTTATATATATATTTTTTTTTACTGGGATGTGTTTGTTATCCTTTTTTACTTTTTTTTTTTTAAACCTGGATCCGATAAGTAGAGTAGAGTGGCTCAACGTTTCCAGCACTGCGTGAAATTATGAGCTATAGGGTGCAATGATGAAGATGCCATGTCGTGAATTGTACTGTTTTTGTGTGTTTTCTTCAGGTTTTTGGATGTTGTTAAGAATCATGGATGTGTGTTTTGTTATACGTGGTGTTATACGTGGTCGATTGTTATGCGGTGACAGTCCTTAGATAAACCATAGCTGTTGACGGGACTATAACAGACTAACTAACTAACAATATTGCGGTCCAAAACAACCTGAAGCCAAGCGGGCAAGCGCAGCTAGTAGTTTTGTGCGTGTGCCGCAGTGTGCAAGCGATCCGATCACGACTGTGTGTGTGTGTGTGTATGAGAGAGAGAGAGAGGGAGAGTTGCTTTGTTACTGGTTTGTGTGATTCTTAAATACTATTTTTGTTATCTACTTGTTGATGAAGAATTGATTGTAAAGCGCTTTGGGCTCAAGCGCTATATAAATGTACTGTTATTATCATTATACCTTGGAAACGCGCGCAGCACATAGCTTCCATTGCGGAGGGCTTGGCAGTTTGCTTATCAAGAAGTAGAAGATAGCGACACCTATGGAGTTCAAGATGAATCAACAATGCCCAACTTAGGACACACATTTCACCACCTGAGGGGGCAGTCAAACCAGTAGGGGCTTAGCATGTGATATTCTTAGTTGGGGCGTAGTGAGAGAGAGAGAGAGAGAGAGAGGGAGGGACTCATCTCTCTTTCTCTCTCTCACTACCCCCAACTAGACAGAGAGAGGGAGGGAGGGACTACGACTCATCTCCCTCTCTTTCTCTTTCTCTCTCTCACTACCCCCAACTAAGAATATAATGTGCTAAGCCCCTACTGGTTTGACTGCCCCCTGGCGGTGAAATCGGAGTCCTAAGTTAACCATTAGCGTCACAATGTGACCACACTTTGTGACTGAGTGTTGTTGAAAACATTTTTTGAACATTTCCTGGTGCCTTTATCATTTTTACCAGTAGTGTTTTTTCCCCCTTTGACGAACCTTGATTTTTGTTTATTTATGAAGATTAACATGCTTGTGTGTGTGTGTGCATGTATGTACATACGTGTGTGTGATTGTGTGTGTACGTTCATATTTGTTGCTTGTGTCTACCCGTTTCCTTACTCACTCACAAAAACAAAACCCAAGCAATTGTTTTTGCCATACAGAAAATTTCTTTTTCCTTTTTTTGTTTTAAACCAAAGACCATTCGTTTATTCTTTCACCAAAGAGAGGTGTGTGTGTGTTTATGGTGTTTTATTCGCCCTAAGGGCGGGTTCACATTAGACGCTGTAAGTTCCGTACGGAAAACCCTAAATAAGTGGAAGAAAGGATAAAAGTTTACGCATATAGGGGAAATCCGGACACGTGCGCAAATCTTTTCCCTTCTTTGTTTCACTTATTTATGGATTGCGCACGGGTTTCCGCATGGAATGTCCGCTTATGTGTGTACACGGCCTTTGTCTAACCATTGATTTACATTTTAACCCAATGACTCCCAACCATTCGAACCGGGAATCGATCCCAGTTCCCGAGAGATGGGAATTAACTCCGAACGTCACACCAAATCTTTTCATTAAAAAAATCACCCAGAATAAAGTCTAACTCACATTTCATTTCTGAAAGATGCATATTGAATAGCAATGATGATATTATTATTCCAAAGCTAACACACTGTCACACAACAAACCATGAATTGGAATAAAAAAATCCGTAATGGCACTCCGAGCATCGCGCCGAGTCAATACTGCGTCACGTCACGTGGAAAGAAGAAAAAAAATTTGGGGTCACTTCGAAAAATCCGTTCAAAAAGACTAGTGGGTGCTTTCCCTTGCTGTAAAGACCAAAAACGGACCACTGAGAGTCAGGAACAGGAAGAACTAACTTAGTATATTGCATTGTGGGAAGGGAGAAAGTGAACGAGCGCAATCGGCACATACGGGCTGCATGAGTTGACAAAATTCGGTCACATTTGGCGTCTGTGTCCTAGAGAGGGTTAAGGAGTTGTTTTTTTATTTCTCTCCAGTGCTTCAGAAAATTGAAAATGTGTCCTAAATATGGTGGTGCTTTCTTTCTCTCTCTCTCTTTTGTTTGTTTTTGTTGTTGCTCGTTTGGCTAGTTGGGTTTTTATGTGTGTTTTTTGTAGTGAAACGTCGTTTTGAACATTTGTTTTGAAACCCCACCATCCGTGTTCTCTTTATACTGTTCATTATATTCAATGGGGGCATTATACCACTACTGCTATTTGGTGACACAAAAAGGCCGGTCATTTTTATCATAAGAAAATCCGAAAACAAATCGTCCGGAATTCAAAAGGACAGATCAAGCGATGGAATCGTGTCCGTTGATTTCTCTATTATAATATGGGCTTAAAGCATAATTCTGCTTTGACGTTTTGGATTTTTTCGTTAATTTCATCAAGATATTTTTTGATCTTTTAATAATGAAGTGTTGAGTTTCTAAAATGTATTATGCTTTAATGAACTATTAATTAGCAGTGCCTCCCTAGAAGTACAGTATATCCATTTTATTGGCTCATTCGTGTTAACGAAGTTAACACAAAGTGAGTCTATAGTATGATAGTTGTTTGTGTGTGTGTGTGTGTGTGTGTGTGTATGTGTGTGTTGCGTCCGTGGTCTAATCTCCAAAACTTTAACGTTGGCATTTTCCCGGGAAATAGAAGGCGTACATTGTTCAAACTGTCTGTGCAAGCTTTCAAACAATAAAGATTTGAATAATTAAATACTTAAAACAACACTTTTAGTTGTATCCATTAACAATAGTTTCATTTGTACTTTAAAATTTTATTGGCAACTTGTACTTTAGACACCCCCCTCAATCTTTGTTGTTGTCCCACATGTTCCTGTTCGAGTGAGCCTTGAAGGCTTTGCCTCTCTTGTTGTTCATATTACTGTTGTTGTTGTTCGCCTCAGTTTGCCTACAGTATGCATATTTTCCTTTTGCTCAGTCTTTTGCCAGTCCTTATCTTTTTGCTCAGTTTTTTCATTCCTTTTATTTGTAAGTTTTGGGGTGGGGTTTTGGGTGAGTTTTTAATGAAGCCCTCCTCCCAAGTGGGTTTTTTGGTGTGTTTTTAATGAAGCCCTCCTCCCAAGTGGGGTTTTGGGTGAGTTTTTAATGAAGCCCTCCTCCCAAGTGGGGTTTTTCTACATCTGTTCTTTCTATTGTGTTAGTTTTTTTTTATAAATCAGCCAGTTTGATTTTAACTTATGATTGTATCATGAAAAGTGTAAACGAGAATTGATGAAGTACTTATAATTGTATAATAATTAAGCGTGAACACGAATTTGCAAAGTACAGGGTATCATTATAAATTTTTTTTTTTTTTAATCTACGTTGCCCTCATTTTGCGTCGATACTTTCTTGATCTATGCTTGTCCTCATTTTGCAAGTGTTCTTTTATTTGTTTTGTTTTGACTTTAGTTTTGTTTTTGTTGTGCATGTGTGTGTGTGTGTGTGTGTTGTACAGACATCCCGGGAATTTACCCTCCCGGTTTTGCCAGAATTATCCTGGGATTTCGAAAAAACGTCTATTATTTGTTTCTGTTTATATGAAAAGACGCAAGGGTTGACCCAAACCTTGGAGTGATAGGGTGAAGCGGCCAAAAGTGAAGCAGAAGTTTTCTCAAAAGTATTTGAAAGTGCCAGGAATAACAAGTTCGCGTTTGGGAGACGAGCATGCACACTGCAAGTACTGCAACGTGGACTTCAGAATTTCGCACAGTGCGCTCGCAAGATACCTTTTAAATCAGGGTTTTATCACGAGCCGTGTACCGATGTGAATTCTGTTTTTTTCCCCCCTCAAATTCCAGTTTTTTTCTGTGTCAAATTCCAGGTAAACAGGTCTGGTGTATGTGTTGTGGTGGGTTTTTTTTCTTTTCTTTTTTTTGTAACCTTAGAATGACTAATTGAGTAGAAAGGCTAACACTGTCAGCACACAACCAAGCTTTATTTGTGTGGGAATTTTTTTAAATTTTATGTAAATATACAGTTGTCATGCGTGTCACCAAATTATTATTTTTGCATTTTGGAGAGGGAGTGCTTCCATTGTAGCAAGGTGCTTCGCGTGTCTTTCTTTGTTGATCATAACATTAATTATTAATATATACAAAAATTCTCTGTCGGCCATTTTATATGTTGTCTTTTTTCTTCTTCATTATGTGTTTGTTGTTGTTGTTTTTTGGTTAATTGCTTTAACCCTTTCACCGCCAGCCACTATTCAGCCAAAAAATACCATTAAATACCATAAAAAGAACAAAAATCTGCAATATTGCAAATTCCTCTGTGATGTGTATAACATTAGGCCTATCCTTACCTCCCAAAATTAAGAAAATAGGGTCTTCGGATAACAAGCCCTGATTTGATGTCTTTTAGTGACATGGGTGTTAAACCATTGTGGTGCAAACATGCGACATTGGCGGCAAAAGGGTTAACCCTTTCACTGCCTAGAGCAGTGTAGACACCACCAACCAAACAAATTTTCACCTGCAAAACTTTCACAGAGATGACCGTAATTCGCGGACTATAAGCTGCAACTTTTTTTTCGGTCAAACAGGGGAAGTTACTCTACCATCAGGTAGATCCCCAGCTCTCGCCTCGTGTGTTTGAGCAGACATACGGCACTTAGAACAGCCGTGCGTCATTCTAAAATTAATAATGTCATTCCCATTTTTCCCCCCCCCCCCCCCCGTCACATTTTGCAAGTTTGATCAGTTTGTGGCAACTGGACACCCCTCATTTTTTCTATGAAAAAAATGTTTGCAAGTCGCTGACTCGCAAATCTGCAGTTTCAAGCTTTGACCATTGTTGCATTGTTGCTATGGTATTTGACCGAGTAATGGAGGTAAACAACTCTAATTTTCACGAAGTGCTCTCCCCTAGGTGCCCCCCCCCCCCCCCCCCCGAAATTGTCTATTAGTGATGTGCAGGGGTAATGTTGCCATGGAGTAATGTATCAAAAAACCCAACTTCACTGGAGTAATGAGTTGCGCAAAAATCAGATAATGGTGTTTCCAATGCGGCCCGGCTGGAAAGCAGGCCGCTTGAGCCGCGCGCTAACGCAGCACGCTAAATCTAGCCCTAGCACGGCTCGCTTCGAGTGTTGCGTTTACGGTAGCAGGGTTCATAGGGGCCTTACCAGTCCTTATAAGTCTTGACAAATTGAAATCTCCAAGTAAGGCCTTACAAGTGCTTACATTCACTTCAAGGTCCTTACAAGTCCTTACAAGTCCTGACAGCTGCCCAAAACTGCCCTGAGCAGCAAGACCATACTCAAAATAGATCACAGAAGCAGCACTTTTACACTTGAGAAACATCGCTCAGCACCTACTTCACCTTACCCCCCTCCTCCACCTTCCCGTTTCAACTGACGGCTTAGCAGACGAACGATGTACCGCGAGTTGTCAAGAGAAACTGGACTGAAATCTCGTTCTTTATCCTTGTGTCGTTTTGCGAGAAAACTCGTATATCTGTGTCAGCCATAGTTTTTCTATCGGCTTAGACATTGTTCACAATGCTGGGAAAGTGCTCCTTTCAAGATCGTTGGCTAAAAGATGTACATTATCCTTAGGACTACAGGTCCTTACAAGGTCCTTACTTGGGGATAGCTGAAAGCCCTGGGAACCCTGCGGTAGTTGTTGATTTTTTCCGCGAAAGAAAGGAGCTAGCACGTGGGAAAGGAATGTGGCCCGGTTCTGGCACGGCTGTGGCCCACCTCTGAAGCAGGGCCATTTTCGGCGCGGCCATGGCCCGCTTTGGCCTGGGTAATTTTTTAAATAGGCACCGTAAGCGCATTGTCCCTGGCCGAGAGCTGGCCTGGCCAGGCCTGGCACGCTTTAAATAGGCACCGTAAGCGCAGCTAATGTTACCAAGTGGAGTAATGTGCTGGGGTAATGTTGCAATGAAGTTGTAAACTATCGCCTTATAGTCCGTACGATTCGGTAATGTTTGCACATATGGAGCTATGTTCATGAGTAATATTGCAATGGAGTAAATGTTGCAATGGAGTAATGTTGCAATGGAGTAATATTGCAATGGAGTAATGTTGCAATGGAGTAATATTGCAATGGAGTAATGTTGCAATGGAGTAATATTGCAATGGAGTAATGTTGCAATGGAGTGATATTGCAACGGAGTAATATTGCAACGGAGTAATGTTGCAACGGAGTAATGTTGCAACGGAGTAATGTTGCAACGGAGTAATGTTTATCATACTGGCGTAACGAGTTATGAACCCAATCAACTAATTGTGTCAATTAATCGAGTAATGTTATAATAATGAATTAATTGATGTAGCAAAATAATAAAGTAATGTTGCAATGGCGTCATGTGCAGTAGTAATGTTGCAATGGCGTCATGTGCAGTAGTAATGTTGCAATGAAGCAAATGTTGCCCCAAAAAATGAATCATGGGCTGGTGTAATATTGCAATGATTTGAATGTTACCAAAAAACAAGCGCAAAATCGCAATAGTTTGTGGCGCGCGGTCTATTTTTACCACTCCAATCATGAGTCACCTCCCCTGGCTTTTCAATAATTTTAATCTGTAAACCAGAATGTTATCTCTGCACCCTTTCGTAACTTTTATATCTTTTGGAAAACATTTAAAACTATGTATCCTACTTATACTCATCGAAAGAAGCACCGCATACTCGTCGTGTCTGTTGTAGTGTCTGTATTACGTATGTTTATTATTTTGTACGCTTTTAAAATACATCATTTTAAAGAGCGGCCTCAATTAATTTTGAAGTGTAGCCTCGATTTGAAGTGCGACAATTTTGTCAAAATGTGCGACAATTTTGGAACGACGGACCGACCGACCGACAAAATGAGTTATAGGTTTGTAGCTTGAGTCACAAACAAAAAGAATTATGAGCTAAAGTCATTTTGTAATGAACTAAATGGAGTAATGTATTGGAATAATGTTGCGATGAACTAAATGTTGCACACAAAAAATACAGTTTTACATTAGAGCAATGTTCTCAAGAGCTGTATCGTTGCAGTAGATAAATGTTTCGAAAGTTGCAATAGAATATGGCAATGGTGGTTTGTACCAGAGCAATGTAAAGTTACGCACTGAAGCAATGGAGTCATGAACAATTGGAAACTCCTCGTGGGGATACCGGGGGGAGGTCTTTCGTAAAAATAGTTCCCCCACCTTCTGGAAGTTCTGTGCTTGTAACTTCCTGTAATCTGCCACTCTCTTTGACTCTGCCTTTTCCCTTTGCTTTCTGTCATCTACTATCTTTCTGACTTATTGTTGCCCCATTCTCCTGCCTTTTAAAAAAAAATCCAATTTTTTTTTCTTTTCAGCTCCTCCGAAATCGGAATGTGTTGGCAGTACGCAGCGGGGAGACCAGTGAAAACTGAAAACCGGACACATACGTACCTTACCCATTATGGCCATATGGCCTGAGAGCGCAGAAGAAGAAGAACAATTGGAGTTGGGTAATGTTCTGGAGTAATAGTGCAATGGAGTATCAATGAACTGGGGCACTTTAATGTATAAAAACTTGGTTTTGGGCTCACTCGTGTTAACGAAAGTGAGTCTATAGTATGATAGTTGTTCGGTTGTGTGTATGTGTGTGTGTTGCGTCCGTGGTCTAATCTCCAAACTTTAACGTTGGCATTTTCTCGGGAAATAGAAGGCATACATTGTTCAAACTTTGCACACATATAGATGTCTACGCAAGCTTTCAAACAATAATGATTTCAATAATTAGATACTTAAAGCAACACTGTAAACAGATAACAAACAGATAACATTTTAGATTAGTGGGTTAGAGAGTATTCAACAGGCAACATGAGTTAACAGAAACTCATCAACACTGAAAGCCTCAAGTATCTGTGAGGGTACGATTCTCAGCACGGGCACTTTTTTAAAGTGTATCCATTAACGATAGTTTCATTTGTACTTTAAAATGTTATTGGCAATCTTGTACTTTAGACACACCCCCTCAATCTTTGTTGTTGTCCCACATGTTCCTGTTCGAGTGAGCCTTGAAGGTTTTTCCTCTTGTTTAATGGTGGTGGTTTTTTTTGCTGGATTATGTTTATTGGTGTTGAAGAATACGTAGTCCTATTGAACCATGCATTTTCATCGTTAACTTTAATGCGTCGTCATGTATTTTGTGGGTTTTTGGGGGCTATAATTTAACATGGAAATTATTAATGCGCCTATATGTGTCTGTTTGGCGCAAATGTATGGATGTATGTTCCTGTCTTGTTTCTTTCTCTCTTTTTTTTCTTGAATAAATAAAATCATAATGCTTGTGTATAATATATGTGAGTTGATATGTTCTTTAAGGATGGTATTTTGAGTGTGTATGTGTCTGTCTGTATGTCGTGAGAGAAGAGAGCGAGAGAGACAGAGAGAGAGAGAGAGAGAGAGAGACACAGAGAGAGAGAGAGGGACAACAGAGAGAGACGGAGAGAGAGAGAGACACAGAGAGAGCGAGAGAGACACACAGAGAGAGAGAGACAGAGAGACAGACAGAGACACACAGAGAGAGACAGAGAGAGAGAGAGAGACACACAGAGAGACAGAGAGAGAGAGAGAGACACACAGGAGAGAGAGACGGAGAGAGAGAGAGACATCAGAGAGAGAGAGAGAGACAGAGACAGAGAGAGACAGAGAGAGAGAGACACAGAGAGAGAGAGAGAGACAGAGAGAGACACAGAGAGAGAGAGACACAGAGAGACAGACAGATAGAGAGAGAGAGAGACACAGAGAGAGAGAGTAGAGAGAGGGGAACTGCTGTGCGCGGGTCTGATACGAGTTAAACGCCTTATAAGGGGCATGGTAACTTCAGAGAGAATCTCTGAATTCAGAGAAAAGTGAATGTAGAATAACAAAATGTCAGAGAGGGGGGGGGGGGGGGGGGGGGGGGGGGGGCGGGGTTAAGCTTAAGGATAACAAGACCGGTGTTCACATTAGAGCGTAAGTTCGTACAGGAAAACCCTAAATAAGGGAGGAAAACAGAAAGATAAAAGTTTACACATAAGGGGCAAATTCGGGACACGTTGCGCAATCTTTTTCCTTGCTTTGTTTCACTAATTATTGGAGGCGCAAGGAATATCAGCTTATGTGTTTACGCGGCCGAAGCCTTTTCACTATTTGTTCACAGTTGTATAGATTGTTTTCGAGAGAATTGTCCCGGATCACCTACAAGGCTCTTTATCATTGAGGCCAGCGTTTAACCCTTTCGCCGCCAGCCATTTTTCAACAAAAAA
>CM065710.1:7181892-7236892 GCA_017654935.2 Phymorhynchus buccinoides
GTGTTGTAAGGTCAGAAGATCAGCGAGATAAGAAGGGAGGCAAGACCATTCAGTGATTTGTAACAGAGCAGAGAGAGCTTTGTATTCGAGAGACACTTCCAACAGGAGCCAGGAAGAGATTCACGCCTTGGAGTAGACTTAGAGTGGGGCGAGTTGGACATCTCAGTACAAAAGTGAGCAGCAGTATTACAATTGAATCATATTTGCACGGGACCGTAAGACACATCACATGAAAAGGCGTGTATACCCCCAAACATTTTTACACAAATTCTGAATTTGTTGTAATCATGGATGTGTTGATACCATTATTATTTTTATATTAAACTGATATAGTATTGTAATTAATATTATATTACCCCACATGGCCGACAGGCTGACTAAAAATAAAAAAAAATATTATTATACAAAGTTTATACGTATCTTACCATATTTTAACAAACATAGTTTTTTACCGCATAGTATTAGTCGGATTCAATTATTATAAGGCTCAGACCCCCCCATGGGGATACCAGGGGGGGGGGGGGGTCTTGTACAAATAGTTCCCCCACCTTCTGGAAGTTCTGTGCTCGTAAATTCCTCTGATCTACCACTCTCTTTGAATCTGCTTTTTCCATTTGCTTACTGTCACCTGCTATCTTTCTATCTCACTGGTCCATTCTCCTGCCTTTTTATTTTATTTTATAAATTCGTACAAAGATTTCTTCATCCGAAGTCGGACACGCTGGGCCTAACCTATTTCTTAGTTAGGCGCATAACGGCAGCATGATGCATCTACGCTCATATGACAGGAAACCGTCTGAGCGAACGAAGAAGAAGAAGAAGAAGAAGGGGAAGGCTCAGAGGTCTCAGTCTGGAAAACCCCCCAACCAGTTTAACATTTCAGTGATAGTGAGTCGACTGTTAACCCTTTCACCACCAACGTTGCATTTTTGCACCACAGTGATTTAACACCCATGTCACTAAAAGGCAGCAAATCAGGGTATGTTATCCAAAGACCCTATTTTTTTAATTTTGGGAGGTAAGGATAGGCCTTGCTTTAAATTTGTCACAGAGGAATCCCCAATATTACAGACCAGATTTTTTTTTCTCTACCAGGTAAGTTTAATGGAATTGTTTTCTGAAAAATGGCTGGCGGCTATAGGGTTAATGAGTTTATAATATAAATGCACGGCTCTGATTTTGACAACGGCCATACCACGTTCAAAACACCGGTTCTCGTCCGATCACCGAAGTTAAGCAACGTCGGGCCTGGTCAGTACTTGGATGGGTGACCGCCTGGGAACACCAGGTGCTGTTGGCATTGATTATTTGATCGCTTCTCGGCCTTTGGCTAAGACAGTGATTAAAGAACATAAATTTTTTTTTTTTTTTTTTTTTTTGTTTATACCCTGGTTGGTTTGTTCAGCCCGTCGTACATGGTGAAAGCCGATACGCGACGTTAAACTGGAACTTCCAGTGTTGCACTAAGACCAAAATCTGAAAATCAAAATAAATGATTGAATTTAGGTTGGTTGTGAAGCCTGGACTCCCACCTGTGTTGTCAGTGATTTTTGGAGCAAGAGCAGCTGTGCTTTTACTTTTATGATGATTAGAAATTTAGACGTTCCAAAGCTTCTGCTCATAACTTGGTGTCTCATTTATAAGTTCAAACCCAATTGTAACTTTTGAGTTTCATCTGCCTTGCTGTTGTTTGTATCCTGTTTGGGATTGTCCACCCACTAACACTAGTAACAGTATCAGGATATGTTGGAGTGCTTTGATAAAAACAACTGATGCAGTTCAGCAAGTGACTTCCTGGTTTGCAGTGTGTGTGTGTGTGTTAACTGTTTGTGTGTGTGTGTGTGTGTGTGTGCGTTAACTGTTTGTGTGTGTATGTGTGTGTGTGTATGTGGTGCGTGTGTGTGTTAACTGTTGTGGGGTGTGTGTGTGTGTGCGTTAACTGTTGTGTGTGTGTGTGTGTTGTGTGTGTGTGGGGGGGGGGTGTTAACTGTTTGTGTGTGTATGTGTGCGTGTGTGTGTGTGTGTGTGTGTGTGCAGGGCTCCCAATCGTCTCGCAAAACAAGGGGTCCCAGGGATTCCTTCACTTACAGTATAGAGGGTCCTAGAGGCATGATCCTGATAGAGGGTCCCAGTGGCATTGCGAATGCTAAAAATGTTTTTTCTAGTGCATCCCTTAGGGACCCCCTGCACATTTAGAATTTTAGTACTTCATAGACCCCCAAACGGGGGTCCCTGGCAGCCCTGGTGTGTGTGTGTGTGTGTGTGTGTGTACATATATGTATCGTGGATGGGAATTGTCTGCCAAATTTGTGCAGAAAAAAAAGTCTGTCCACCGGGAAAAAAATAATTGAAAAAAAAGGCAAATTTATGGTAAGAAAAGACCCCTCCTCTGCACCCTTCCATTCATTTCAGGCTGTTCTGTCGACTGCTGTCGCATTCTCAGATTACCGCTGACACTAAACTGACCCTAAACCTATCCCTAAGCCTAACCCTAATCCTAATCCTAATCCTAACCCTCACCTCCTGAAACCGCTGTCGCATTCACTTAGGGTTAGGGTTAGAAATAGGGTTTAGGGATAGGTTCAGGGTCAGTTTATTGTCAAATGCACATACAAAATAAAAGTTCATGGTACGTTATGATCCTGTGAACGTAAATTCAGAATGTTCACAGTAATCTGAAAATGCGACATCGGTCGACGGAAAGCCTGAAATGAATAGAAGGGTGCAGAGGAGGGGGTTATCTTAGCATAGTTTGCTTAAAAAACACACACTAAATTTAGCTGTTCTAAAGCTGTTTTAGGGCTTCAATCACCAAAAACAGCTTCAGCGTTACCCCCTGGACCCCTACTAGGGGGCCTTCTGCGGCCCCCAGACCCCCCACTTTTCAGCCTATTTAAAAAAACGTTTCCAATTCCCATGCTTGTGTATACACGTGTGTATGTGTGTGTGAACTGTGTGTGTATGTTGCGTGTGTGTGCATGTTACCATGCGTGTGCGTGTGCGTGTGCGTGCATGCCTGTGTATTGTGTGTGTGTGTTAAGTGTGTGTGTGGTGTGTTAACTGTGTGTGTGAGTGTGTCTATGTTGTGTGTGTTTGCATTGTGAGTATGTGCCACTGTGTGTGTGTGTGTGTGTGTGTGTGTTGTTTGTTCACAAGTGTATGTGTGTGTTTGCGCGCGTGTGTGTGTTAACTGTGTGTCTGTGTGTGTGTGTGTGTGTGTGCGTGTGTGCGTGCGTGCATGTGTGTGTGTGTGTGTGTGTGTGCGTATGTGTGTGTTAACTGTGTGTGTGTGTGTTTTGTGTGTGTGTGTATGTGTGCATGCTTGTGTGTGTGCTGGCATGTGCACATGTGTTTTTTGTGTACATGTGTATAGCTATGACGAGTGAATGTCTGCGAATGTGTGTGTGTGTGTATCTGTGTCTGTATCTGTGTGTTAAAGGGAAAACAACCGATCCCAGGGATCGGGTCTTTCTCGTCAGAAAAGCTCTGCCTCGCGGTGGCTCGCACAACAGGGAACAAAGAAGGGTGAACCGTCTCTCTCGCCAGCTGTGATTCAAATGCGGCGTGCGCTCAGCGCCTCCCCTCTTTTATAGTCCGGTCGTGCCTTTAATGTTTGTACATGTGTTGTTGCAGAGTCCTGACATTCTCAGCTCTGCAGGCAGCGATCTTCTCTCCAAACACAATGCAGAGTCCAAGAAATTCATGCTGGATCTGGCAGAGTATTTGAAACAGAGGTAAGTAAGTAAGCACACACAAATCTCAAATCTAGAAATACATTCCCACAGATTAGCAGCGATCTTCTCTCCAAGCACAATGCGGAGTCCAAGAAATTCATACTGGATCTGGCAGTATTTGAAAGCAATGGAACCTCCCTTTGAAGACTTTGATAAATCATCCAAAATAAGGTCTTAAGTGGGAGGGAGTTGTTTATATAGGGATGTAATTTTAATACTTACAAAGAAGGGCAATGTCCAGACCTGTTTACCATTCCGGTTTAGCCGGAATTATTCCGGAAATTTGCTAAAATTCTCGGGTAAAATAGTAAATTCCGGGTGAACGCTGAAAATTCCGGATTTCGAAAAACCGTCTATTATTTGTTTCCGTTCGTAGGAAAAGACGCAAGGGTTGACCGAAACGTGTACCTAAACACGCTACGTCATCAGAAAAGGGGTTGTGATTGACGTCACATGCATTAAATGCTGCATTTTCATTGGTTAAAGGGGTGAAATAATATTTTTATTTTGGTCGATCTATTTCGGGACAGCAAATGGCGGCCAGACTTTTACTGTCGATTCGAAGAGCTTTCCAGCAGTTTTTTAATGGTAGAGATTGTAATTAGGGCTTGAAATGAGTCAATTTAGATTATATTATCACTGGAAAATACGATGATGTGAGAATTTTGAAGTTTTCAATGGAAAATTGATCGCGATGGCGCCGAGTTGCAACTTGGCATCCGCCGATCCGCGGCCGAGTGATTTTTCTCTGTCCCATCGTGGACATTTCCAGGTATTTTGCTTTTTCCAGCTTGTTTTATACTAAAATTGACTAAGAATTAGTGACTGAATTTACTAATAAAACTTTTCTGGCAAAATTGAGCCAAGAAATCATCACAATATTGAAAATCGACGCCGATGTTCGCGGAAAGGAGAAGAAGAAGAAACCGCTTTATCGCGAGTCGTGTACAGATCATGTGAATTCCGGTTTTTGTTCTCAAATTCCGGTTTTTTTGTGGCAAATTCCGGGTTTTTCATTATAAGTGTAAACAGGTCTGGAATGTCTCAGAGAAGTAGGTCTTAAGGTGACACACTGCATGTTTTGGGGGCAATTTATGTTCATGTTTGTTTGTCAGGAACTAATAAAGATATCTACATGAAATGTTGCACAGTGATGCAGAACATGACCCTGACCATACATGCCAAACAAGACTGTGTGAAGGCACTATGAAAGTATGGAGTCCACCTAAAAAAAAAATCACATCATCAAACAATAGTAAAAAATTCATAGGATCTCGCTTGAGACAAAGAACGCGAGTTAACAACTCAGACATGCTAATTGTATGACCATTGCACTCTTTGATGTCTTAGGAAAGTGGACAAATGATCAGCATCACCATGCAGTACTTGAATCCAGTGCTGTCGAGGAAAGTTTTGTGTGATTTATTTTTTAGGTGGACTCCATAATTTCATAGTGCCTTCACACAGTCTTCAAATTCGGCATATATGGTCAGGGTCATGTTTTGCATCAGTGTGCATGTAAATATCTTTATTAGATCCTGAGAAACAAAAATGAACATAAATTGCCCCATTTTGTTGAAGATACGGTTTAACGTTGCATTATGTTTCCAGGTCCAAGATGGAGATGGAGTACAGTAAAGCCTTGGGACAACTGACACGAACCTTGAAGGATCGTCCCGTGGTGGGGTCAGTGTTTTCACTTCATTTTACTGCTAGCACTACTACTTACAAACGTGACACGAAATAGTACAGAGAAGTTATTTTATTTTTAAGACGATCAGTTACTAACATTCGCAAGTTTTACTTTTCTAACCGAGTTGTTCAATACTGGACATAAATATATTCAAAACTCTTCTGGACAAAGACACAACGATGTCAAAGTTTTATACTACTTTCGATGAATTTTTTTAAAAAAATAAAAAAAAGGTCCATTCCATATTTTTGTTAAATTTTCTAGTTTAGCTGTAGAAAGCAAGCCACCTTGAAACAAATCAAAGTCACAAACGAGAAAGGGCGTAAAAGGGCCGCGAGGCCCACTTCTAGCCCTAATTACTAAGAAGAAAAATTGTGTTTTACGTCCTCTCTGTCTGGAACAGACACACATGGGACATTTGTAAATACAAAGATGGTGGGAACGATACTGGAGGCAATGCCCGGAGGCAGTGCGAACACCAGTAAAGTCCCGAAGTTTTTAACAATACAGATTATTGTGTAGCGGTGACATCACGCCTCGGTTTTACAACATCATCGGCTATGGTACCGCCACGTTTTTGATAAGCCCTAATTACTACTACTACTACTTAAATCCACTACTACTACTATTACTACTACTACTACTACTACTACTACCACTTCTACTACTATTATTACTACTACTACTAACCATGATCTATTATTCATAATCATAATTATATTTTTGGGACCATGAGGTTCACCTTATTATATAAGGCGTATCCCCCAAATTTTGCTCAAAATTCAGATTCTGTTATTCTATTTTATGATTTTATTATAGTAGAAGAAAGGTAACTCTCTGTAATTAACTCCCTTCACCAAAGTTATTTACGGCACCAAGTCGCCTAGCAAAGCATAAGCATCAGCACATCAGGCATGGGAATTGTCCGCGAATTCGCGGATTTCCGCGAATGTTTTTTTGAAATTGTTACTAAATACTTCGTTTTTGTTACTAAATACTTCGTTTTTGTTACTAAATACTTCAATTGGGGGGCTTTTTCAGGCTTTTCAGAGTTTTTTTGTCTCTGACAATTCCCATGCCTGCACATTGAGACAGACCCAGGTTCATCCTGAAAAAAAGGATTAATGCTTTGTTTGCCTCCCTTCGGCTCTGATCCACACATTGCTAGGCGACTGGTATCATAATCAACTTTGGTGAAGGGGAGTTAATTAGAAAGAGAGTTCTCCCCCTTTGTTCAATTTCACTTTTCTGTTTGCTTTGAGTCCGCTGTGCAATGTTTTGACCTTGTTATAAATCCTTATTCTGTTTGCCTAAATACGTTTTTGTGATTCCCACCCCCACCACCACGTACCCAATCCCCCCACCCACCCTCACAAGAAAACCCAAAAATCACCCCACCATTCCCCACCCCCACCCCACCCTCACTCCCTAACACCATTGAACCCACCACACCACCACCCCACCCACCACCCCACCCCACCCCTAAAAAGTGAAATGCTTTTACCTGTACATTATTTCTGTTTATTGTCAGTACCCATGTGTAATTTCTCATGAAGCAATAAAGTTCTTGTGCGTTCCCAGGCCATATGGCCATAAAGGGTAAGGTACGTATGTGTCCAGTTTTCAGTTTTCACTGGTCTCCCCGCTGCGTACAGCTGACACATTCCGATTTCGGAGGAGCTCAAAGGAGAGACACATTATTTGGAAGATTTTTTTTTTAAAAGGCAGGAGAATGGGGCCAATAAGTCAGAAAGAATGACAGAAAGCAAAAGGGAAAAGGCAGAGTCAAAGAGAGTGGCAGATTAGAGGAAGTTACAAGCACAGAACTTTCCAGAAGGTGGGGGAACTATTTTTGCAAAAGACCTGCCCCCCGGTATCCCCATGGGGAGGATGAATCAACAAAGTTCACTTGAAATAAAAGTTGCATAGACTTTAACCCATTCGCATCGCAATGATTTTGAATTATTAAAAAAACTCACAAATCACTCCAGCCATACACATAAACAAAGCATACATAAACAAAAAGAGAAATGAAAGAAGATTACAGGTTTTTACTTCAGTTTTACTTTTAGACATAGGGAAGTGGTAGATCAGACTTTTTTTTATATATATAGACTTTGCATAGAAAAACTCTACACCGATTGGCTGCCCCACAACAAACCACTACAAAAGCAAACTCAGAGGCAAAGTTGTGGTCTAAGGGAGCGAAGCGAGTTTAGAAGTGACCAAGGTATGATGTGCACACAGATTTACTTCCCTTGAAGCAAATGCATCAAATTGACAGCTATCTATTAATTCCGGACATATATATGTCCGGAACGACTTGAATGAGTTAAAGTAGAAATATCATATCATATCATATCAGTTTAGGCTCTGTAGGCTTTTGAAGCCTTTTGCCCTCTAGATATTTTTTCATATGTAGCATAAAATTTATATTTTCTTTTTGCCCGTGAATTACTTTGGCTATTGTGTATTGGTTTTAAATTTTTTATATTTTTTTTAGTATTAATTTTTTGGTCAATGTGATATTTTAATTTCTGGTTGCCGTGCCGACAGTGTTCTGGAGGTGGCATGGAACTGCCTGCGGGGAGAGCTGGACTCGTGCCGCCAGGCGCACGACGATGCGGGCCTGTTCTTCCAGCAACACGCCGAGGAGACCAAGAGATTCTGCAAGGAGGTCACCGCCCGCAGGGAGATGGTAAGCACTGGGGCGTAAACAGCGAACGGAAAGGCTGAGAATACATCTTTTGTGTGAGGGAGCAGGTTGCTGGGAATGGGGAAGACTCAAAGGTGAAAATTTGGCTTTGTGTGTTAACCTAATAATTTTGTTCATACTGTCATGGATGCTCCTCGCTGGGTGTCCTGAATTGCAGGATTTTTAAATTGCCTAGAGCCGGCGTCGCCGGATTATGAGAATTTGAGAAGCAACGATTTTCTTACACACGCACACGCACGCACACAACGCACACACACACACACACACACGCACACACACACACACACACACACACACACACACACACACACACACACACGCACAACACACAAACTTGTACAATAAAAAGGGCCTATATAAGCATTTGCTATATTCAAAGGAATGTACCACTTGTACTACTACTAGTCTAGAGGGGTGAAAAAAAAGAGCAGTAAAATGTGTGTGCTGCGCGCTGCTCCTGCACTCCGCCGGGGCCACCCCCTTGCAGGGTTTTGAAATTTCCCAGGAGAAGCCATGTTATGCGCCTAACTAAGAAATAGTTAGGCCCAGCAAGTCTGACTTCAGCTGGAGGAAATGTGTTTGAAAGTGTTTCGTGAAAAAAGGCAAGGAGAACGGATGGACCAGTAAAGGCAGAAAGGTAGTAGATGACAGTAAGCAAAAGGGAAAAGGCAGAGTCAAAGAGAGTGACAGATTAGAGGAAGCTACAAGCACAGAACTTCCAGAAGGTGGGGGAACTATTTATGCAAAAGACCCCCCGGTATCCCCACGGGGGACGAAAACCATTTTTAATTCACCACTTCAGGATTGGGAAGATGCGGAGAACATTGAAGCGTGTCCGTTTCAAGATTGAGAGAATGTTTTACTTTCACCCAAGTTCAGGTATTCCAGGATTTTCTAGAAGCACCCGTGTGCACACATTTTTCGTTGTTGTTGGTCTGTCTCAGGTTGAAGAGCGTTTGAAGAGGACTCACAACCAGAAACTGACGCAGCACAAGAACATGATGTCTGTAAGTGAGAGAGAGACAGAGACAGAGAGAGAGAGAGACAGAGAGAGAATGAAAGATAGAGAGAGAATGAAAGATAGAGAGAGTGAGCAAGAGACAGAAAGAGAGAGAGAGAGAGAGAGGGAGAGAGAGAGAGAGGTAACGAGAGAGAGATAGCGAGAGATAGAGAGTGAGAAAGAGAGAGAGAGAGATAGAGAGCGAGAGAGAGAGCGAGAGCGAAAGAGAGAGAGAGCGAGAGAGAGGTAGAGAGCGAGAAAGAGAGAGAGCGAGAGAGAGAGAGAGAGAGCCAGAAAGAGAGAGCGAGAAAGAGAGCTTGAGAGAGAGAGAGCCAGAAAGAGAGAGAGCAAAAGAGAGAGAGCTAGAAAGAGAGAGAGTGAGAAAGAGAGAGCGAGCGGAAGAAATAGAGATAATGAAAGAGAGAGAGAGAGCCAGAAAGAGAGAGAGCAAAAGAGAGAGAGATCGAGAGAAAGAGAGAGAGCGAGAAAGATGGAAAAAGAGGGAGAGCGAAAGAGAGAGAGCAAAGAGAGAGAGAGAAAGAGAGAGCGAAATAGAGAGAGAGAGAGAGCAGAGAGAGAGAGAGCGAAAGAGAGAGAGAGAGAGAGAGCGAAAGAGAGAGAGAGAGAGCGAGAGAGAGAGAGAGAGAGCGATTAAGAGAGAGAGAGAGAGGGATAAAGAGAGAGAGAGAGAGAGAGAGCGAGAAGAGAGAGAGAGAGAGAGAGAGCGAAAGAGAGAGAGAGAGAGAGCGAAAGAGAGAGAGAGAGAGCGATTAAGAGAGAGAGGAGAGAGGGATAAAGAGAGAGAGAGAGAGAGAGAGCGAAAGAGAGAGATGGACAGAAGCAGAGAGAGAGACATGAACACATGTAAGCGCAGCAGCCAAAGATCACAATTACTGTATTTTACGGACTATAAGGTGATACTTTTTCCCCCCCAGACGAAAGACCCCTGCGTCCTATGATACGACTGATAATATAGTAAGAAACTATAACAAATATCTGAATTTTGTGTTAACCCCTTGACTGCCAGAGAAAATTAAAAAAAAAAAATCATTGGGCAAATCATGACATGAAAAGGACAACTGATAGAGCCAATCTGAGAAAATGGTCTGGGGATATTACTCTCTTGATTATGTTAGAGCAAAAGCCAGCATATCAGGGTTATTCCTCTTCATCTGATGACATCATCAGTGATGTCATCAGGTCAGTACGTAATACGTTGGTGGCAGTCAAGGGGTTAAATTTGGGGGATCAATCAACATGGATGCTCCTGCTTGCAGGGTGTCCTGAAGTTCAGGATTTTGTTATTACCTGGAGCCGGCATCGCCGGATTATGAGAATTTGAGAAGCAGCTAATTTCCTATTTATAAACGTGTTTTTTTCGGTTTCTCTCATGTGGAGAACATAAAGGAAAATACTACAGATACATGCCTTTACCAGGAGCTTTGTATTTTTTAGGATTGTTTAAGTCCAGTTGTTAACTGGGCGGCCCCTGGACCCCTGCCTTGCAGCATGATTTTTGAAATTTCCCAGGAGCACCCATCAATCAGTCAATCAATCAATCAATCAATCAATAACTTGAATGATCCCTGAGAAAATTACAAAGCACATTCACAGGCTCGATAAGCAAACAATACTAAAACATACATTATATATATGTAACTCGAACATGACTTATAGTCCGAAACAAATATGGTACGTTAACTTGCGTTTTGGGGGAATCCTCAGGACCCCCAATCATCCTGCAAAACAAGGGGTCCCAGGGACTCCTTCACTTACAGTATAGAGGGTCCTAGAGGCGGGATAGAGGGTCCCAGTGGCATTGTGAATGCTCAGGGCTCCCAATCGTCCCGCAAAACAAGAGGTCCCAGGGACTCCTTCACTTACAGTATAGAGGGTCCTAGAGGTGGGATAGAGGGTCCCAGTGGCATTGTGAATGCTCAGGGCTCCCAATCGTCCCGATTAAAACAAGGGGTCCCAGGGACTCCTTCACTTACAGTATAGAGGGTCCCAAGTGGCATTTGTGAATGCTCAGGGCTCCCAATCGTCCTGCAAAACAAGGGGTCCCAGGGACTCCTTCACTTACAGTATAGAGGGTCCCAGTGGCATTGTGAATCCTCAGGACTCCCAATCATCCTGCAAAACAAGGGGTCCCAAGGACTCCTTCACTTACAGTATAGAGGGTCCCAGTGGCATTGTGAATGCTCAGGGCTCCCAATCATCCTGCAAAACAAGGGGTCCCAGGGACTCCTTCACTTACAGTATAGAGGGTCCCAGTGGCATTGTGAATCCTCAGGGCTCCCAATCATTCTGCAAAACAAGGGGTCCCAGGGACTCCTTCACTTACAGTATAGAGGGTCCCAGTGGCATTGTGAATCCTCAGGGCTCAGCCCAATCATCCCGCAAAACAAGGGGTCCCAGGACTCCTTCGCTTACAATATAGAGGGTCCCAGTGGCATTGTGAATCCTCAGGGCTCCCAATCATCCCACAAAACAAGGGGTCCCAGGGACTCCTTCACTTACAGTATACAGGGTCCTAGAGGCGGGATAGAGGGTCCCAGTGGCATTGCGAATGCTAGAAAGAATTTTTCTAGTGCATCCCCTGGGACCCCCTGCACATTCTTTTAGAGGGTCCTTTAGAATTTTAGTGCTTCATAGACCCCCAAATGGGGGTCCCTGGGAGCCCTGATCCTATATTTAACCCCTTGACTGCCGTATAAGGTATCACCTTCTGATATCACTGATGATGTCATCAGATGAAGAGGAATAACTCGGGCTTTTGCTCTAACACAGTCAAGAGAGTTATATCCCCAGACCATTTTGCCACACTGGCTCCATCAGTTGTCTTTTTCATGGCATGATTTGTCCAATGATTTTTTCTTTCATTTTCTCTGGCAGTCAAGGGGTTAATACTTGTACAAATTCTTGGTTATTTCTTTTGTTTATTTATTTTTTATTTATCTTGTTGTTGAAAGGGCAAGTCAAGGACTAGTAGGTGAAAGAGTTTCTTACATGTTTTGATTATTATTTTATTTTTATTATTTTATCAGTTTGAGCAAGACGTATCGACATAAATGTCGAGAGAAGAGAAGGATCAAGCCAAGGACCAGTACGATATTTTGAGCAAGGGTAGGTCACTTCCACTTGAAAGAGCTGGATAAGGTTAGTTATTTCCCCTACTGTCCCCCTCACCACCTGCGCCCCCCCCCTCCCTCCACCCCCCCTCCCCCTTCCCTCCCCTCCAACACCACCCCCTTGCCCCCCACCCCCTGATAAAAAAATGTAATCCTACTTTCATTTAAAGAAAATTATAGTAATCGCATTGTCATTTTGGGTTTGTTTAGATTTTTGAAGGAACTTGTTTAGTTCATGAAACTTTTTGAAAAGCGCTTAGAGAAATCAAATGAGCGGCCTAGAAATACACATTGTTTTTGGCTCACTTGTGTTAACGAAGTGACACGAAGTGTCTATAGTATGATAGTTGTTCGGTTTGTGTAATGCATGTGTGTGTGTGTGTGTTGCGTCCGTGGTCTATATCTCCAACTTTACGTTGCATTTTCTCGGCGAAATAGGAAGGCTTACATGGTTCAATACTTTGCATACATATAGATGTCTATGTAAGCCTTCACATATAACGATTTGAATAATTAAATCTTAAAGCAACACTGTAACAGATAACAGTAGAATAACATTTTAGATCGGTGGGTTAGAGAGTATCAACAGTAGGCAACATGAGTTAAGAAACTCTCAAGCACTGAAAGCTCTCGATAGCTCATTGGTAAGTGCCTGTCTGTCATGCCAATGGTTCCGGGTCCCGATTCTCGGCACGGGCACTTTTGGTTTTTATATTTTTTTAATATAGTTGTATCCGTATTATATTACTATAGTTTCATTTGTACTTTACATTTATTGTCAATCTGTACTTTAGACACTCCCCCTCAATCTTTGTTGTTGTCCACGTGTGCCTGTTCGAGTGAGCCTTGAAGGCTTTGCCTCATGTTTATTACTATGATCATGCTGCCACTTGTAACTTTGGTTTCGGTTTGCTTAGGATTTTGTTCATGAAAATATTTTTTGATCAGCATGCTATAATTTTGTTTGGAATTTTGTGAGATGTTGTAATGGATAACCATGCTATATTTTTGTTTTGTTTGTCATTTGGTGAAGGAATTTGATGACAATATATTTGAAATAACCAGGCTGTCATTTAGGATATTGTTTGCATTTGTGAAGGAATTTGATGACAATACAGTGGAGTCCACTATCACGAACTCGTCTTTTAACAAATTTCGGCGATTAACGAACTGACTTCAATTTCCCGGCAAATGCCCTTCTATTTGTCACTTGCAAAGCCATGTATAACGAACAAAAAATACTTTTGAGATACGAACATCCGCTTTTTAAACAGAACACATGTTTCTACGCCCCAGGATAATTTATTGTACTTGGAAAATAGCCTCTAACGAACTCAGCCTGTGCGATGCCGCTGTAAAAAAAAAAAAAAAAAAAAAAAACAAAAACCTAGGCTTCAAACTCCAAGCTAGAACGTGTTGTCAAGAGGAAGGAGTTGGAAATGATGAACGCGCATGCGTGAACTCATTTAGATTCACACTGGGTCGTCTGCTAGGCTAGGCTTCCTACAGATCATTCGTTTCTCAAGTCGCTTACAATTCGCTTGCTCAAAATAAAGATCGAAAATTTCGTGACGCCTATAACAACTAATTTGTGTGATGTGTTTCACTTAATGGACAAACTTGTTGAAGTGGTGGCAAAACAGATCAGCGTCAGACACACTGCTGACTTCTTCAAGCCTTGTCATCCGTGTTAGACAGACATCCGAAACTGGTCTAGTTTATGTTTTTTTCGGTTATCATGCGCGTGTTTGAACTGTTTTTGTTTTCAACATACATTCGTACAATGTACATGTCTAACGAAATCCTGATACAACGAACTGGAGTCTGTGTTCCGTTAAAATTCGTTTTACCCGGACTCCACTGTATATTTGAAATAACCATGCTACTCATTTAAATGCTTGCATTTTGTGAAGGAATTTATAGCTTTTTTAGTTATTCTATTTCTAACTGTCGTTGGCAGGCACGGTCGAAGAAGGAAAAAACGGACGAAGAGTCTGTTAAAGCAGGTAAGCTAAACTACCGTATTGTGCGGACTGTAAGATGACGCTAGGTTGGTTTCTTCTTGTACATTCTGATGTATCATGCTGTGTTATGTTATTTCTGGATGATTTACTTTTCTTGAATGCTTTGTAGTGTGGTAGGGTGTAAAGGCAGGATAGAACAGGGAGGAAAGGAAGCTCGCTCTTCCCCACAAGCTCATAACAGCAAACCACATGGGGTGGGTATACGGTGTTTGATCTATCTTTTATTCACTCAGCAAAACACACACCTGAAAAAGCATATGAAATGCACAACCCAGTGAAGTCAATAAGCAAAGCCATGCATGAACATGTGCATTTTCCCAAAAAATTTTCCTGGACCAAAGTTAGTCACATGAAAATCTTACTACTCATTCACTGAAGCAAAGTCACATACAGCAACCTGTGTCACACAGAAATCACCAACACAAGCTCACTAGCCAACACTTGGCTAAATGAGAGGCAATAGTTTGCCTGCTTCCATAGCACAACAAATGAGGAAACTGAGTCCATAAGTTTCAAAAGTAAAGGCGCTAAACCATAACAGACACACAACATTTATCTCACATCCCAGTGTGTGTAACACACTCCGAAAACTATCATCAAAGTGAGAGACACAAACTGATCAAACACCGCATAGAGAGAGAGAGAGAGAGAGAGGAGAGAGGAGAAGAGATCAGAGAGATGGACCGCAGCAACTGATAACCTTCAAAAACCCGTCACGTAACGACATGGGGCCAAGCCACCATTCTGACACACACACACAGGCACAGTGCCGCATCATTCGGCTAGCAGACGACAAAAGTTCACTGGCTGATTACTACGGCTCAAAAAAGAAACTACAACAGTTGTCTATAGTCGACAATTTGGAATCCCAAACTTGTCATACAAAAGTAATGATAAATAATCATATGTACTTACAGCCCATTGTGTCTTGAAAGGCCAACAATTCAAAACGCAGATCTTCAATCGTCTCGCCTCCTCCTGTCTCCAGGCGCATTAGATAGGAAAGAAAGAAAATTAAAAAGCAAAGAGTCAGCTGACCGGTTGGCCACGTGAAAAAGGAAAGAATCAAACTGGCCAATCAGTAATAGGTAGTTAGGGTGTGCGGGCGCCGACGCTGCAATGACCGACAGGGTCATCTAACTAAGAATTATGCAGCCTGGGTTTAACTACGGCACTTCTTTTGTCTCTAAAGTTCAAATACTGCAGCTATAAAACAAGTATTAATTTTATTTGGTTTCACAAGGCGCTTCACTTTTTTTGTACATATTCTTTTGTGGTTAGCCTTGTTTAGCCTACAGGGCTGAGTGTATTTACAAGCAAATTGTCATGTTTATTTCATTACCCTGTATAAATAAAAATTTCGTTTGTTCGTTTTTGTTGTCCCAGGACTGAGACCCCTTTGCCTTATAATATGACTAATAATATAATAAGAAACCAAAATAACAGGCGTGTATTCTAGAGTGTGGAGATTGGTACAATCCCCCGAACATCTGTTCACCTTCACCGGCGATAATCGAGTTTAATCAATGCGGGCCCATGACTTCCCACACATTTGCACCCCGCTATTTTTCCCCCCCCCCCCCACCGATCGCCCTTTGCGGGCGATGGCGATTCGATCGTCTGCAAAACCTGTTGTCTAGGCTACACAAACTGATCAACCAATCAATCGTGTTCATATCATTCATCTTGAATACCGACGAGGACTTGCGAGAGTTTAAGCCGCCATATTGTATTTCTTCCAAAATGAAGCGCGTAGCCACGCTCCTTGATTTTGACTTTCGCTGAGGCAAAGTGAAAAAAAAGCAGTCTGTGCCACATTATGAGTCAGAGTGTGGAGAAGAGTTTGAAGAAACGGCGACTACATCCAAAAATTCTGAGAAGCAGCCCGATAACAGTGCCAGTGCAAGGGAACACCGGTTCCAATACGACTGGCTGAAGAAGTGGCCATGGTTGTCCAAGATGGAGAGTGGCGGAATGCTGTGCAAAGTGTCCCCCCTTTTATCATTCTAAGGGGGGGGACCTGCCCCTCCTTTTTTCAATCATAGGGGGGGAATGACCCCCCTTTTTCAAAATCCTAGAATCAACTCTGTAATAAGCAATAATCAGAATTTTGGGGGGGTGCGCCTTATATTCCTTGTAGTCCGTAGAATAACGGTACTCTTCTCGCTGGTTTAACATAATGGAAGGGGCCCGTGGGTCCAGTGGTTAGAGCGCTCGGATGCGGTGCGGTAAGATCGGGGGTTCAGAGTCCAACTTGCGAGCGTCGGATTTTGCTGGGTCCTTAAAACCCTCTTCCTGTCCACCCAGCAGTGAGAGGGGTAACCTGATACGTTCAGGGAAGTTTGAAAGGCTTGCGGAATGAGAAGGATGTGGCTCCTGCCTTCCAAAACGAAAACGAAAATCGGGGGGGGACACGGACTGAGGTATTGCCGCCTTTGTTGTGCCCCCTGACGTTGACTGTCTCGTGTTTGTCAGGTTCTATCTAACATATGTGTGACCCATCACAACGGAAAGGGAACATTATGGTGTCAAAAGAAATGACCATCGCTGAGACAATGGCGGGTTATCCCAATCTTCTAACCGCAAAACAAGGGGTTCCAGCGGACCTCCTTCCCTTAACAATATAGATGGTTCTAGAGGCAGGATGTAGAGGGTCTCTCCCAGATGGTTCTGCGCAATGCTGAAGAAATGGAATTTTTTCTAGTGCATCCCTGGTGACCTGCCTGCACATATCTTATTTAGTGAGGGTCCTTTAGCTCTTTTTGATTACTTCGATAGACCCCGCAAATGTCGGTCCCTGGGAGCCCTCGCAATGGTCCAGTTAAACAACTTCAGACAGTTCTCTTTCAAAATGATATAAGAACCATTATTGTAACTTTTTTTGTCATTTTAGAGTTATGAGCATTCAAATTTGGTAGGAAATCACAGTCTAAAGTCTATCCTGTCCTGAAGAAAATACATCAACCTACTCAATTCAAAGCACTTTTTGGAGTATTTAGAGACCATAAAAAAGATTGTCCTTTATAAAATATGAATGTTTATCGCTTTTTTGGTTATTGTTGGTAGAGAGCACGAAAATACCCATAACTCAAAATTGATAATCAAACATGAGATTTTTTACTTTTCAAGCCTGTTCTCAAAAAAGTGCTTAAAATTTAGTAGGTTGATGCATTTTCTTAGGACAGGTTAGACTTTATACCTGTGATTTCTCAAAATGGCCGACAGTCTCCGTACCGATTTTAGATGCTCATAACTCTGCAACAAAAAAAGGATACAAGAATGTTTTTTTTATATCATTAGATAGAGAATTGTCTGACATTTTTCCATTGTATTATTTTCTCAGAACGGTCAGTTTTTTGACAACTTAATGTCCCTTTCGTGGTGCTATGTCCACATATATGCTTTAAAATAGTTTGGCATCTTGATTGAAATGTGTTCATCAACATATTGATTTGATGCGTTTATTGACATATATAAATGTGTTGTGTGATGATACATTGGTTTTGATGTCTATATTGATGCTCACACACACTTTGTACAACTCATTCCGCCTGATTAGACCTGTGTATTGATCGTGATTGGAAGGAATTTTAATGGTGCGCGTGTGGGGACGATGTCATCACTATTTTTTCGATGGCTTGGATCAAAATGGACTACAGCGGTGTACAGCTGGTTTTAGAATATTTATATAATGAATTGAAAGAACAAACAAAAACTTTGCACGCGTGTTCACACATCACTTTTTCTCACCACCAACCGCAAACACACAAACCTGAGCAAAGAAAACAACGGATTTAAATTCAGCCCTTTTGTTTAATAAAATAGAAACAAATTACTTGTTGTTTTGGTTTAGTCTCTCACACACTCTTACTCCAGGCATTATTATTATTATTATTATTATTATTATTAGGAACCTTTTGGGACGCCTAATCAATTTAATGCTTTAGGCGTTTACAATATAAAAATATAATATACACATATAACACCACATATAATACTATTTAACATATAGCAATTAGCATAAAGAATGGTAAATAAAAATCACACAAACACCCAAAGACAGTCAGACAAACAAACAGACACAGAATTACAAACGCGTGCGCGCAAGCGCAAACGCACACTACAACACCCACACGGCGGCGTACGCACACCCACACAAGTAATTAGATGCGCTCACCAAGCACAGATGTTCACTATCAGACATTCACACACCAAGTCAAGGCATCACAAGAAATAATTCTCAAAGTACATAGTTACATAAACACTCGACAAGTGTAATGTGGACAATTTTTCAAAATACATTTGTCAAATCCAAAGATTATTTTCGAAATTTTAATACTTTGTTACCAAAACAAGACATGCATAAATATAAAAAGCTTAATCCCCATTTGATATTGAATTGCCGTCGTTTTTTTAATGCAAAGTAATTTTTTTATTAAAATACCAACACCAATAATAAGTCAATGGCCTATCCATAAGATAGTCCGTTTTGACTCTAAGCCATCAATTTTTGTTGTGTGCGTGTTAGGGATGATGTAATCACTATTTGTTGTGTGCGTGTTAGGGATGATGTAATCACTATTTGTTGTGTGCGTGTTAGGGATGATGTAATCACTATTTGTTGTGTGCGTGTTAGGGATGATGTAATCACTATTTGTTGTGTGCGTGTTAGGGATGATGTAATCACTATTTTTTGTGTGCTCTATGACACCACCACAGATACTGCTTACAAGAACAGCGTGGTTGCTCTGGAGGAGGTTCATCTGGAGTGGGAAAGGGAGATGGAACACGCGTGCAAGGTAAGTCCCCGGGTGTAGAGTGGCACAGAGGTAATGCGTTCGCCTCCTGTCAACAGGCATGGTAGACCTCCGCGAATCGCGGAAAATCCGCGAAACAGTTTGAAACAAAATGATTAAAAAATGCATTGAAATGGCATGAAAAAGTGAACATTTCACTCATTTATTGAATTTTATTGAATTTTCTTCCCGGCCCCCTGGACCCCCGGCCATTTTTTCTTGAAAACCACTTTGCTCCCACTACCATGCCTTGTGTCAAGTAAACCCCGAGTTCGAATCTGGGTACAGGGGATTTTTTCCTCTCACTTTGCACTAGGCCTGACGGTCTGAACATGGGAGTCTTTCGGATAAGACGATAAAGGTAAGTCCTGAGGGGGTGTAGAGTGGCACAGAGGTAACGCGTTCGCCTTGTAGTCAAGTAAACCCGAGTTCGAACCTGGGTACAGGGGATTTTTTCCTCTCACTTTGCACTAGGCCTTACGGTCTAAAACGTGGAGTCTTTCGGATGAGACGATAAACCGAGGTCCCATGTGCCCATGCACTTAGCACACGTTAATCCCAGTGGCGACGAAAAAGTGTTGTCATTTGGTCAAAAATTGACCCCCCCCCCCCCTTTCCTTCCTTCCTCATCAGTCACACAAAAATTACATGCAAAAAAAAAACAAATTTGGTCAGAGTAAATACATTCAGAAAATTAAGGGAGGGGGAGGGGGATGTCTGTAAAGTTATAACAATAAAGAGATTAACACTGAGTATGGAATGATACTCAGGTGTGGAGTGGCACAGTGGTAGCGCGTTCGCTTCGTGTCAAGTAAACCCGAGTTCGAACCTGAGTACAGGGGATTTTTCCTCTCATTCTGCACTAGGCCTTAACGGTCCTGAACATGGAGTCTTTCGGATCGAGACCCCCCCCCCCCCCCCCCCCCATCATTGACAAAAATCGCATGCAAAAATAAAATAAAATTGGGTGGCGCGCCTCTGGCTGCGACGCGCTCTCCAGGTGGGGAGCAACCCGAATTTCACAGAGACGCCTCTGTGACTATAAAGTACCTAATACCTAATACTTGTTACTTAGTGAATGCAAGATGAAATAAATGCATCAATTGTCTGCACTGGTTGAGAGGAGCGATTGTGTGTGCTTGCCGAGTTTGCTGCCTGTGTTTGTGTGTGTGTGTGTGTGTGTGTGTGAAGTCAAGTCAAGTCAAAATTTTAATTTCCAGATAATAGGGATTTTTGAAGCATTTTAACGTGAGTATTCGTCGTATCAGCGTATCTGCGTATTGAATAAGCAAATAATATACTTTTTTTTTTTGTGTGTGTGTGTGTGCACGCATACTGTTCCCAGGAGTTTCAGAGCAGCGATGAGGAACAGATCGCTTTCCTCCGTGCGGAAATGTGGAGCACCGTCAACCGTCTGTCGCAGACCGCCGTCGATGTGGACGAGGTAAATTACGCAATTGTATGCAAATGAGGTAAATTATGCGAGTCTAGTCGATGTGGCTGAAGTAAATTATTGTTGTATGTAAATGAGATAATCATGTTGATGCAGATTATGTAGAGGTAAATTATGTGTGTATGACGATGTAGATTGTTACCATCATTATTTATGTTTTGTTTTGATGGTATTACTATTGGTTACAGGAATAAATCAATACAGGTGATGCATAAATGCACGTTTTTGATTCAACTTAAAACAAAAACTACTGTAATTTTCGGACTATTAGGCGATATTTTTTTCTCCAATTTTGACCTATGCGCCTAATAAATGAAGGCGCCCTATTAGTGAACAAAATCGTGAGAAGAGAGGCAACGATTGCCGTACTCAGTACAGTCTACTGTGAGTCACAACATCGAAAGTGGTAACAAGTCGCCGATGCGACGAATACTCACGTTAAAATGCTTCAAAATCCCTATTATCGTCCGAGATACCGTCCAACAGATGCCATAACCCTTCATTGGATGTAAAAAGCATCGTTGTAGAGCTTAAAATGCCATAATTCTACCAGTTTTCGTGAAGAAAAGTCCAAACACAACAACCGGAAGTCGCAAAAACGGAAGTTTGATTATTTGAGAAGGGAGCCAACTCTCGCGTTATTTCGAAGGAGGATTCGGAACATGCTGGATGAAACTGTATCTGACAGGGAGAAAGGTGGCAGAGTGGTTAAGACGTTCGCCTGCCAAATGTAATGCGTGACTGCAGCGTGAGTGACCCTGGGGGGTTCGAATCCCGGCCTCCTCGCCCTTTCTTTCTAAGTTTGACAGGAAAATCGAACTGAACGTCGAGTCCTTCGGATGGGGACTTAAAGCTAGTCTGACCCGTTCGCTTTACGCATGTAAAAATCCCACGGCAGTCGGTAAGAGCAGGGAGAAATCCCGCTGCCTGGCATGGCCAAATTGACATAGCTAGGTTTTCCAAGTGTGCCTCAACCCTGCAAAAAAAAAAAAAAAGAAAAAAAAGAAATAAAAAACTCCTGCAAGTGTGTGCGTGTATGGTTACAGTAACTTACACGCATGTATGTCCGCACAAGCTTTGCGTATGGTAATTCTATATTCGGCCAATACCTGCTTTGATAGCTAGGTTTTTTCTATGTTCGTATAGTGTGCCCTTTATGTTCCCTTGCCCCGTATGTGTCCTCTAGGCCCTGCCTTTATCCCTCCCCCCAAGTAGGCGCTGCACTTGCGGTGACGTGCTCTCCAGGGGAGAGCAGCCCCGAATTTCACAAAGATAAGTCTCTGTGACTAGAATGTACCAAATACCAAATACCCCAAAATACCAGACATTAACACCCGTGTTGTCGAAAACTGAGAATGTTGACGTTGTGGTCAAAGGTTTGTGTGAGTGGTGCCATGCCATCGGCTACACGGAAAAGTATCTGTGTGTTCAGAGGTCAAGGAAGTGTGCATCACGCTCGATGTACGATGTGCTCATTAATAATGAGACTTAGAAGGGAAATAACGAATCACTTCAAGTTCATCTTTGTCCTCATTCCTTCCGTTGGCTTGAAAAAGTCGGTGAACGGTGGAAGATGAAGCCTGGGAGTTTGCAGTTTCGATAAGACGCTGAGAGGTAATGTGGCGTTCGATGTCTTGATACCCTCCATTGGAGACTTTAACCCTTTCACCGCCAAAGTCGCACTTTTTAGCACCACAGTGATTTAACACCCATGTCACTAAAAGGCAATCAAATTAGGGTCTATTATCCAAAGACCATTTTGTCTTAGTCTTGGGAAGTGGTGGAAGTTCAGTTTAACGTCGCGTATAGGCTTTCGCCATGTACGACGGGCTGAACAAACCAGCCAGGGTATAATGAAAAATTTATGTTCCTGAACCACTTTCTTAGTCAAAAGGCCGAGAAGCGATCAGTATGACTACTTGGGAAGTAAGGATAGACCTTATTTTATATATGTCACAGAAGAATCCCCAATAATACTGCAGATGGATTTTGTTCTCTACCCAGGTAAATTTAATGGACATTTTTGGCTGAAATATGGCTGGCGGTGAAAGGGTTAAAGTCTAGAATCGTCTGTGACACCAAGCGTTTTGGCCTGCCCAAATAATGAGGGCAGAGGAACAACCCGAAAGCTTCCTATACCGTTTTTGTTTGGGGTCTTCTTTCCTCCTTGATCATTACGCTAGTGATGATATATTATTATTATCGTTCAGTGTCGTTGTTTCGTCTGTCCAGAGCTGCGAGCGAGTCAGGACGGTGCTGGAAACGTGCGATGTGGATCAGGACATCCATAGCTTCATCGCCGGCAGCGCTCTGGGCACCAAGAGACCTGGTCAGACCCCCTCGCATGGCTGCTACTCTGTCATCTTTCAGGCATGGTAGACCTCCGCGAATCGCGGAAAATCCGCAAAAGTGAAAATTTGACAGAAAAAAAAAAAAAAAAACGAAAAAATCAGGGTAAAAATTCGCTCGGGTGCCTAAAAATTATGTGCGTTAAAACCTATGCAATCGCTTTGCGGAACCGGATGTGAATGACTGAACAAGCAACTTCCCGCTGAAGTTAGCAGTCGTGCGCGGCCTAGCTCACGCCACACGTTTCCAGATTTGTGATCCTAGTGCTTTTTCTTTTTCTTCTTCTTCATTTTGACGGCCCAACTTCATCATTTTAGTTTGAGTCGACATCTTTCAAATGAAATGCAGAATCGGTTGGATATTCTTCCGCGAAACTCACTTTGCCCCCACTACCATGCCTGATATTCTTTACACTGATTTCAGTAAATTTTTAATTTTGCTAGAAACTGAACTTTCTGAATTATGAGTATGAGATATTTCCTCCTTTTGTGATGGCCCCAGCCGGTCATTTTTGAGATCAGTGTAAATCCATTGAAAAAATAAGGGGAAGGGGGGGTTTAGGTTTTGTGTTGAAGCATATTGAATGCTTTGAGAAGTTTGATTGATATTTTGTTCTTGGTCGGTTCATTCTCAAATGGACATTTTCCGGTTACGGCTTGGGGGCAGCCAAGACTGCTCTGTTTATCATTACTCTGCGGTTAGCAAAACTGAAAACGGAAGTTATTCATTCGCTGATGTAGCCTGTCGCATGAAAATAGGTAGCTCGTAAAAATAAGTAGCTCGCTACCTATGACAGTGTGTATTTGCGACATTGAGCATGAACCACAAATTTCACTTTTTTCTAGGGTTAGGGATAGGGTTAGGGTTAGGGTTAGTTAAATGGTTAAAGTACAGAAAAAGTGAAATTTGTGTTTGTCGCAAATACAGACTCTCATAATAGCGAGCTACTTATTTTTACGAGCTACCTATTTTCATGCGACACCCTGCACCGGGCCCCAGACCCCTGCCTTTTTCCTTCTTTTTGGTTACCTGAGAATCTCATCTCTGTCAGAATTGAAAGGAGCAAACAAATCAACAAGATCAAAAAACAGTCCAATGCGTAAAAATCAAAAGCAGGCGTAAAAAAAAAGAAAGTGAAATAGTCGAGTAGCAATGGAAACCCCCGCCTTGGTTAACAGTCTCTTTTATTGGTGTATTAGGTGCACAGCTCACATTCTCAGCATCAGAAAGTTAGACCCAGATTTCACTGCCTAGGCCCTAAGCTTTCCCATTTTTCAGCAGCAGTGAGCCTGCCAAAAATAGACCTCTCCCTTTTTTTTTTCTCCTGCTGCCTTCAAGGCCTTTCTGACCTTTTAGTTACCTCTCCCTTACTGACTGGATAGAGATAACAGTCTCTCTCTCTCTCGCCTCTCTCTCTCTCTCCCCTCCCTCCCTCTCTCTCTCTCTCTCTCTTCTCTCTCTCTCTCTGGTCCTCTCTCTCTCTCTCTCTCTCTTCTCTCTCATCTCTCTCTGTCTCTCTCTCTCTCTGTCTCCTCTCTCTCTCTCTCCCTCCCTCTCTCTCTCTCTCTCATCTCTCTCCTCTCGCTCTCTCTCTCTCTCTCTCTCTCTCTCTCGTTCTCTCTCTCCTCTCTCTCCTCTCCCTCTCCCTCTCCTCCCTCCCCTCCCTCCCTCCCTCTCTCTCTCTCTCTCTCTCTCTCCCCCCCCTCTCTCTCTCTCTCTCTCTCTCTCTCTCTCTCTCAACTCTCCTCTCTCTCTCTCCATCTCGCTCTACCTCTCTCTCTCACTCTCTCTCTCTCTCTCATCCTCTCTCTCTCTCTCTCTCTCTCTCTCTCTCATCTCTCTCCTCTCTCTCTCTCTCTCTCTCTCTCTCTCTCTCTCTCTCTCTCTCTGGTGGCATAGGTAGCGAGTTTAAAATTAGAACAGCAGTGGTGCTGGCTCAGATGAGAAGCAGGCAGGAAAAAGGAAGGGTAAGTGGCTAGAGTGGGCCAAACTTTATGAAGCCAGAATGCGGCAGAAAAGCATGCTGTGGGTGTCTGATTAAAATAAAATGAGAAGAAATATGTGATTCAGCACCACGAAAGGGACATTAAGTGTCAAAATGACCATTCTGAGAAAATGGCACAGTTGAAAATGTCAGACAATTCTCTTTCTAATGATACAAAAACCATTCTTGTATCCTTTTTTTGTTGTAGAGTTATGAGCATTTAAAGTTGGTAAGGTGACTGTCGGCCATTTTGAGAAATCAACAGTATAGTCTATCCTAAGAAAATGCATCAACCTACAAATTTTAAAACACTTTTTGGAATATTTAGAGACCATATTAAAGACTATCCTTTATGGATATTAAAGATAGGATGTTAGAGAGCAGGAAAATACCCATAACTCAAAATTGACAAAAAAACGAGATTTTTGACTTTGCAAGCCTGTTTGTTGTTGTGAGAAACTAGCTCAACGACTTAATGTCCCTTTCGTGGTGCTGGGTCACATATCAGGCATCAGAACTGTCCGCGGATCCACAGATTTCCGCGGTTTTGGTAGCCACTGGCCGCGGTTTTGGCACAGCCGGCCGCGGTTTGTACTTCATGAGGCAGCGCGATCTTATTCTCAAATGGTATTCTTAAACGGTTTGTTTTCATACTGAGCCTTCGGAAACGAAAAATCGCAGCCATGTTTGTTTTTTCTTCCGAGTTTAGAGCTCTCTAGACTCTTACTTTCACTGTTTCAGAGTTTGTTTTGATGACAGTGATTGTGATTTGGGTTTTAAATGAGTCGATTTAGAGGATGTGATCGCGGGAGACTACGATGATGTGAGAACTTTGAACTTTTCCGCGAAAAATCGGGTAGCGAATGATCGCAATAATGCCGACTAGAGTTTTGTGGGGTCCGACTCGATGTCAACTCCGAGTCATGGCGAGTGTTCGTCCGCGAATTGGACTCTGGAGTATTCTGATGCCTGACATATGCATATTCCTCATTTAAAAATGTTGAAGATTGCTGACAAATGTTCTGTTTTTGGGTGGTTTTTTTGTTGCAGTGTTTTCATTCAAGACAGCACTGTCTTTTCCCATGAGCTTTCTCTTGATACACATTCACTATTTATTCTGCCTAATGTCAGACCAATTGACATAGGCTAGAACACCAAGGCTACATCAAAATGTTGTTATGTTCTGCATAGTTATGCGGGGGATTGTCTTTAGTCGTGACAAGCTCCTAGCATAACATCACCAGTCTCAAAAATCCTCCGAAGACGGAGTGTGGCTGCCCATCGTGGCGGGGTAATCAAAAACCGGTCACCACACGCGTAATGTTCTCATTCCTAGTTCATGCATTTTGTACCATAGCGTTCAAGAGCCTGGACTGTTTGGATGATCCCTGGAGTCTTTTAGCCAGGGTAAGCCAGCAACAACTTCAACAACGTAACACTTGCGGCTGATGAATCCCGAACCTTCTCCATCGTTTCTCTCTCTTTGTTGCCCCCGTAAAACAGCTCCGGTGGTTTACCAAAACTACTACGATAGCGGGGGCGCCACCACCGTAGCAGCTGTGGTAGAGGGAGGGTACTCCGACAGCCATCCTCCTCCTCCTCCTCAGCGTCGATCGCCCGCCCCCATCCCTTCCCCGTCGCAACAACAACAACAACAACATCAGCAGTCCTCCATGATGGAGGGAGGCTCGGCTTTCTACAGCTCTGTTCATGGTGAGAAAGGAATTAACAACTTTCGCAGACCTGTTTACTCTACTCTTTTCGAGTTTCATATTTTTCTGGACTATAAAGGTGTTGTATAAGGCACCCCCCCCCCCCAAATTTTGGATTTTGTTATTATATTTTCTTACTATATTCATCAGTCACATTATAAGGCGCAGGGGTCTGAGTCTTGGAAAAAAGTATCGCCTTATAGTCAGAAAAATATGGTAGTATTCTACTCAATTTGGATCTCTATACTGCTCTTCAAAATTGAACAAAATGCTCTAACTACTCATTTTCAGTGAACCTTGTTTGATGGCTTAATGAATAAATCTACACATTTTGAGCCCAAACTACTCATTTCAGCCATCCAGACTACTCAAGACTTGTGTAAACAGGTCTGCAGGTTCGTTATCACCCACGAGTCGACAGTCACACAGTTTATTGTCCAAAATACACGGAACACACATCTGTGGTGGCACGTAAAGGATAAACGGTGAAGATGACAATGATGATCGTGAAGATGATGATTTAGATCATGATGATGATGATAATGATCATAATAATGATGATGATGATCATCATCATAATAATGATGATCATAGTAATAATGATGATGATGATGATCATAATAATGATGATAATGATAATGATTATGATGATAATAATGATGATCATAATAATGATGATGACAACCACAATGAGGATGTAATACTAATACTAATAATGATGATGATGAACCTGACAATGACGATAGTATGCTGATGTAATGATGATGATAATAACAACAACAATAATGGTGATGATAACAGATGACAACGATGACAATGTTTCAGAGGATTTGGATGACCCAACCTACTCCAGTGCCGAGCCCACCTACTCCATGGCTGAACCGTTTCCTGACCATTCCAACTGCCAGCTAACTGTCACCAGATCCTTCCAGGTAGTATTTACTGAGGATTCCCAGGCGTCCTTTAAGTCCTTGTCAATTGGTTTTGGGGGTCAACTGGCCCTTTAAGTGCTTTATTTCAGCAGCTAGATCCTTTTAACTCCAGTTAACTGTCACCAGATCCTTCCAGGTAGTATTTACTGAGGATTCCCAGGCGTCCTTTAAGTCTTTGTCAATTGGTTTTGGGGGTCAACTGGCCCTTTAAGTTCTTTATTTCAGCAGCTAGATCCTTTTAACTCCAGTTAACTGTCACCAGATCCTTCCAGGTAGTATTTACTGAGGATTCCCAGGCGTCCTTTAAGTCTTTGTCAATTGGTTTTGGGGGTCAACTGGCCCTTTAAGTTCTTTATTTCAGCAGCTAGATCCTTTTAACTCCAGTTAACTGTCACCAGATCCTTCCAGGTAGTATTTACTGAGGATTCCCAGGCGTCCTTTAAGTCTTTGTCAATTGGTTTTGGGGGTCAACTGGCCCTTTAAGTGCTTTATTTCAGCAGCTAGATCCTTTTAACTCCAGTTAACTGTCACCAGATCCTTCCAGGTAGTATTTACTGAGGATTCCCAGGCGTCCTTTAAGTCCTTGTCAATTGGTTTTGGGGGTCAACTGGCCCTTTAAGTGCTTTATTTCAGCAGCTAGATCCTTTTAACTCCAGCTAACTGTCACCAGATCCTTCCAGGTAGTATTTACTGAGGATTCCCAGGCGTCCTTTAAGTCCTTGTCAATTGGTTTTTGGGTCAACCGGCCTTTTAAAGGTGGACCCTGACGGATGAGTTTTTTGCAAGAAACACGTCGAGATCACCAGAAAGACAGCCTTTTCAAGGATCGGAACACTCACTTTGCTCTGGTTTCCTAGAAATTAAACCGTCAAAACGGCGATTCCTCCTTGGTGGAGATGCCGGAGAGAGTAGTCATTTTGGATGGGGTGGGTGGAGGTCACTCATTGTGGTTGAAGCGTTTTCTTTTTTTTGTAGTGCAGTAAAAAAAAAAAAGGGAGCTATTTCCTTTGTTGTGAGCGAAACTCCTTTAGGTAAACTGTCTAATATTTAAGATAAAATAAAATAAAAAGGCCTGTATTGCGAAACATTCGTGCAAACGATTTGGTCTAAGCGCAGGTGGCCATTAGAAAAGAGACGGCACACGCCTTCTCTTTGAGTGAAAGAATTTGACTTCCAGCACCTCTGCCAAGGAGGAATCGCCGATTTGACGGTTTGATTTTTAGGAAACCAGAGCAAAGTGAGTGTTCAGGCATCTGCGGAAATTTTTCAAAACTTCCTTGGAAAAAAAATTATTCCGCGTAAAGGACCGATCTTGCCGTATTCTTATATCTACAAGTCTCTATTTGGAGATTCTCAAACTGGTTAACCGGAAGTCGCTTTAGCTCACTCGCTTCAATTTTGTGCGAAGGAAGGCGAAATGAGTAGCTCCCGCTCAACAAAAGTAGCGATGTTAGCTGAAAATGTGGGTGGAAGGCTATTTGTGCGGACCAAATTTTCGGACCCCCTTCTCGCTGAATAAAACTTGTGAAGTGAGTTAGGTGAAAAGGTGGTTGGAAAATTTGTTTGGGAACGTTGTGCACCCCCCACCCCCGTCAACAAAACATCGGACGTTATGTGAAAATCCGGGTTGAAGGATTTTTATCGCCTGAAAAGAATTTCATTCTTCGATGGCTGAAAGATGTTTGTGCTTGAAAAAAAATTGGGGATCGTCCCCCCCCCCCCCCTCCTCCCGCTCAACAAAACTTCCGACGTCAGGTGAAAATCCGGGTGGAAGGATTTCTCGGAGGAAAATTTTTTCCTCTTTTTTGATCTTCATCCACTTTCATGCCTGGTGTTGCAATCTCTGTAAAGGGTGCTTTTCCTGGTGATCTGGACGTGTTTCTTACAAAAATTCATCCATCAGGGTGCCCCTTTAAGTGCTTTATTTCAGCAGCTAGATCCTTTTAACTCCAGTTAACTGTCACCAGATCCTTCCAGGTAGTATTTACTGAGGATTCCCAGGCATCCTTTAAGTCCTTGTCAATTGGTTTTGGGGGTCAACTGGCCCTTTAAGTTCTTTATTTCAGCAGCTAGATCCTTTTAACTCCAGCTAACTGTCACCAGATCCTTCCAGGTAGTATTTACTGAGGATTCCCAGGCATCCTTTAAGTCCTTGTCAATTGGTTTTGGGGGTCAACTGGCCCTTTAAGTTCTTTATTTCAGCAGCTAGATCCTTTTAACTCCAGCTAACTGTCACCAGATCCTTCCAGGTAGTATTTACTGAGGATTCCCAGGCATCCTTTAAGTCCTTGTCAATTGGTTTTGGGGGTCAACTGGCCCTTTAAGTTCTTTATTTCAGCAGCTAGATCCTTTTAACTCCAGCTAACTGTCACCAGATCCTTCCAGGTAGTATTTACTGAGGATTCCCAGGCATCCTTTAAGTCCTTGTCAATTGGTTTTGGGGGTCAACTGGCCCTTTAAGTTCTTTATTTCAGCAGCTAGATCCTTTTAACTCCAGCTAACTGTCACCAGATCCTTCCAGGTAGTATTTACTGAGGATTCCCAGGCATCCTTTAAGTCCTTGTCAATTGGTTTTGGGGGTCAACTGGCCTTTTTCTTCTTCTTCTTCTTCGATCGCTCAGACAGTTTCCTGTCAATTATGAGCGCAGATGAGTCATGCTGCCGTTATGCGCCTAAGTAAGAAATAGTTAGGCCCAGCAAGTCCGACTTCGGCTGGGAGGAAATGTTTTTGAAAGTGTTTCGTGAAAAAAGGCAGGAGAATGGATGGACCGGTAAAGGCAGAAAGATAGTTAGATGACAGTAAGCAGAGGGAAAAGGCAGAGTCAAAGAGAGTGACGGATTAGAGGAAGTTACAAGCACAGAACTTCCAGAAGGTGGGGGAGAATGGACCGGTAAGGCAGAAAGATAGTAGATGACAGTAAGCAAAAGGAGAAAGGCAGAGTCAAAGAGAGTGACAGATTAGAGGAAGTTACAAGCACAGAACTTCCAGAAGGTGGGGGAACTGTTTTTTTTATGCAAAGACCCCCCGGTATCCCCACGGGGGGACAACAGGCTTTTTAAGTGCTTTGTTTCAGCAGTAAATCCTTTTAACTCGTTCGCGTCGCAACGATTTTGAATTATTAAAATAACTCACACATCACTCCAGCCGTGCACACAAACAAAACGGACATAAACAAAAGGAGAAATGAAAGAAGATTACGGGTTTTTACTTCAGGTTTAGACATAGGGAAGTGGTAGATCAGAATTTTTTTTATATATAGACTTTATATAGAAAAACTCTCTACACCGATTGGTTTCCCCACAACAAACCACTACAAAAGCAAAGTCAGAGGCAAAATTGTGGTTTAAGGGAGCGAAGCGAGTTTAGAAGTGACCAAGGTATGGTGTGCACACAGATTTACTTCCCTTGAAGCAAAATGCATCAAATTGACAGCTATCTATTAATTCCGGACATATATGGCCGGAACGACTTGAATGAGAGGTCAAGAGGTCCTGTAAATTTTTGAAAGGTACTGTTAAGTCCTGTTTTATCAAGAAAAAAAAGTGATACAGAAACTAACAGCTAAAAATATTTATGAAGATAAAAAAACTGGCAGTATACAAAGTTGTCGGTGTCGCCGATCAGAGCAGACAACTCGTTACAAGCTGTGTGAGTCTGTCTGCATCAAGACGTAGTGATTCATTCCATGCTGTGTGAGTCTGTCCGCACCAAGACGTAGTGATTCATTACATGCTGTGTGAGTCTGTCCGCACCAAGACATAGTGATTCATTACATGCTGTGTGAGTCTGTCCGCACCAAGACATAGTGATTCATTACATGCTGTGTGAGTCTGTCCGCACCAAGACATGGTGATTCATTCCATGCTGTTTCATTCCATGCTGTGTGAGTCTGTCCGCACCAAGACATAGTGATTCATTACATGCTGTGTGAGTCTGTCCGCACCAAGACATAGTGATTCATTACATGCTGTGTGAGTCTGTCCGCACCAAGACATAGTGATTCATTACATGCTGTGTGAGTCTGTCCGCACCAAGACGTAGTGATTCATTACATGCTGTGTGAGTCTGTCCGCACCAAGACGTAGTGATTCATTACATGCTGTGTGAGTCTGTCCGCATCAAGACGTAGTGATTCATTCCATGCGTATTGGAGTGTCGGCTTTAAGACATGATTGTGCAAATGTTCACTACATTGCGCTCTTGGTCAACAATTAGCATTCGAGCATTCTATCATGAACATGTCGTACAATCAGGTTGGCGAAGGTCCTTTTACAATCTTTTGAGGTCCTTATAAGTCCTTTAAAGGTCCTTTTTTCGTTTCATCATGTTCCAAACCTGGGAACCCTGTAATACGTCTAATGAGAATTAAATGTTGCTGTTGTTGTTGTTGTTTTCGTTCCCCAGCTTAAACGCTCTGGGGGCACACCCAGTGCCATGTGAACATTTCGCATGGCCTTGGGTGGGAAGATTACGTGCATGGCTGCTTTTAAAGGGCCCCGCCACATGGGCGGCCATGCTCCGATTAAATGTCAATCTCTTTTTTTTTTTCCTTCTCTGTTTTTCTCTATGCTCTTTCTCTGTCTTTCTGTTTGTCTGTCTGTCTGTCTCCCCCCCCCCCCTCTCTCTCTCTTCTCTCTCTTGCATTTTTCCTTTATCTTTTCTAACTTTTCTTTCTGTTTGATTAATATTTTTATTTTATATTTAGTTTCCCTTTTTTGTGTGAGGGCATAGTGAAAAGAAGCTTTGTAGCTTATCTATTTTCCCTCAATAAAAAATTGTGTTCGTGTCTTCTCTCTCTCTCTCTCTCTCTCGCTCTCTCTCTCTCTCTCTCTCTCTCTCTCTCTCTCCCCTCTCCCTCCCTCCCTCTCCCTCTTCCCCCCATCTCTCTCTCTCTCTCTCTCTCACTCTCTCTCTCTCTCGCCCCTCTCCCTCCCTCTCTCTCCCCCATCTCTCTCCTCCCTCCTCTCTTCCTCCCTCCCTCTCTCTCTCTCTCTCTCTCTCCCCCCTCCCTCCCTCCCTCTCTCTCTCCTTCCCTCCTCTCTCTCTCTCTCCCTCCCTCTCTCTCTCTCTCTTTCTCTCTCTCCCCCTCCTCTCTCTCTCTCTCTCTCTCTCCCTCCCTCCGTCAATGATTTGTTTTGTCCATATCTTTTATACCCTGGCAGATACAGTGCCCAAATTTGGCAAGCAGGTAGACTAGCGAAGTGTTGTCGACCTCGGTGACCATGATCACCTTGACCTTTGACCTTGAATTTTTGTCTATCACAATATCACATGAACCGCTGCATGGATTCGCTTAAAGTTTTGTAGGGTGATCCATCACATCAAGCTGATGAGTCCAACACAATTTTGGTATGGATTTTTTTTAAATGTTAATGATTTGGCATTTAGATCTATCTTTTTTTTGTTAAACCACAGCGAGTGAGCCTTGAAGGCTTTGCCTTTTCAGTTTCAGTTTCTGTCTCTCTGAAAAAGTGTTAGCACCTTCTGGCTTTGACCTTGTAATTGTTTTCCTGCAATTTTCTTTTTTTTCTGGTCGCAGACGCCGGAGAACTTCTCCGTGCAGGTCGGAGAGAAAGTGACCCTGGTGCGGAAGATCAACGCCAACGTGGTGGAAGTGAGGACCCACGGCAACAAGGTGGGCATCATGCCGCTCACCTGCATCAAGGAGTCCCTCTGACTAGAGTCCGTGTGGCTGTGAGGGGGTGTTCCTGCATTTATACGGTAAGTCGGCATGCATGAAACCCAGACCTGTTTACCTTTACGATTTTGCAGTAATTTTTACGGAAAAAAAGTCTAATTACGGCGACGAAAAAACCCAAAAAACAAATCCTAAGCGCATTGAGCTTTAACCCTTTCAATGCTAGCCATTCCTCAGCCAAAATTTACCATTAAGCTTAGCCGGTTATCTACCCGCTTCACGGATAATGAGCCAGATAAGCCAGGTGGATTGTTTAACACCCCCCCAAAAAAAATTAAAAAAAATAAAAAAATATTGGGACGGAGCCAGGTTCGAACTTGGAACGTTCGTGTGAGAGTGCGACGCCTAACCCACTCGGCTATGGTTTATCGCTGCTGTGAGTGTAAGATTTGGCCTTTTATATATTTCAAAATATAGTGGGTACTGCTCGACTGACCCGAACTTTGACTAATTACGCTAATTACGGAGCGTGTTGCAAAATGTAATGTACCCTATCTTCAGCATGGGTCATCCCTCTGGATACTGTGAAAGTTTGGCGGCGCTAAAACCACGCTAAACCTTTACGATTTTGCCGAGAAAAAAAAAAAGTTCCCCCCGCAGGATTTGTTTTTAATGCCTGGAGCCGGTGTCGCCGGATTATGAGAATTTGAGAAGCAACGAATTTCCTATTGTATAAACATTTTGTCGGTTTCTCTCATGTGTAGAATATAAAAGAAATGAATACAGATAAATGTTGACATGCCTTTACCAGGAACTTTATACTTTTAGGATTGTTGAAGTCAAGTTGTTAACTGGGCGGCCCCTGGACCCCTGCCTTGCAGGAATTTAGAAATTTCCCATGAGCACCCAGGTGTGTGTGTGTGTGTGAGTATGTGTGTGTATTCTTGTGTGTGGGTGTGCATGAATGTTCGTGTGTGAGTGTGTGTGATTTTGTGTGCGTGCATGCATGTATCTTTGATACCCTGCCCCCACCCCACCCCCCTTACCTTTTCCCACGTTGATCCTTAGAATATAAAATTTGATAAAAACAGATTTGCCATTAAAGCATTTTACGGACTATAATTTTTGGTGGGTTTTTTTTTAACAGGTAAACTACCAGGGAGGTGTCTTCAACATCGAAAAGATGATCAACTTTTCACAACCTTCAGTCATCCGGTCTTTAATTAACTCATTCCACTCTGCGTCTAATAAATTGTTGGTGACACAAGTTTTCTCTCTCTCTCTCTCTCTCTCTCTCTCTCTCTCTCTCTCGCTCTCTCTCTCTCTCTTTTAACAGCAAGTATGAAAAATGGCTATGTATGCCAATACTTTTACCGTTGTAAAATAAAGGTTCAATTCAATTCTCTCTCTCTTCTCTCTCTCTCTCTCTCTCTCCTCTCTCTCTCTCTCTCTCTCTCTCCCTCTCTCTCTCTCCACCCCTCTCTCTCTCTCTCTCTCTCTCTTCCTCTCTCTCTCTCTCTCTCTCTCTCTCTCTCTCTCTCTCTCTCTCTCTCTCTCTCTCTCTCTCGCACCCCATCTACTTACTTACTTCCCCTCATGTTGTTGTTGTCTTAACCCTGGCTTAAAGACTCCAGGGATCATCATTCCAATAGCCGAAGCACTTGAACACTATGGTACAAATGCAACCAAACTAGGGATGAGAACATTACTGTGTGCGTGTGACCGTTTTTTGACTACCCCGCCACCACATGGGCAGCCACACTCCGTCTTCGGGGGATTTTAGACTGATGATGTTTATGCTTGGAGCTTGTCATGGCTAAAGACAATCGTCCCGCAGAGCTATGCAACATAACATTTTGATGTAGCCTTGGTGTTCTAGCTTATGCCAAGGCGACCGACCCTTCCTTTTGAAGTCAACTACTTATTTTTTAAACCACTACTGCCACCATAACCCTTGTTCCTTACCTGGGTTGAATCCTAAATCAGTTACCATTATTTTCCTGCGCCGGTTACTTGCAAATTTCGCCTTGAATCGGGTAAGGGATAGGGTTAGAATCAGTTTTAAAACCCTTTCAACGCCAGCCCTTTTTTCAGCCCAAACTGTCCATTAACCCTTTCACCGCCAGCCATTTATTCCAGCCACAAAATTGCCATTAAATTGACCTGGGTAGAGAACAAAATCCATCTGCAGTATTGGGGATTCTTCTGTGACATATGTAAAATAAGGTCTATCCTTACTTCCCAAAAACTAAGACAATAGGGTCTTTTGGATAGTAGACCCCAATTTGATGCCTTTTAGTAACATAGGTGTGAAATCATTGTGGTGCTAAAAATGCGACTTTGGCGGTGAAAGGGTTAAACATTACCTGGGTAGAGAAAATGATTTCATCTGCAATATTGTGGATTCTTCTCTGACATGCATTAAATATAGGGCCTATCCTTATACCTCCCAAAATGAAGAACATAACGTCACTGGTCAGCAGACCCTCATTTGATGCCTTCTTTCAGTGACATGGGTGTTAAGTCATTGTAATGACAGTGGCGATGAAAGGGTTTTAACCCTTTCACCGCCAATGTCGCATTTTTGCACCCCAATTATTTAACACCCATGTCATTCAAACCCTTGGAATCAGGGTCTGTTATTCAATGACATTGTGTTCCTACATTTAGGCAGTAAGGATTGACCCTATCCTAAATGTGTCGCAGAGAAATCCCACAATATTGCAAACAAACTAGTTTCTGTAGCCAAGTAAGTTAAATGGACATTTTTGGCTCCAAGATGGCTGTCGTTGAAAGGGTTAAAGAACTAACTTCATGAAATGGAAGGATTTATGATGTAGCTTTAACCCTAAAAAACGCCGTTAAAAAACCCCACATAAACATAGTGAACGCAAAGTCCGTCAGCTGTCTTCGTTTCTGCACCCGTTTACAATGTTAATTTTAGATGAATTTGCTGCTGTGGACATTGGCGATCGTCGTTCAATGTAAGTAGGCTTTCAGGTTTTTGGGTTGTGGGTTTTTTTGCTGTCCCACATTCTGGGCCGTACAGTGGCGTTGCTCCCACGCCGCTCATTCCGAGTCCCAACTCGCAGCCACACCTCCGCACGTTCAGGTTGCAGAACCCGAGACCAGCAGTCCAAGAGGAGCGAATCTATGTTAGGCCGTCAGGAGGCAACTAACCGAGGAGACACTGCACTGCTGCCGAGTCACTTCGGTGGAGTTCAGTGGAGCCTGTTCAGGACACCACCTACTAAGCCCCTTCCCTTACTGACGACACTGTTCTCTTAGTCGCGGAGCCAGCGTGAGTGAGGTCCTCCTCCGAGGGCAGTTTGTTTTTCTCTGTTTTTTCATTTTTTTCATTATTTCTCTTTGATGAAAATAGCCCTAAACTGATTCTTACCATATCCCTTACCCGATTCAAGGCGCAATTTGCAGGGGATTGGTGCAGAGAATAATAAAGGTAACTGACTTAGGATTGAACCCTTCGTTACCTACCTTGTGCAAACGGGAGTCCTGGACTCGAGTTGTCTTGCTTTTTGATGTTGATTTGAGGGGGGGTGCCTGAAAATAAAATACTATTGTGTTCTGGACGTTCGTGATTGTTTAAATTAATTGTCAACGATTTATGAAATTGTGTACATGTACATTGTTAATATATTGATGATACCCTAATTATTTTTATTTTTTGGTATTGTATTATTAGGTATTAGGTACTTTATAGTCACAGAGGCGTCTGTGAAATTCGGGTTGCTCCCACATGGAGAGTGCGTCGCAGCCAGAGGCGCGCCACCCATTTTTTTTTTTTTTAATTGTGCATGCGATTTTTGTGTGACGGACGAGGGGTGGGGGTGCGGGGGGGTAAATTTTGACCAAATGACAACATTTTTCGTTGCCACTGGGTTTAACGTATGCTAAGTGCATGGGCACACGGGACCTCGGTTTATCGTCTCATCCGAAAGACTCTACGTTCAGACCGTAACGCCTAGTGGCAAAGTGAGAGGAAAAATCTCCTGTACCCAGGTTCGAACTCGGGTTTGCTTGACACGAAGCGAACGCGCTACCACTGTGCCACTCTACTCTTGGGGGGGGGGGGGGGGGGGGGGGTGGGGGGGGGGGGGGGGGGGGGGGGGATCTGTGCTGAAAATGTACACCACTTGTGTTTTAATTTCGTGTACAACGATGATGTGCATCATGTATATATGTGATGGATGCTGCCTTCATTTGTTTTTTGCTGACCGTATTGTACGGGACTATGAGGCACACCTGACTATGAGGCACACCGGACTATGAGGCACACCTGACTATGAGGCACACCTGACTATGAGGCACACCGGACTATGAGGCACACCTGACTATGAGGCACACCTGACTATGAGGCGCACCCCCCCAAAAAAAAACCCATTTGACTCAGAATTCATATTTTGTTTCTCTATTTCCTTACTATATTATCAGTCACGTAGATGTAGTGATCGTGATTTAATTTCTTCTTGATTCCTTATGGTTAGTGTGTTATTTTTAAAAAAAATTCTCATTTTTTAAAATCTCTTTTGTGAAGCGCTAGCCCTAGCCCTAACCCCCCCCCCCCCCTATAAGACGGGAAAACGCAATGAACCATGACTGTGACAAATGGTGCCGTGTACTGCAATACATAGGGGGGGGGGGGGGGGGTTCTATTAGATAATGGCCTAGGGGGTTAGGGATAGGGTTAGTATTCCAAAAAGGTTATTAGCTAAAAAGGTTCATAAAATACAGCTTTATGTTTGGTTAAGAAAGGCAAAAACGGGAAAATGGAATTAACCGAGAAATGCAGGGGGGGTGGTGTGGCACATCTTGACCTTTACCAAGCTTCGCCTTATAGTCCATAGTATACGGTACTTAGTATAATGTGAACGTTTTTCTTTTTTTTCTCTCTTTGAGACAATTATGACGCATTTGTACAGAACTAATGAGATATGCTGAAGAAGATTGCAACTACCTTTGCTTGATGTGTGCGTGCGTGTGTATGTTTTTTTTACTTTATTTGTTTGCTTGTTTTCTTGTTTGTTTGTTTGCTTGTTAAGGACACAACTCAAGTTCACAAGCCACAGTACATGTTTTCCCCTCATTCTAGCTCCTTTCAGTTTTCCACAGAGAGCTATTTGTTTCAAGTTATTTCTTTTAACAGCGGCAAATATTCTTATCATTGATTGTGGTTAGGGATAGGAAAAGACCTTACAAGTGGCATACCACCATGAAACAATGTAAGCCTAATGGATAACACACTTTAAATTGGTTTATGCTGGTGATGAGAGTTACCTAAAGGCATGAACTGAAAGGAGCAGGAGAAAAGCTACTGTGAAGCTGCTTATCATCGGTGAAATTCAAAAACATCGTATCTCGATTTTTATTTTTTTTGAGTTAGATACATAGTCAGCTTTCTAATTTTTCCCGCCACCTTCCACCAAAAGCTCGTATCTCTAACGACTTTCTATCTGGGGTAAATGAGGTTGTGAAAATAGAAGAAAAACTCGTAAGTCCCAAATTCAGATCTAGTTAAGGACAAAAACCTCGTATCTTCGTTCTTTTCAAGTCTAAAAATGTGTTTTTTTAAAGTAAATTTAACCAAATACAGGACTAAACTCGCAATGTCTTGAACAACATATTCATCATAGTTAATGAACTGTGGTCAACGCGGGAAATTAAAAAAAAAAAAATTTAATTTTTCTCAAAACTACCAAAATTGAGATACGATGTTTTTGAATTTCACCGACGTTATGTTAGATAGTTTCCACCTACCGTAAAATGCAGACAATAAGACGCTACTTTTTTCCTCAACCTTGGCCCATGCGGCCTATGTACTGATGCAGCTTATTTGTGGATTTTTTCAATTCTATTTTTATCAGTATAATTATATTTGTCCAGTCTAATTTGAGCTTCTTTTGAGCTCTCAAAATTGGTTTTGACAATTAATTGATTCAAATCCCATGTTTAAAGTGCACATGTTGTAATAGGAGAATGTGCACATGTGTTCATTATCTGTCATAAGGCAGGCAAAATCTACTGATTTTTGATTAACTTTTACACCTTTTTGCGAATATCATTTTCTCTGCGGCTTATAAACTGATGTGGCTTATATGTGAATAAATGCCTGATATTCTGTCAATTTAGGGGCTGCGGCTTATAACAGGTGCGTCTTATAGTCCAGTTTTTACGGTAAGTAGACTAGTGGATCTAAATCGCCAGTCTTTTGGGGCATTTACTCACTCAGGTCGAAAGAGCCGGATCCAGCTCATTGCCTGCTCAACCGTTTAGGACCAATGAGCCTGATTGGGCTCATGAGAGTTTTTCAAGAGATTTTCGTTTCTGGCGTGCAACCAGCTTTCAAGAGTCGCGTCATAATCTATTTTCGTGGGTGCAACTTTTCCTGGTATACAAGAAAAGGAATTTCCTTTTTTTTAATATTTGTCAAAGATCTTTGTGCGTCTACTGTATTTTTCAAACACTTTAAAATAAGCATTTGTCTAAATTGTTGAAAAAGCAAACTAAAATACCTTCATAAATTTTTTTTTTTCTTCAGCTGCAGGGGGACATTACCCCTGGACCCCGGCCTTTCAGGGTTTTTCATTTTGTGTAGTTGCACCCGTGGGTTTTTAGTTTACTTTGATCTTTCTTTTCTTGAAACCAACCAATCATTGCAGACTTTACATTCAGTTTTTGGCTGTACTGGCGGGGTGTGTGTGTCAAGGATTGGAATGTGAAATTTTCCTTCTTTCTATGTGTAAGCCGTTTCCTTCAGCTGGAGACAAACGATGTATGGAAAGTATGGAATCTGATATTTCACGATCGTTTAGTGCGTGGTGTTTGGTAATCTTCTCTGAAAATACCGGCCACTAGCTTCACAGAGCTTCTTTGTGGCGATGTGTTTTCGAACCTAATCGAACGGGCCGTGCTAAACGGTTGTAAGGGGAAGCAACTGGCCAGTGACGAGCGAGTTAACCTTGAATCGCTGTATTGTTGAAGAATTGTTACTCAACACCTTACCCCAGCTAAAGTATTTAACGTCATTGTTTTTGCACAAATTGAAACTTTGTTTCTCTAATGTGTATACAGACAAACCTCTATTTTAAGACTTCCAAAATGTCCGGAAAAATCGGTCGTAAATTGGAGGGGTCGTATGACGGAGGTTTTCACTGGCAGCCGTAGAAAGAAAAAGTTCAGCACAGTTCATACTCTCTTCTTCATGCACACATACAATGACATATTAAAACTGGATTTGTGTCTTTCCAACTCCATAGGATTGTGCAATCGATGTATTACAGTTTCACTTCGCCGACTTCTGTTAATCACCTCCACTCTCGTCCAAAGTCAGTGGTTTTCTTTTTCAAAGTCAGTGGTTTTCGTGCTTTTCCTACGCTTTCCGCCATCTTTTCTACAACAAGGGAAGCGACTCCGCTTTCAGGCCCTTGACCGTGGTTGTTTCCCTTTGCTCGAAGTCTAAGCAGACGACGGCAACGGTCGTAAAAACCAACAAAATGGCGGTCGTAAGTCGCGTTTTAGAGGAAGTCGTTTAAGAGAGGTCGTTTACATAGTAAAATGCATCCGTGCCAACAAATCCGGTCTCAAATGAGAGGTGGTCGCTTAACAGAGGGTCGTAAAATAGGGGTTTGTCTGTACCATATTTTTCAGACTACAATGCTCATCTTGTTTATAGGACGCACCCCTCCAAATTTTACACAAAATTCAGATTTTGTTCTTATATTTTCTTACTATATTATCAGTCACATTATAAGGCGCAGGAGGGGTCAGCTGCTATTTCAGATGGGCTGGACTACAATTTGTTCACAGTGGAGATGCCTTGCCCAGGGTACATCCCCAGTTTCTCAGCCAAAAGGATTTGAGGAACATCTAGCGTGACCACGCAACTTGATAGCAGCTCATTTTCATCATTTGTGCGATAGACCCATCGAATGAATGAAAAATGGTGCTTTACGTCCTCTCGGTCTGGAACAGACACATATGGGACATTTGTAAATACAAAGATGGTGGGAACAATGCTGGAGGCAATGCCCGGGGGCAGTGCAACAATGCAGATAGGTGTAGCGGTAGCCATGCCTCGGTTAAACCTCTTCGGCTATGGTACCGCCACAAGTATACCATAGTATAGTATGAAAGTATAATGCAATAGATCCACCGTCAACAACAACAAAAACTGACAGAATGTCCTACGATTTTTTTTTAAATTTTATTGTCAACTTTTGTGACCTACCCCCAACTTACCTTTCCGAAATGATTGTCTTCCTTCGTTAGCAATGATGTTGCTAACGTCTTTGTTAATTAACAAGTTTTTTCTTTGCATGGAAGTTATTATATCCCTGATTGGTAGCAATGTTGCCCATTTTGATGTTCACAAGTTTTATTGTGCCAAGTACTGTTACTCTGAATATACCCCCATGTATCTAACCTGTCCACATTTACACGTACAGTGGAGTATGCTTAACACAACATTCTGGGGATTTTTTTGTGTGTGTGTGCATATGAACTGATTTTCGTGTAAAGCATTTTCAACAATATTGCGGTGGTGGTGTAGCTTTAAACTAAGAGTAGCCCCTCATCCCCATTTTTCATTCTCCATCATTTACAATTTATGACATGCCAATTTTTTGTATTGTTCGCTGGCTTTCACGCGTGAGACCTTACGTCACTTGAGTGGGCACATGTTGCCCATTCTGCAGTGCATATTTGCCTATATGGCCTTTTTTATATATATATATTTTTTTTACTGGGATGTGTTTGTTATCCTTTTTTACTTTTTTTTTTTTAACCTGGATCCGATAAGTAGAGTAGAGTGGCTCAACGTTTCCAGCACTGCGTGAAATTATGAGCTATAGGGTGCAATGATGAAGATGCCATGTCGTGAATTGTACTGTTTTTGTGTGTTTTCTTCAGGTTTTTGGATGTTGTTAAGAATCATGGATGTGTGTTTTGTTATACGTGGTGTTATACGTGGTCGATTGTTATGCGGTGACAGTTCTTAGATAACCATAGCTGTTGACGGGACTATAACAGACTAACTAACTAACAATATTGCGGTCCAAAACAACCTGAAGCCAAGCGGGCAAGCGCAGCTAGTAGTTTTGTGCGTGTGCCGCAGTGTGCAAGCGATCCGATCACGACTGTGTGTGTGTGTGTGTGTATGAGAGAGAGAGAGAGAGGGAGAGTTGCTTTGTTACTGGTTTGTGTGATTCTTAAATACTATTTTTGTTATCTACTTCTCGATGAAGAATTGATTGTAAAGCGCTTTGGGCTCAAGCGCTATATAAATGTACTGTTATTATCATTATACCTTGGAAACGCGCGCAGCACATAGCTTCCATTGCGGAGGGCTTGGCAGTTTGCTTATCAAGAAGTAGAAGATAGCGACACCTATGGAGTTCAAGATGAATCAACAATGCCCAACTTAGGACACACATTTCACCACCTGAGGGGGCAGTCAAACCAGTAGGGGCTTAGCATGTGATATTCTTAGTTGGGCGTAGTGAGAGAGAGAGAGAGAGAGAGAGGGAGGGACTCATCTCTCTTTCTCTCTCTCACTACCCCCAACTAGACAGAGAGAGGGAGGGAGGGACTACGACTCATCTCCCTCTCTTTCTCTTTCTCTCTCTCACTACCCCCAACTAAGAATATAATGTGCTAAGCCCCTACTGGTTTGACTGCCCCCTGGCGGTGAAATCGGAGTCCTAAGTTAACCATTAGCGTCACAATGTGACCACACTTTGTGACTGAGTGTTGTTGAAAACATTTTTTGAACATTTCCTGGTGCCTTTATCATTTTTACCAGTAGTGTTTTTTCCCCCTTTGACGAACCTTGATTTTTGTTTATTTATGAAGATTAACATGCTTGTGTGTGTGCGTGTGCGTGTATGTACATACGTGTGTGTGATTGTGTGTGTACGTTCATATTTGTTGCTTGTGTCTACCCGTTTCCTTACTCACTCACAAAAACAAAACCCAAGCAATTGTTTTTGCCATACAGAAAATTTCTTTTTCCTTTTTTTGTTTTAAACCAAAGACCATTCGTTTATTCTTTCACCAAAGAGAGGTGTGTGTGTGTTTATGGTGTTTTATTCGCCCTAAGGGCGGGTTCACATTAGACGCTGTAAGTTCCGTACGGAAAACCCTAAATAAGTGGAAGAAAGAAGGATAAAAGTTTACGCATATAGGGGAAATTCGGACACGTGCGCAAATCTTTTCCCTTCTTTGTTTCACTTATTTATGGATTGCGCACGGGTTTCCGCATGGAATATCCGCTTATGTGTGTACACGGCCTTTGTCTAACCATTGATTTACATTTTAACCCAATGACTCCCAACCATTCGAACCGGGAATCGATCCCAGTTCCCGAGAGATGGGAATTAACTCTGAACGTCACACCAAATCTTTTCATTAAAAAAATCACCCAGAATAAAGTCTAACTCACATTTCATTTCTGAAAGATGCATATTGAATAGCAATGATGATATTATTATTCCAAAGCTAACACACTGTCACACAACAAACCATGAATTGGAATAAAAAAAATCCGTAATGGCACTCCGAGCATCGCGCCGAGTCAATACTGCGTCACGTCACGTGGAAAGAAGAAAAAAAATTTGGGGTCACTTCGAAAAATCCATTCAAAAAGACTAGTGGGTGCTTTCCCTTGCTGTAAAAGACCAAAAACGGACCACTGAGAGTCAGGAACAGGAAGAACTAACTTAGTATATTGCATTGTGGGAAGGGAGAAAGTGAACGAGCGCAATCGGCACATACGGGCTGCATGAGTTGACAAAATTCGGTCGAATTTGGCGTCTGTGTCCTAGAGAGGGTTAAGGAGTTGTTTTTTTATTTCTCTCCAGTGCTTCAGAAAATTGAAAATGTGTCCTAAATATGGTGGTGCTTTCTTTCTCTCTCTCTCTTTTGTTTGTTTTTGTTGTTGCTCGTTTGGCTAGTTGGGTTTTTATGTGTGTTTTTTGTAGTGAAACGTCGTTTTGAACATTTGTTTTGAAACCCCACCATCCGTGTTCTCTTTATACTGTTCATTATATTCAATGGGGGCATTATACCACTACTGCTATTTGGTGACACAAAAAGGCCGGTCATTTTTATCATAAGAAAATCCGAAAACAAATCGTCCGGAATTCAAAAGGACAGATCAAGCGATGGAATCGTGTCCGTTGATTTCTCTATTATAATATGGGCTTAAAGCATAATTCTGCTTTGACGTTTTGGATTTTTTCGTTAATTTCATCAAGATATTTTTTGATCTTTTAATAATGAAGTGTTGAGTTTCTAAAATGTATTATGCTTTAATGAACTATTAATTAGCAGTGCCTCCCTAGAAGTACAGTATATCCATTTTATTGGCTCATTCGTGTTAACGAAGTTAACACAAAGTGAGTCTATAGTATGATAGTTGTTTGTGTGTGTGTGTGTGTGTGTGTGTGTATGTGTGTGTTGCGTCCGTGGTCTAATCTCCAAACCTTAACGTTGGCATTTTCCCGGGGAAATAGAAGGCGTACATTGTTCAAACTGTCTGTGCAAGCTTTCAAACAATAATGATTTGAATAATTAAATACTTAAAACAACACTTTTAGTTGTATCCATTAACAATAGTTTCATTTGTACTTTAAAATTTTATTGGCAATCTTGTACTTTAGACACCCCCCTCAATCTTTGTTGTTGTCCCACATGTTCCTGTTCGAGTGAGCCTTGAAGGCTTTGCCTCTCTTGTTGTTCATATTACTGTTGTTGTTGTTCGCCTCAGTTTGCCTACAGTATGCATATTTTCCTTTTGCTCAGTCTTTTGCCAGTCCTTATCTTTTTGCTCAGTTTTTTCATTCCTTTTATTTGTAAGTTTTGGGGTGGGGTTTTTTGGTGAGTTTTTAATGAAGCCCTCCTCCCAAGTGGGTTTTTTGGTGTGTTTTTAATGAAGCCCTCCTCCCAAGTGGGGTTTTGGGTGAGTTTTTAATGAAGCCCTCCTCCCAAGTGGGGTTTTTCTACATCTGTTCTTTCTATTGTGTTAGGTTTTTTTATATAAATCAGCCAGTTTGATCTTAACTTATGATTGTATCATGAAGTGTAAACGAGAATTGATGAAGTACTTATAATTGTATAATAATTAAGCGTGAACACGAATTTGCAAAGTACAGGGTATCATTATAAATTTTTTTTTTTTTTAATCTACGTTGCCCTCATTTTGCGTCGATACTTTCTTGATCTATGCTTGTCCTCATTTTGCAAGTGTTCTTTTATTTGTTTTGTTTTGACTTTAGTTTTGTTTTTGTTGTGCATGTGTGTGTGTGTGTGTGTGTGTACAGACATCTTTACCCTCCCGGTTTTGCCAGAATTATTCCTGCTGGATTTCGAAAAAACGTCTATTATTTGTTTCTGTTTATATGAAAAGACGCAAGGGTTGACCCAAACCTTGGAGTGATAGGGTGAAACGGCCAAAAGTGAAGCAGAAGTTTTCTCAAAAGTATTTGAAAGTGCCAGGAATAACAAGTTCGCGTTTGGGAGACGAGCATGCACACTGCAAGTACTGCAACGTGGACTTCAGAATTTCGCACAGTGCGCTCGCAAGATACCTTTTAAATCAGGGTTTTATCGCGAGTCGTGTACCGATGTGAATTCTGTTTTTTTCCCCCCTCAAATTCCAGGTTTTTCTGTGTCAAATTCCAGGTTGTTTCCAGGTAAACAGGTCTGGTGTATGTGTGTTGTGGTGGGTTTTTTTTCTTTTCTTTTTTTTGTAACCTTAGAATGACTAATTGAGTAGAAAGGCTAACACTGTCAGCACACAACCAAGCTTTATTTGTGTGGGAATTTTTTTAAATTTTATGTAAATATACAGTTGTCATGCGTGTCACCAAATTATTATTTTTGCATTTTGGAGAGGGAGTGCTTCCATTGTAGCAAGGTGCTTCGCGTGTCTTTCTTTGTTGATCATAACATTAATTATTAATATATACAAAAATTCTCTGTCGGCCATTTTATATGTTGTCTTTTTTCTTCTTCATTATGTGTTTGTTGTTGTTGTTTTTTGGTTAATTGCTTTAACCCTTTCACCGCCAGCCACTATTCAGCCAAAAAATACCATTACCATTAAATACCATAAAAAGAACAAAAATCTGCAATATTGCAAATTCCTCTGTGATGTGTATAACATTAGGCCTATCCTTACCTCCCAAAATTAAGAAAATAGGGTCTTCGGATAACAAGCCCTGTTTTGATGTCTTTTTGTAACATGGGTGTTAAACCATTGTGGTGCAAACATGCGACATTGGCGGCAAAAGGGTTAACCCTTTCACTGCCTAGAGCAGTCTAGACACCACCAACCAAACAAATTTTCACCTGCAAAACTTTCACAGAGATGACCGTAATTCGCGGACTATAAGCTGCAACTTTTTTTTCGGTCAAACAGGGGAAGTTACTCTACCATCAGGTATATCCCCAGCTCTCGCCTCGTGTGTTTGAGCAGACGTACGGCACTTAGAACACCGTGCGTCATTCTAAAATTAATGTCATTCATTCCCCCCCCCCCCCCCCCCCCCCGTCACATTTTGCAAGTTTGATCAGTTTGTGGCAACTGGACACCCCTCATTTTTTCTATGAAAAAAATGTTTGCAAGTCGCTGACTCGCAAATCTGCAGTTTCAAGCTTTGACACCATTGTTGCATTGTTGCTATAGTATTTGACCGAGTAATGTAGGTAAACAACTCTAATTTTCACGAAGTGCTCTCCCCTAGGTGCCCCCCCCCCCCCCCCCGAAAATTGTCTATTGAGTGATGTGCAGGGGTAATGTTGCCATGGAGTAATGTATCAAAAAACCCAACTTCACTGGAGTAATGAGTTGCGCAAAAATCAGATAATGGTGTTTCCAATGCGGCCCGGCTGGAAAGCAGGCCGCTTGAGCCGCGCTAACGCAGCACGCTAAATCTAGCCCTAGCACGGCTCGCTTCGAGTGTTGCGTTTACGGTAGCAGGGTTCATAGGGGCCTTACCAGTCCTTATAAGTCTTGACAAATTGAAATCTCCAAGTAAGGCCTTACAAGTGCTTACATTCACTTCAAGGTCCTTACAAGTCCTGACAGCTGCCAAAAACTGCCCTGAGCAGCAAGACCATACTCAAAATAGATCGCGGAAGCAGCGATTTTACACTTGAGAAACATCGCTCAGCACCTACTTCACCTTACCCCCCTCCCCCACCTTCCCGTTTCAACTGACGGCTTAGCAGACGAACGATGCACCGCGAGTTGTCAAGAGAAATTGGACTGAAATCTCGTTCTTTATCCTGGTGTCGTTTTGCGAGAAAACTCGTATATCTGTGTCAGCCATAGTTTTTCTATCGGCTTAGACATTGTTCACAATGCTGGGAAAGTGTTCCTTTCAAGATCGTTGGCTAAAAGATGTACATTATCCTTAGGACTACAGGTCCTTACAAGGTCCTTACTTGGGGATAGCTGAAAGCCCTGGGAACCCTGCGGTAGTTGTTGATTTTTTCCGCGAAAGAAAGGAGCTAGCACGTGGGAAAGGAATGTGGCCCGGTTCTGGCACGGCTGTGGCCCACCTCTGAAGCAGGGCCATTTTCGGCGCGGCCATGGCCCGCTGGCACGCTTTTGGCCTGGGTAATTTTTACCGTAAGCGCATTGTCCCTGGCCGAGAGCTGGCCTGGCCAGGCCTGGCACGCTTTAAATAGGCACCGTAAACGCAGCTAATGTTACCAAGTGGAGTAATGTGCTGGGGTAATGTTGCAATGAAGTTGTAAACTATCGCCTTATAGTCCGTACGATTCGGTAATGTTTGCACATATGGAGCTATGTTCATGAGTAATATTGCAATGGAGTAAATGTTGCAATGGAGTAATGTTGCAATGGAGTAATATTGCAATGGAGTAATGTTGCAATGGAGTAATATTGCAATGGAGTAATGTTGCAATGGAGTAATATTGCAATGGAGTAATGTTGCAATGGAGTGATATTGCAACGGAGTGATATTGCAACGGAGTAATGTTGCAACGGAGTAATGTTGCAACGGAGTAATGTTGCAACGGAGTAATGTTTATCATACTGGCGTAACGAGTTATGAACCCAATCAACTAATTGTGTCAATTAATCGAGTAATGTTATAATAATGAATTAATTGATGTAGCAAAATAATAAAGTAATGTTGCAATGGCGTCATGTGCAGTAGTAATGTTGCAATGGCGTCATGTGCAGTAGTAATGTTGCAATGAAGCAAATGTTGCCCCAAAAAATGAATCATGGGCTGGTGTAATATTGCAATGATTTGAATGTTACCAAAAAACAAGCGCAAAATCGCAATAGTTTGTGGCGCGCGGTCTATTTTTACCACTCCAATCAGGAGTCATCTCCCCTGGCTTTTCAATAATTTTAATCTGTAAACCAGAATGTTATCTCTGCACCCTTTCGTAACTTTATATCTTTTGGAAAACATTTAAAACTATGTATCCTACTTATACTCATCGAAAGAAGCACCGCATACTCGTCGTGTCTGTTGTAGTGTCTGTATTACGTATGTTTATTATTTTGTACGCTTTTAAAATACATCATTTTAAAGAGCGGCCTCAATTAATTTTGAAGTGTAGCCTCGATTTGAAGTGCGACAATTTTGTCAAAATGTGCGACAATTTTGGAACGACGGACCGACCGACCGACAAAATGAGTTATAGGTTTGTAGCTTGAGTCACAAACAAAAAGAATTATGAGCTAAAGTCATTTTGTAATGAACTAAATGGAGTAATGTATTGGAATAATGTTGCGATGAACTAAATGTTGCACACAAAAAATACAGTTTTACATTAGAGCAATGTTCTCAAGAGCTGTATCGTTGCAGTAGATAAATGTTTCGAAAGTTGCAATAGAATATGGCAATGGTGGTTTGTACCAGAGCAATGTAAAGTTACGCACTGAAGCAGTGGAGTCATGAACAATTGGACACTCCTCGTGGGGATACCGGGGGGAGGTCTTTCGTAAAAATAGTTCCCCCACCTTCTGGAAGTTCTGTGCTTGTAACTTCCTGTAATCTGCCACTCTCTTTGACTCTGCCTTTTCCCTTTGCTTTCTGTCATCTACTATCTTTCTGACTTATTGTTGCCCCATTCTCCTGCCTTTTAAAAAAAAATCCAATTTTTTTTTCTTTTCAGCTCCTCCGAAATCGGAATGTGTTGGCAGTACGCAGCGGGGAGACCAGTGAAAACTGAAAACCGGACACATACGTACCTTACCCATTATGGCCATATGGCCTGAGAGCGCAGAAGAAGAAGAACAATTGGAGTTGGGTAATGTTCTGGAGTAATAGTGCAATGGAGTATCAATGAACTGGGGCACTTTAATGTATAAAAACTTGGTTTTGGGCTCACTCGTGTTAACGAAAGTGAGTCTATAGTATGATAGTTGTTCGGTTGTGTGTATGTGTGTGTGTTGCGTCTGTGGTCCAATCTCCAAACTTTAACGTTGGCATTTTCTCGGGAAATAGAAGGCATACATTGTTCAAACTTTGCACACATATAGATGTCTACGCAAGCTTTCAAACAATAATGATTTCAATAATTAGATACTTAAAGCAACACTGTAAACAGATAACAAACAGATAACATTTTAGATTAGTGGGTTAGAGAGTATTCAACAGGCAACATGAGTTAAGAAACTCGTCAACACTGAAAGCCTCAAGTATCTGTGAGGGTACGATTCTCAGCACGGGCACTTTTTTAAAGTGTATCCATTAACGATAGTTTCATTTGTACTTTAAAATGTTATTGGCAATCTTGTACTTTAGACACCCCCCTCAATCTTTGTTGTTGTCCCACATGTTCCTGTTCGAGTGAGCCTTGAAGGTTTTTCCTCTTGTTTAATGGTGGTGGTTTTTTTTGCTGGATTATGTTTATTGGTGTTGAAGAATACGTAGTCCTATTGAACCATGCATTTTCATCGTTAACTTTAATGCGTCGTCATGTATTTTGTGGGTTTTTGGGGGCTATAATTTAACATGGAAATTATTAATGCGCCTATATGTGTCTGTTTGGCGCAAATGTATGGATGTATGTTCCTGTCTTGTTTCTTTCTCTCTTTTTTTTCTTGAATAAATAAAATCATAATGCTTGTGTATAATATATGTGAGTTGATATGTTCTTTAAGGATGGTATTTTGAGTGTGTATGTGTCTGTCTGTATGTCTTGAGAGAGAGCGAGAGAGAGAGAGAGAGAGAGAGAGAGAGAGAGAGACACAGAGAGAGACGAGAGAGAGAGAGAGACAGAGAGAGAGAGAGAGAGAGAGAGAGAGAGAGAGAGAGCGAGAGAGACACACAGAGAGAGACACAGAGAGAGAGAGACACACACACAGAGAGAGAGAGAGAGAGAGAGAGACACACAGAGAGAGAGAGAGAGAGAGAGAGAGAGAGAGAGAGAGAGAGAGAGAGAGAGAGACAGAGAGAGAGAGAGAGAGAGAGAGAGAGAGAGAGAGAGAGACAGAGAGAGAGAGAGACAGAGAGAGAGAGAGACAGAGAGAGAGAGAGAGAGAGACAGAGAGAGGGGAATGCTGTGCGCGGGTCTGATACGAGTTAAACGCCTTATAAGGGCATGGTAATCTTCAGAGAAATCTCTGAATTCAGAGAAAAGTGAATGTAGAATAACAAAATGTCAGAGAGGGGGGGGGGGGGGGGGGGGGGGGGGGTCTGGGGGGGGGGGGGGGGGGGGGATAACAATCTTCGGGTTCACATTAGAAAGCGTGTAGTTCCGTACAGAAAACCCTAAATAAGTGGAGGAAAAAAAGAAAGATAAAAGTTTACACATATAGGGGAAATTCGGACACGTGCGCAAATCTTTTACCTTCTTTGTTTCACTAATTTATGGATGGCGCACGGAATATCAGCTTATGTGTGTACGCGGCCGAAGCCTTTTCACTATTGTTCACAGTTGTATATATTTGTTTTCAAGAGGAATTGTCCCCTGATCACCACAAAGGGCTCTTTACTCATTGAGGCCAGCGTTAACCCTTTCGCCGCCAGCCATTTTTTAAAAAAAACCATTAAATACCTGGGTAGAGAAAAACAAGCGCGAAATCGCAATAGTTTGTGGCACGCGGTCTATTTTTACCACTCCAATCAGGGGAGTCACCTCCCCTGGCTTTTCATCTGTAAACCAGAATGTTAAACCATTTCGTAACTTTTTATATCTTTTGGAAAACATTAAAAACTATGTATCCTACTTATACTCATCAAAAGAATGGATTGCATACTCGTCGTGTCTGTTGTAGTGTCTGTATTACGTATGTTTATTATTTTGTACGCTTTTAAAATACATCATTTTAAAGAGCGGCCTCAATTTGAAGCCTTAGCCTCGATTTGAAGTTGTATATATGTGGCGGTTTCCATAGCCGATGAGGTTTAACCGAGGCGTGGTTACCGCTACACCTATCTATATTGTTAAAAACTCGGGACTTTACTGGTGTTGCACTGCCTCCGGGCATTGCAGCCAGTATTGTTCCCACCATCTTTGTATTTACAAATGTCCCATATGTGTCTATGACCGAGAGGACGTAAAACATCATTTTCATCATCATCGATTTGAAGTGCGACATTTTGTCAAAATTTGCGACAATTTTGGACCGACCGACAGACAGACCGACCGAACGACCGACCGACCGACCGACAAAGTGAGTTATAGGTTTGTGGCTTGAGCCACAAACAAAAATGGTCTGCAATAGTGGGAATTCTTCTATAACATGTGTAAAGGAAGGCATATGCTTACCTCCCAAAATTATGAAAATAGGCTCTTTGGATAACAGACCCTGGTTTGAGGCCTTTTCGTGACATGGGTGTTAAATCAACCTGGTGCTAAAATGCGACTTTGGCGGCGAAAGGGTTAACTCTTGAGTTGAAGCCCCAAAATATTTTCAGAGAAAAATTATTTTCCTCCATTGCCGTGCCTGTTGGTTTAAACAAATCTTTATTCACTCACTCGGAAACGATCAAACAAAAAGACATATGTTAATATAGCGGAACTTTCTTGACCTGTGTTTCTTCTCTGTCTTTCTATCTATCTGTCTGTCTGTCTGTCTTTGTCTCTCTGTCTGTCCGTCTGCAACTGTGTTTTTAGATGGAGGGGTTGTTACACTCTTAGTATAGGGGAAGACGGGGTAAAAAGCGCATGGGCGGGTAAGAAGCCCACCCCAATTATCTCATGAAATGAAGCATATTTCAGTCTCATTTTGCCCATGAGACGAGCGTTAATGTCTAGCATTCGTCTCATGCGCAAATTTGACTGAAATTTTCTTTATTTCATGAGATAATTGGGGTGGGCTTCTTACCCGCCCATGCGCTTTTTACCCCGTCTTCCCCTAGTATCTATCTAGTGGATATCTATCTGGATAAAAACAACAACACAACAACCACCATGAATGAATGAAAAATGGTGTTTTACGTCCTCTCGGTCTGGAACAGACACACATGGGACATTTGTAAATACAAAGATGGTGGGAAGGATACTGGAGGCAGTGCAACACCAGTAAAGACCCGAATTTTTAACAATATAGATAAGTGTAGCAGTAACCACGCCTCGGTTAAGCCTCAATGGTACCGCCACAGTATGACAAAAAACCACCATAACGATCACACACACACATACATGAGTGCAACTTTGCCTGGTATACAAGGATTTCCTGTTTTTGAATTTTACCAGAATAGAAAGTTCCTTTTTTTTAAATTTGTCAAACAAGATTTTTGTGTGCTTACTGTATTTTTCAAACACTTAACAATAAGCATTTGTATAAATTATGGACAAATCAAACTAAACTACCATCATAAATCAATTTTTGCTTCAGCTGCAGGGGGACATTACCCCTGGACCCCGACCTTTCAGGGCTTTTTCATTTTGTGCAGTTGCAACCATGTATATAGGAGTCAACAAATGTTATCAAAGCAAAATATTCTGCATTTCAAATGGTTATTAAAACACATTGACCATTTAAACATATATTATACTCTAATATTCAGCAAAATGTATCGCAAAGTATTCTGCATTTCAAATGGTTAAGAAACCGCATTGAATATTTAAGCATACATTTATACTCTAAAATTCAGCCAAATGTAAAAGCTATTAAACAAGAACCAACTAAAACATTTAATTAAATAAAATCAAAGGTATTGCACTAAAGGAAAAAGCATACTATTTCATCTGGATATTCTAGGGGGAGATTTGAAATGTCTAGTGCGTAAATACGCACAATCTCTACGTTGAAACCCCGTAAATGCCATAATTTGAATAAAGGGCCTATCTATAGGCATCAGTATTCCGTTAATACGACTTATTAGCAAGTGAAAGCGTGTCCAACTCTGGACCTAAAGTGTCATTTTCGTTATTATCCTATCGCAAGCTTGATCCGATATAGGCGAAGACGGGGTAAAAAGCCCATGGGCGGGTAAGAAGCCCATACCAATTATCTCATTAAATGAAGCAAATTTCAGTCACATTTTGCCCATGAGACGAACACTAAACATTAACACTCGTCTCATGGGCAAAACTGATTTGACTGAAATTTGCTTCATTTCATGAGATAATTGGCATGGGCTTCTTACCCGCCCGTGGGCTTTTTACCCCGTCTTACTCTACTATATAATGATTAGAATACATACATACATAGAATAATAATAATAATTATATTCCCTTTCTGCATAAAGTAAACTCGGTTGTCATTTGTGTCATGCGCGAATTCGACACAATCTCATATTATAGGGAAGGGGGGGGGGGGGGGTAGTGGGGATTGGGGGAGGGGGGGGGAGAGAGAAAGTGTTGCCCTTTTCACTTTTGAAAAAGTGCTAAAAACGCGGGTTTTTTTTTAGTTGTTCTTTTGCATGCGACTTTTGTGTGACTGATTTAATAGGACATTTTGACCAAATGATAACTTTTTCGTTGCCACTGGGTTTAACATGTGCTAAGTGCATGGGCACACGCACGGGACCTCGGTTTATCGTCTTATCCGAAAGACTCCACGTTCAGACCATAAGGCCTAGTGCGGAGTGAGAGGGGAAACCCCCGTTACGAACGTTGGGGTTTTTTAAAGCAGGAAGAGTCCTGCTGCCTGGTATGCACCACATTGACGAGGTAAGGTTTTCCCAAGACGAGTCTCTATGACTAAAAAAACAATACTACAGTGGACCCTCCCCTAAAGGCTCCCTCTAAGTTGCGACCCCTAACAAAATATTTCACCGTTTTCGCCCTTTCTTTCTCGTTTGACAGGAAAATCGAACTGAACGTCGAGTCCTTCGGATGGGGACTTAAAGCTAGTCTGACCCGTGCGCTTTACGCACGTAAAAATCCAACGGCAGTTGAAAGTCGGTAAGAGCAGGGAGAAATCCCGTTGCCTGGTATGGCCAAATTGATAGCTAGGTTTTCCAAGTGTGCCCCAGAAACAAGTCTCTGTGACTAGAATATACCAAACACCAGAATACCAATACCAATACCAGAATACCAATACCAATACCAGAATACCAATACCAATACCAATACCAGAATACCAATACCAATACTAATTTTCTTTTTTCTTTTTAACCTTCATGTCTGGACTAATGTTGACTACCTCCCTAGTAGACCCCTCCCTTATAAGACCTAATTTTGACTAATTTGTCAAGGTCATTTTAGGGAGGTTCTACTGTAATACTTCTTCTTCTTCGATCGCTCAGACAGTTTCCTGTCAATTGTGATGAGCGCAGATGCGTCATGCTGCCGTTATGCGCCTAACTAAAAGAAAATAGTTAGGCCCGGCTACAAGTCCGACTTCATTCGGCTGGAGGAGGAGGAACTCTTTTTGAA
>CM065710.1:7254392-7261892 GCA_017654935.2 Phymorhynchus buccinoides
GTCTAATTCTACTGATGTTGCACTTTCCGAGTCTAATTCTACTGATGCTGCACTCTCTGAGTCTAATTCTACCGATGATACACTCTCTGATGCCACTTCTACAGAAAACGCACTCTTTCAAACCGCATTAACCGACGACGCACTCTTTAATGCTCCCGACACACTCTTTGATACTCCTTCTACCGATAGTACACTCTTTGAATCTACCGCCGCAGCCGATGCTCTCTTTAAAGGTGACGACACACTCTTTGATACTACTTCTACCGTTAGTACGCCCTTTGAGTCTACCGCCGCAGCCGATGCTCTCTTTAAAGGTGACGACACACTCTTTGATACTACTTCTACCGTTAGTACGCCCTTTGAGTCTACCGCCGCAGCCGATGCTCTCTTTAAAGGTGACGACACACTCTTTGATACTCCGTCTACCGATAACGCGCTCTCGGGCGCCATTTCCACTGACGCTACTACGTCCGATGCTGTCACCGAACGATCTACTGGCGATTCGGTCTTTGACGCGACACTCCTGGATAATACGGTTACTGACGTTACCTTCGATGATGTTACACCCAGCGTTGTTACACCCACGGAATCGACAACGCCCGACGAAGCTCTTATATCCCTTGAGCCCAAACCTGCTGTTACTCCGAAAAACGGTTTGTTTGCCGATGGTGTTACTGGGGGCGTAACAGAGACTAAGGTAACAGCTTCCGCTGGCGTTACACCCATAGACGCAACAGCACCCACCGGCGTTACACCCACTGACGGAACCATTTCTAACGGCGTTACACCCACTGACGTTACTCACAACGATGTCAAAACGTCTACTCGTGTCGAGCCCACGGATTTTGATTCGGTTGATAATATTTTCCGTTCGGGGATATTGCCGGAAGATGACTTCTTTCAGTTTGGCGGGATACCCACATCGTCTGAAAGCAGTGCTATCCCATCAACCTTTACATCCACAGAATCTGTTTTTGCTGATGTATCTACAACAGGAGCCGTTACTGGCGTTACTGAAGTTACCGACGGCGCGAATGTCGCGGATACTGAAAATGCTGTTGCTGCTACTGCAAGTGCTACTACTACTACTTCTTCTGCTACTCATTCTGCAACTACTGCAACCCCTGTTGCTTCCAATTCTAATAGGCCTACTACTACTCCTATTACTACTTCAATTACTGAAAATGCTGCTGCTACTTCTAACGATGCTACCGCAACAACGTCAGATTCTTCGGCTGCGAACCCCGACGTTCTTTCTACTACTACTTCGTCTACTACTAAAGCTTTGCCTCCTACTACTATTTCTTCTTCTTCTACCGGGGATCCTACTTCCGCTGAAGCTACTATCAATTCCGAAGCGGATGTTGTTGCCACTGCTACTGATGTTGCTGATTCTGCTGCGGCTCATATTCCTACTACTACTACGTCAGAACATGTTGTTGCTGATTCTGCCACAGCTGCTGATTCTGATAGTGCTACGATCCCAGATTCTGTTCCTACTGCAGCTACTACTACTGCTGCTACTTCTACAACTACTACAACGACTACTACTTCTTCTGCTGTTGCAACAGCTACTGTTGGTACTCTTACTACTGCTGCCAGAGGCTCTGCCGCTACTGCAAGCTCTAGCAGTTCTGGTGGTGGTGCGGGGGGTGGCGGTGCGGAGGAAGTGACGTCGTCGTGCGGGGAAGTGGCGTGTCCGCACGACTGCGGGGAGAGGGGGGTGATGATGGTGCTGGATGAGGTCACCCTGTGCGAACGGTGCGTCTGTGCGGGTAATTTGTGTGTGTGGGTGGTGGGTGGGGGGGGGGGGGGGGTGGTGGTGGGCTGGGGGTGGGGGGGGGTGGGGGGGTGGAGGGGGTGGAGGGGTGGGGTGGGTGAGGTTGTGTGTGTGCGCGCGCGTGCGCGCGCGTGTATGTGTGTGTGTGTGTGTGTGTGTGCGTGCGTGTGCGTGTGCGTGCGTGTGTGTGTGCGTGCGTGCGTGCGTGTGTGTGTTGCGTGTGCGTGTGCGTGTGCGTGTGTGCGTGTGTGTGTGTGTGTGCGTGTGCGTGCGTGTGCGTGTGTGCGTGTGTGTCTGCGTGTGCCCGTTTTAAACAAGAATTCTATTATGTCTAGTTTTCTCATGCACTATATATCAATTCTTGCTCTCTCTCTTTTTTTTTCTTCTTTTTTTGTGTGTTCTCTCCAGGCCCAAGGAAACCGTCAAGTCGCTACACTGGTCTAGGCTTCGCGATTCCGGGACTGAGGTCCTTCAACTTCAACCCGGCCTTGAACGACCTTGACGACGACCTCTTCGGTGACCTCTGCCCCCCTGACCCGGAAAGCACTTGCCCTTCCGAGACCTGCCCGTCCGGAAGAACCAGGCTGGTGATCTCCCCATCTCGGAAGAACGGCTGGAGTCGGTGTTTAACTTGCGTCTGCATCGGTTAGTGAAATATTCAAAGGTAGAAAACTCTCCTTAAATTAATTCCCCATCCACCTAAAAGTTTCTAGTGGTCGGCTGGAATCGGTGTTTAACTTGCGTCTGCATTGATTAGTAAAAAAATAAAAATATATTCAAAGGTAGAAAACTCCCCTTAAATTAATTCCCCACCCGCCTAAAATTTAATTGTGGTCGGCTGGAATCTGTGTTTAGCTTGTGTCTGCATTGGTTAGTGAAAAACAAATCTACTCAAAGGTAGAAAACTCTCCTTAAATTAATCCCCCACCCACCTAAAAGTTTCTTGTGGTCGCCCCTACTCGGGAAACGGCTGGAATCGGTGTTTAACTTGCGTCTGCATCGGTTAGTGAAAAAAACACCAATAATATTCAAAGGTAGAAAACTCTCCTTAAATTAATTCCCCACCCACCTAAACGTTTCTTGTGGTCGCCCCTACTCGGGAAACGGCTGGAGTCGGTGTTTAACTTGTGTCTGCTTCAGTCACATTTGCCCATGAGACGAATGCTAAACATTAACACTCGTCTCATGGGCAAAATGTGACTGAAATTTGCTTTCTTTCATGAGATAATTGGCATGGGCTTTTTACCCACGCGTGGGCTTTTTACCCCCGTCTTACCCTATTAAGGATTTAATATCCGTTGAAAAACTTAATATATATACAAAAACAACCTCCTCTCGTTTTTACAAAGGTTATCGCCGGGACTACCATGTAGATTTGTGGAGTTGTCCTGGAGTTGCGGGGATTTAGTCAGTTTCCGTCGGATTTACCAACGTTGCCCCGACCCAAATCGACACTATGCTGACGTCATACCGATCACATGTGTTCGGTTCGTTCGTTAATTCATAAAGGTCTCATCATTCGTAAAGGCTTCCCCCAACTTATTGTGGTGGTACCATAGCCGATGAAGTTTAACCGAGGCGTGGTTACTGCTACACATATCTGTATTATTTAAAAATCGGGACTTTACTGGTTTAGCACTGCCTCCGGGCATTGCCTCCAGTATTGTTCCCACCATCTTTGTATTTACAAATGCCCCACATGGCCGAAAGGCCGAAGAGGGCGTAAAACCCTATTTTCTCTAAAGACTTCCCCCCTCCCCCCCATGGGGATACCGGGGGGGTCTTTTGTATAAATAGTTCCCCCACCTTCTGGAAGTTATGTGCTTGTAACTTCCTCTAATCTGTCACTCTCTTTGACTCTGCCTTTTCCCTTTGCTTACTGTCATCTATCTGCATGCCTTACTACCGGTCCATTCTCGTACCTATTTTTTTCTCCACGAAACACTTTCAAAAACATTTTCTCCTCCAGCCGACGTCGGACTTGCTGGGCCTAACTATTTCTTGGTTAGGCGCATAACGGCAGCATGACGCATCTACGCACGCTCATAATTGACAGGAAAACTGTCTGAGCGATCGAAGAAGAAGTAATGACTGTCCCCATGGCAACACATGAGTGAAAGGCCATTCATCATATGACTTGCGTATCATTGCGCTGCTATAGAGAAGGAGTGAAAAATGTTCACGTGTAGTAGGCCTACATGCAGAGACCTGGTTCGAACCCAGCTGGTCACGGTGTTGTGTCCTTGGGAAAGATACTTTACTCCCATTTCCTGGTCCTTCGGATGAAATCATCTTCTTCTTCTTCTTCTTCTTCTCTTCTTCTTCTTCTTCTTCTTTTTCTTCCTCTTCCTCTTCTTTTTCTTCTTCTTCTTCAGCGTTTCCAGGCCATATGGCCATAATTGGTAAGGTACGTATGTGTCCGGTTTTCAGTTTTCACTGGTCTTCCCGCCGCGTACAGCCGACACATTCCGATTTGGGAGGAGCTTGAAGGAGAAAAATTATTTGGAAGATGTTTTGGAAAAAAGGCAGGAGAATGGGCCAATAAATCAGAAAGATAGTAGATGACAGAAAGTAAAGGGAAAAGGCAGAGTCAAAGAAAGTGGCACATTAGAGGAAGTTACAAGCACAGAACTTCCAGGTGGGGGACTATTTTTACGAATGTCCCCCCCCCCCGGTATCCCCACGGGGAGGGATGAGACCTAAAACCGAGGTCCCGTGTGCGAACGCACGCACAAGATCTTGCGCGCACGTTAAAGCCCATTCCACTATTCGGTACGAGTAGGCCGTGTTGTGCCGGTGGAATGGATGACACGAACTCACAAAGCATGCATCCTGTGCGCCAATTAGCAGTCTAAACGAAGACTTTGGGTGTGGGGCAGGATAAACATCCCCAAGCGGGAGAAGAAGAAGAAGACGACCTTAACGTATTTCACAGCTGTTTTGGGAGGAACATTTAGTTTATCTATATTATCAGAAGTTTTTTTCAATCCAACTTTAGTTTACCATAAGTAACTTTTCATAAATAACAATCACGAATATGTTGTAGTATGTGACTAAATTAGTTCTATTCAGTGGATATTGCTAGATTTTCACTCATGGGCAATTTTATTTATGTTTACGATACTAAGCGTATTATTCAACATTTACTAGTAAATATGTTGCATGATACTGCTCAACAAAAATGAGTTTTTACCATAAATCTGATGGAAGAAATATATTAAACATACAACGAAGAACACACAGCCAAAACATTTTTGCAAACAACAGCTTGGTGCAGTTTTTATAGAAACATTTCTAGATTCAGGCTTTTAGCTAAGCAGCTTGATTTTGTGTGTGACTGTGATTTTCACACGAAATGATCATCATAATATTGCACTGTGTTGTTGCAGACGAAGATCTAGCATCTGTTCCCAATTCTGCCGATGATCCAGACAGTTCTCCGCTTTCGCTTTCTAGAACCGACTCTGGAACTGATGAAACAAATGTTGGTGCCGTTACCACGACTAGTGCTACAGGAACTGGCGTGACAACAACTGCTGCTACTACTGACGTTACTGCTACTGATGTAACCTTTACTGGTGACACATCTACTGATGCTACTACTACTGATGCTACATCTACTGACGTTACTACTACTGATGTTACATCAACTGATGTTAAATCTACCGATACTACTACTACTACTACTACTGATGCTACATCTACTAATGCTAATGATGTTACATCTACTGACGTTACTACTACTACTGATGCTACTACTACTGATGTTACACCTACTGACGTTACTACTACTGATGCTACATCTACTGACGCTACTACTACTGATGTTACACCTAATGACGTTACTACTACTGATGTTACATCTACTGACGTTACTACTGCTGACGCTACTACTGCTGACGCTACTACTGCTGACGCTACTACTGCTGACGCTACATCTACTGATGTTACTAGTACTGATGCTACATCTGCCGATGCTACATCTACTGACGATACTGCTACTGATGTTAATACTACTGATGCTACATCTGTGGACATTTCCACCACTGACGTCACAACTACTGATGCTACATCTATGAACATTTCCACCACTGACGTCACAACTACTGATGCTACATCTATGGACATTTCCACCACTGACGTCACAACTACTGATGCTACATCTCTGGACATTTCCACCACTGACGTCACAACTACTGATGCTACATTTATGGACATTTCCACCACTGACGTCACAACTACTGATGCTACATCTATGGACATTTCCACCACTGACGTCACAACTACTGATGCTACATCTATGGACATTTCCACCACTGACGTCACAACTACTGATGCTACATCTATGGACATTTCCACCACTGACGTCACAACTACTGATGCTACATTTATGGACATTTCCGCCTCTGACGTCACAACTACTGATGCTACATCTACTGACGGTAGCACAACCGATGATACTTCTTCCATTTCTACTTCTGATGCCACAACTTCTTCCATTTCTACTTCTGATGCCACAACTTCTTCCATTTCTACTTCTGATGATACAACTACTTCTGATGCTACAACTTCTTCCATTTCTACTTCTGATGCCACAACTGCTTCCATTTCTACTTCCGATGCCACAACTGCTTCCATTTCTACTTCTGATGCCACAACTTCTTCCATTTCTACTTCTGATGCCACAACTTCTTCCATTTCTACTTCTGATGCCACAACTTCTTCCATTTCTACTTCTGATGCCACAACTTCTTCCATTTCTACTTCTGATGATACAACTACTTCTGATGCCACAACTTCTTCCATTTCTACTTCTGATGCCACAACTTCTTCCATTTCTACTTCTGATGCCACAACTGCTTCCATTTCTACTTCTGATGCCACAACTTCTTCCATTTCTACTTCTGATGCCACAACTTCTTCCATTTCTACTTCTGATGCCACAACTTCTTCCATTTCTACTTCTGATGCTACAACTTCTTCCATTTCTACTTCTGATGATACAACTACTTCTGATGCTACAACTTCTTCCATTTCTACTTCTGATGCCACAACTTCTTCCATTTCTACTTCTGATGCCACAACTTCTTCCATTTCTACTTCTGATGCAACAACTTCTTCCATTTCTACTTCTGATGCTACAACTTCTTCCATTTCTACTTCTGATGCTACAACTTCTTCCATCTCTACTTCTGATGCTACAACTTCTTCCATTTCTACTTCTGATGCCACAACTTCTTCCATTTCTACTTCTGATGCCACAACTTCTTCCATTTCTACTTCTGATGATACAACTACTTCTGATGCTACAACTTCTTCCATTTCTACTTCTGATGCCACAACTGCTTCCATTTCTACTTCTGATGCCACAACTTCTTCCATTTCTACTTCTGATGCCACAACTTCTTCCATTTCTACTTCTGATGCCACAACTTCTTCCATTTCTACTTCTGATGATACAACTTCTTCCATTTCTACTTCTGATGATACAACTTCTTCCATTTCTTCTGATGCTACAACTTCTTCCATTTCTACTTCTGATGCCACAACTTCTTCCATTTCTATTTCTGATGCCACAACTTCTTCCATTTCTACTTCTGATGCTACAACTTCTTCCATTTCTACTTCTGATGCTACAACTTCTTCCATTTCTACTTCTGATGCCACAACTTCTTCCATTTCTACTTCTGATGATACAACTACTTCTGATGCTACAACTT
>CM065710.1:7266892-7269392 GCA_017654935.2 Phymorhynchus buccinoides
ATGCCCCTGGGGTGTGGAGTTCAAACCCGGATTCTTCGGCTGCGACGTCTGTGCTTGCAAACCTCGACCCGAAGACGAAGGAGGTCAGAAATATTGTTTGTCTTTATAATCATCATCATCGTCGTCATCGTCGTCATTTTTCACGTAATCATGACCATCATCATCGTCATCATCTTCTTCGTTTTCTTCTCCTTCTTAGTCTCGTCATCTTTCTGGTAATTATCATCACCATTATTATCATCAGGAGCACCATCATCATAACCCATGATCATCAACAACAACATCAACAGCATCACCATCAGTCTCACCACACACACACACACACACACACACACACACACACACACACACACACACACACACACACACACACACACACCACAACACCGAGATTCGGATATTTTATTCATAAAGGCCATAGCCCCTTAGAAGGGGGTAAGCAAACAGCACAACAAAAGCAATGAAAGCTAGATCATTCTACATACACACAGCATTTCGCCACAGAGAGAGAGAGAGAGAATGAGAGAGAGAGAGAGAGAGAGAGAGAGAGAGAGAGAGAGAGAGAGAGAGAGAGAGAGACCGACAGACAGACATATAGACATACAGGCAAGCAGAACCAGTCATACCGAAACAGGAAGACCGAGAGACAGACAGTCTGGTGCACAGATAGATAGACAAACAGACAAAACAGAGAAAGATAGACAAAGAGAAAGAGACAAACAGACAGACAGAAAGACAGGGACAGATACAGAATGAGAGAGAGAGAGAGAGAGAGAGAGAGAGAGAGAGAGAGAGAGAGAGAGAGAGAGAGAGAGAATACGAATACGAATACGAATACGAACTTTTTTAATGAGGGAAATTGGATAAGCTGAGACAGCTTTTTTACACCATGCCCTGAGGCAAAACATGAGAATGAAAAATATAATAAATAACAAAATTCATAAACATACACACAAAAATAAAGAAAAATGGCATCAAATACATTTCATTATTTACATTCAAAAATTAAAGAACAATTTAATAATCTCTCTCTCTCTCTCTCTCTCTCTCTCTCTCTCTCTCTCTCTCTCTCTCTCTCTCTCTCGAGCGCGCGCGCACACGCACACGCACACACACACACACACACACAGACATACAGACACACACACACACACACACACATGCACACACGTACACACACACACACACACACACACACACACACACACACACACACATATTCATCACCCACACCCTCATATGCGCAGAGAGAGAGAGAGAGAGAGAGAGAGAGAGAGAGAGAGAGAGAGAGAGAGAGAGAGAGAGAGAGAGAGAGAGAGAGAGAGAGAGAGAGAGAGAGAGAGAGAGAGAACATTCGAACTCGAACTCGAATGTCTTAATTGCACAGACGAACGTCCTTACAATATCCGAAGACACACCTACCAAATTGATCACAATACTTGTTATAAACAACATAATCCTGCAGAGCTATAAACGAGAGAGAGAGAGAGAGAGAGAGAGAGAGAGAGAGAGAGAGAGAGAGAGAGAGAGAGAGAGAGAGAGAGAGAGAGAGAGAGAGAGAGAGAGAGAGGGAGAGAGAGAGAGAGAGGGAGAGAGAGAGAGAGAGAGAGAGAAGAGAGAGAGAGAGAGAGAGAGAGAGAGAGGAGAGAGAGAGAGAGAGAGAGAGAGAGAGAGAGACAGAGAGAGAGAGAGAGAGAGAGAGAGAGAGAGAGAGAGAGAGAGAGAGATGAACTGACAAAGCAATCAGTTATCTCGTAATGTTAATTCAGTAGGGTTTGTTTTTGTACGGTTTTAGGGGATTAAATAGCAATTGATTGTCTTGAATTGTTCATTCTGCAAATTTTCAAATTTTCTTGCCTTCCAAAACAGGAAATTTCCTGATGATTTGTTTGTTAGGATATTAATACACAGTGATGTGTTGTGTGTTTGTGTCCAGGGTCCAATGGCCTAAGGTCTGTTGTGGAGCGATTGCTCAACGGAGGAGAGGGTAGGTACTACTACCAAAAGAGGATCCGTCTCCAAATACATTTCATACACAACACATTCAGAGAATAACACGAACCTACATTCGATTGTAGGTCCGTGGTCCGTGGAGAATAAGGAAGGTACTACTACGAAAAGAGGGGCCATCTCCCAATACATTTCATACACAACACATTCAGAGAATAACACGAACCTACATTCGATTGTAGGTCCGTGGTCCGTGGAGAATAAGGAAGGTACTACTACGAAAAGAGGGGCCATCTCCCAATACATTTCATACACAACACATTCAGAGAATAACACGAACCTACATTCGATTGTAGGTCCGTGGTCCGTGGAGAATAAGGAAGGTACTACTACGAAAAGAGGGGCCATCTCCCAATACATTTCATACACAACACATTCAGAGAATAAGGAAGGTACTACTACGAAAAGAGGGGCCATCTCCCAATACATTTCATACACACACATTCAGAGAATAAGGAAGGTACTACTACGAAAAGAGGGGCCATCTCCC
>CM065710.1:7274392-7301892 GCA_017654935.2 Phymorhynchus buccinoides
TTCAAAGTCAAAGCTCCCAAACCCCGCGGTCAGTAGTCATACTGCAAATAAGATAGAGGGCCATCTCCCAATACAAATTGTAGAATGCTATGGCTAACTCTCTCTCTCTCCTTAAATAAAGTGTCTGAAGTCTCCCCCCTCTCTCTCTCTCGTTAAGCAAAGTGTCTGAAGTCTCTCTCTCTCTCTCTCTCTCTCTCTCTCTCTCTCTCTCTCTCTCTAAGCAAAGTGTCTGAAGTCTCTCTCTCTCTCGTTAAGCAAAGTGTCTGAAGTCAGTCTCTCTCTCTCTCTCTCTCTCTCTCTCTCTCTCTCTCTCTCTCTCTCTCTCTCTCTCTCTCTCTCTCTCTCGTGTTACTTTTCATATGTACGTGTCTGCACTATTGCTCTTTGGTAAAATACGTTACAGAAAAACCAAACACATAATGATTCATTACTTGATACTATCATGTCGTTGTTTTGACGTACCCTGGCTAAAAGACTCCAGGGATCTTCCCGACAACCAAAAACGTTAACACTATGGTACAAGTGCATCAGCTATGGATGAGAACATTACGAGTGTGTGACCGTTTCTGATTACCCCGCCACGTGGGCCTCTAAAGATAGTGGGACGATCCTGGTGGTAGGCCCTACTGCAATACCAGGAAAGTCCCGAAGTTGTTTTCATTATAAATCAAGATTTAATTTATATGTTTTGTGTCGGTTTTTTTATACTAATTTTGTGCTTAATTAGTTGTTGTGTTTATAATTCCTTTGCGAAGCGCTTAGAGCCCCACCAGGAGAATAAGTGCTATCTAAATGTACATGTATAATAATAATAATAATAATAATAATAATAATAACTCTTATATAGCGCCGTTCTCCTGGCGCAGCAGGACTCACAGCGCTTTACAAAAAAACATACATACAATAATCATGAAGAAAAACAACATAATTATACAAAAGTGGAAACACAACCATACAAAAATCCATGAAAAAAACCCAATTAGCCCATTATCGCACTGCACTCACACATAGACCAACTCAGCAAAAACTCACAGAGGGTGAACTGAAGGGGAGAAGACACAGGAGATCAACAGAGGTTTTTTTTGAAGAGAACAGTTTTCAGGCCAGTTTTGAAAGAAGACAAAGATGGAGAGCTGCGGAGAGAGGAAGGGAGGTTGTTCCAGATGTGTGGTGCTTGGAAACGGAAAGCTCTGTTTCCAACTGTTTTGTATTTGGTGACAGGTGTGCAAAGAAGTTTGAGGCTACTTGATAATAATAATAATAATAAATCAATCTTCTATAGCGCTTTCCTCCTGACACAGCAGGACTCACCGCTTTACATGGGGGAAAAAAAGTAAGTTTACCCTACGCATGCAAAAGATATTCAAAATACATGTACTTAAAATTATTTAGAAGAAACAAAATCATTTTATCGCACTCACACAACTCACATTTAACCTTTTCACTGCCAATGTCGCATTTTTGCACCATAAATATCTATACCCATGTCATGAAAATCCCTAAAATCTGGGTCTGTTGTCCAACGATCTTGTGTTGTTGATCTGAAGAGTAAGGACAGGCCTTGTTTTAAACGTGTCACAGAAGAATCCCCAATATTGCAGACAAAATCTTTTCTCTATTCATGTAAGTTTCATAGAAACTTTTGTCTCAAAAATGGCTGGCGGGAAAGGGTTAAAATGCCTACGTAAAACACGAAGTCTTACGCTTTCTGAGCACAACCCTGGCAGTCCTGTTCTGGACTCTCTGAAGACGCTTCACAGAAGAGAGAGGGAGACCTGCAAGAACTGCATTGCAGTAATGCAGCCTGGACAGTGTGAAAGAAACAGCGAGTTGAGTAGCAGCTTCAACTGAGAGACATACAAATGTGATGGTGCATGGGAAAAGCCTACATAAGTCGCTCAGAATGTTTTGAGCAAAAGCCAAAAACAGTCAACAACCCCCCAAATATTGTTTATTTAGGGCATAGTTTATGCTTGTTCTTATGTATTTTACCAGTATCCACAACACGAAAGACAATTTTGAATGTTTTTTATCGTTTTCTAAATCAAGTCAATAGAAAGAAAGAGGAAAAACTGGATCTTCTATGCCCGATTTCTGCAAAATTATCTTTTATTTCGAATGCGGCCAAACCTCAAATAATGATAAAATAAAAACTAGACAAAATAACTCAATTCGGGTTTCTGTGTAGTAGCAAGAAATCTTTGCTCAACCATGACAAATTAAAATCTGTTTATGCCAAAATTCCATTATGTCTGTTTTTCCCATGCACTGTCATATAGTATTATGTCTTGTGCAGAATCCAGTCGTGTTGAGTCTGTGGGAACGAGAAACCTATGGCGGAACGTCCAGGAAGTGAGATCATACTATACAGGGAGAGATGGTTAGTATAGTTATTATTTCCTTCCACTCTTTGTGTGTGTGTGTGTGTGTGTGTGTGTGTGTGTGTGTGTGTGTGTGTGTGTGTGTGTGTGTGTGTGTGTGTGTGTGTGTGTGTGCGTGCGTGCGCGTGTGTCTGTGTGGGCTAGTATATTTCATTCTACTCTTGTGTGTGTGTGTGTGTGTGTGTGTGTGTGTGTGTGTGTGTGTGTGTGTCAAGTGTGCGTGTGAGTTGTTGTTGTTGTGTGCGTGTGCGTGTGTGTGTGTGTGCGTGCGTGCGTGTGCGTGCGTGTGTGTTAGTATATTTCATTCTACTCTTTTGTGTGTGTCTGTCTCTGTGTGCGTTTGCGTGTGTGCGTGCATGCATGTTTGTTTGTGTGTGTGTACGTGCGTGCGCGTGTGTGTGTGTATGCGCGCGTGCGTTTAGAGAAGAGACAGACAGGCAGAGAGAGATCTGTTGTAAGAAAACCATATAGGTGGAACCTAAGATAATGGCTCTCTTGTTCCCCACTTTCGTTTTGTTTCAGCCAAGGAAGACCGCGCCAACCTAATACAACTGTTGAGGAGAAAGCAGAGACCGAGCGTGGTAAGACTCCGTGGGAAACGAAAAAGAGCGTAAAAAACCGCCAGATCAACCAGCCGCGAAGCAGCATATTTCGGGTCCACTGACCTTGCTGGAACAAAACAAACGACTTAAGAAATAGGCCCAATGCAGCAAGTCCGACTTCGGGCTTCGAAACTGTTTTTTGAAAGTGTTTTCTTGAAAAAAAAAAGGCAGGAGATAATGGACCGGTAAGGCAGAAAGATAGCAGATGACAGCAAGCCAAAGGGAAAAGGCAGAGTCAAAGAGAGTGGCAGATTACAGGAAGTTACAAGCACAGAACTTCCAGAAGGTGGGGGAACTATTTTTACGAAAGACCCCCCCCCCCCCCCCCCCGGTATCCCCACGGGAAACAAACTAGAGAGTGAAAAAACCGTTAGATCAACCAGCCTCGTGGCAGCATTTTCCGGGTCCACTGACCTTGCAGGACCAAAATAGAACCAACCCCCACCCAGCCCCTGAAACTACCCAAGTCCGATCAAACGGTCCACGCCTGCACTTTACAGTACCCCTGCGCCAGCGAGGATCTCAACTTGTAGCTCGTGCGCTATAATTGTACTGGCAGCTGGAGAAAAAAGCAGGCGCACTATGTCCACTATGTTCTCAGCTCCTTTCAGTTCATGCCTTTTGTTAACACTCGTCACCAGCATAAACCAATTTAAAGTGTTTTATCCATTAGGCTTACATTGTTTTATGGTGGCATGCCACTTGTAAGGTCTTTTCCTATCCCTAACCACAATCAATGATAAGAATATTTGCCTCTGTTAAAAGAAATAACTTGAAACAAATATATCTCTGTGGAAAACTGAAAGGAGCTAGAATGAGGGGGATTAGTGTACTGTGTGTCTAATTAGACGTTAAGCCAACCATATTATCATCATCATCATCAAAGCAGGCACGCGGCAGCATTTTCGGGATCCTGTGACCTTGACCTTTCACCAATTACTTTAATTTTGGAACTGGGCCTAGGTATCGTAAATACCTCTCCGCATGCACTATTTGAGCTTCCTGGATCCCTCCGTTCAAACGTTATCGTGTTCACTGGGGACAGTGGGTGGATGCCTCGTGCCTCCATACGGGGAGCTGGACGACCCCGCCCCCTCCACGAGTCTCTCCCCGTGGGGATACTGGGAAGGAGGGGGGGGGGGGGGGGGGGTCTTTCATCATACAAACAGTTCTCCCACCTTCTGGAAGTTCTGTGCTTGTAACTTCCTCTGATCTGCCACTCTCTTTGACTCTGCCTTTTCCCTTTTGCTTTCTGTCATCTACTATCTTTCTGACTGATTGACCTCATTCTCCTGCATGTTTTTTTAAAATTAAAAAAACCATTTCAAATACTTTTCTTCTTTGAGCTCCTCCGAAAATCGGAATGTGTCGGCAATGGTCGACTTATGGCGATTATTTGACCGCCAGGGGGCAGTCAATCCACTAGGGGCTTATCACGCGATTTTCTTAGTTGGGCGTGAGAGAGAGAGAGGAGAGAGAGAGAGAGAGAGAGAGAGAGAGAGAGAGAGAGAGAGAGAGAGAGAGAGAGAGAGAGAGAGGGGGGGGGGACTCCTCCTCTCTCTCTCTCTCTTTTTCCCCAACTAAGAATATAGAGAGGATTAGCCCCACTCGAGCGTTATGACATCTGGTGGGCAAAAGAGCCCGCTAAGTCGCTCATTAAAACGGAATAGGGCATTTGCCACGTGTGTTCGCTCTCTATACTAGACTACTAATTTGCCCGTACTCGCTCTGCCCGAGTTACGCTGACCTTTCTAATTCAACTCTCTAAATTCAACTCAGTGAAATTCAAGGTCGCCCTCACGTGGCAAAAGCCCTAATAGAGATGCAGCGAAACAAACAGAAAGCCCTGAAAACATTCACCAGCTTTCGGCTCGCGGCTGGTTCAAAAATACGGGGATGGGAAATTATAGAAACCAAATATTGGGGTGTGGTTGACGGGGAGTGTGGGGTGTGTGGGCGAATGGATAGTAGTGGGGATGAATGGGTTCAACCGGCAACATGCAAAAAGCGCGACTCTCTGAATATTCCCATTTGCGCGACCGTACGAAAAGAGCGAATGTGACTGACAGAAAGAGCGAATGTGACTGACAGAAAGAGCGAATGTGACTGACAGAAAGAGCGAATGTGACTGACAGAAAGAGCGAATGTCACTGACAGAAAGAGCGAATGTGACTGACAGAAAGAGCGAATGTGACTGACAGAAAGAGCGAATGTCACTGACAGAAAGAGCGAATGTCACTGACAGAAAGAGCGAATGTCACTGACAGAAAGAGCGAATGTGACTCAGAAAGACTTGACTGACAGAAAGAGCGAATGTGACTGACAGAAAGAGCGAATGTCACTGACAGAAAGAGCGAATGTCACTGACAGCGAATGTCACTGACAGTAGAGCGAATGTTACTGACAGAAAGAGCGTATAATTAATTGTGAATGCACTGTGCGAATGTGCGAATGTCACTGACAGAAAGAGCGAATGTCACTGACAGAAAGAGCGAATGGACTGTAGAAAGAGCGAATGTCACTGACAGCAAAGAGCGAATGTGACTTTTAGCGAATGTCACTGAATGAGCGAATGTTACTGACAGAAAGAGCGAATGTTTAAAGAGCGAATGTTACTCAACAGAAAGAGCGAATGCTGACAGAAAGAGCGAATGTGACTGAGAAAGAGCGAATATATGACAAGAGCGAATGTACTGACAGAAAGAGCGAATGTCACTGACAGAAAGAGCGAATGTCACTGACAGAAAGAGCGAATGTCACTGACAGAAAGAGCGAATGTCACTGTCAGTTGAGGATTGGGATGGGGAAAGAAGTACACGTACAAGAAGAAAATGTCACTGACAGAAAGCGAGAGGGTCGTTACTATCCCTAACCCTATCCCTAACCTATCCCTAACCCTATCCATAACCTATCCCTAACTTTCTGAGTTTTATGCGACTCTCTGAAATTCGCTCTTTTTGTCATTACTGTTCGCTCTTTTCGGCATCTTGTAGTTCGCGCTTTTCGTATCGCGCTTTTCGAAAAGTCCGCTTTTCGAATGCTCCGGTTCAACCGGTTGTCCAAAAAAGGGGTGGGGGGTGGGAGGAGGGGGTCAAGCATGCAGGCATCAGAATAGTCTGACCATGATCCAACCCTCTGAAAATCTCGGTAAAAAGGGTCCACCAGGGCCTCAGACTGAAGAGGGACAACACTGAAATGAGTTCCCACCACCACCAAAAAGGCTGAATGAATGAAGTGATAAATCACTGTAAAATGCGCTACTGAACAGAAAATATAACACTGAACAAACAGGCAAAACCTCTGACAGAAATTCTGAATCCTCTGACAATTTTGATGCCTGGGGTGGGGGGGGTGGGGGGAGCAGGTGTGTGTGTGTAGAGGGATATGGGGGGGGGAGGGGGCGTGTGTGTGTGTGTGTGTGTGTGTGTGTGTGTGTAGGGAGGCATGAGTGTTATGTATGAGTGCCTGCATGTGTGCGTTTTTGCGTGCGTGCGCACGTGTGTGTCTCTTTCTACACACACACACACAAGCGTCTGCAAAAGCGCACACTTGCGAAGTCTGTGTTGCATGCGTGCGTGTATGCGTGCATGACCGCCCCCCCCCCCCCCCCAAAAAAAATTTTTTTTTTTTTTTTAACCCTTTCGCCGCCATAATTGTTTCAGCCAAAAAAACCCCCATTAAACTTAACTGGGTAGATAAAAAAATATATCTGCAATATTGAGAATTCCCATGTGGCATGCATAACTTTAGGCCTATCCTTACCTCCCAAAATTAAGAAAGTAGGGTCTTCGGATAACAGGCCCTGATTTGATGCCTTTTAGTGACATGGGTGTTAAAACCATTGTGGTGCATAAATGCGACATTGGCGGTGAAAGGGTTAAACAACATAATATTGTGTTAATACAATGTGCAATCATTACTGTTTCTGTTTCTTGCGTTTTTCCAGGACCACTGAACGGCGATTGAGATACAACATACAACCTTACAGCATACATCATAATACCATAGACTCACATCTCTCTCTCTGAAATGCCTCACATACATTAGGACCTATACGTGAGGGCGACTTATGTAGCAAAAATTTGGAGAGAAAAACCGTTAAGTTAGAGTCATCATTTACGCATTGGACTGTAGAGGGGAAGTATTGGGTTTTTTTTATCTTCTTGATTTTGTGCTGCTTTTTGCTATATTTTCTGTTTAATTGTTTGTGTTGATAAAGGCGCGTTCGCCGAAATATCCAGCAGTTTTGTTTTGTCTCTTGTGAATAAAATAACGTCACTTTGCACTTGTCGTGTAGTAGTTGTTTGTTTGTTGTTAGGTACTTAGAGTAGTATTAATAAATGGCAATGTAGTATTTTAGACCCCCCCCCCCTCATGTTTATACACTCTCAATAATCAAAGTCTGGTTCTTTCAGTTTCATGACAATAATCCTATAAGGCTGATCCTAACCCTATCCTTTTACCCGAGAAAGGGAGAATGTTGCCTCTCAGTGACATTTTCCAATGTGGAAATTTGAGGGTGTGAGTGAATGAAAATCCGTTTAACGTCCTCCGGTCTGAAACAGACACATATGGGACATTAGTAGATATAAAGATGGTGGGAACGATCCTGGAGGCAAACGATTTGGTCTAAACTCAGGCGGCCATTACAAAAGAGTCTTTCACTGAAAGAATTTGACTTCCAGCACCTCCGCCATGGAGGAATCGCCGATTTGACAGTTTGATTTCTTTGGGTGGTGGAAGGTGTGTAAACTACGACTTTGCCAACATTTTTGCAAATCATTCATGACCATAAAACAGCCCACACTTTGGTGAAGTTTCTCTACAGTTTCCTTTAATAAACCACAACTCCATCATCACCATCGCTGTCTATCATCACATAAGCGAATTGTGCAAATCACCGATTGTTAAAGACCGACCCGCCACGTCACGCGTCACATTCCCTCTTATGCTAGGAGCATTTCTTAAGATTTCTTACCAGCTATAAGAGGGAAAGCACGTGGAAACCGTGACTTTGACACGTGACGTGGTGGGTCTTTAAAGAATCGACCCCCCCTCCTTGTGGGGCATAATGAATAATATAACAATGGCCACGCGTCACGTCAACATACTCCCGATCTTTGTTGCACCTCTCCTCCCTTCAAAACCTACTACTCACACTAAAAGTATACAACATCAAAAAATGTCAACGACAAAAAACAAAAAAAATCAAAATGTACGTCACTTAACCCCTTGACTGCCAGAGAAAATTAAAGAAAAAACCCATTGGGCAAACCATGCCACGAAAAAGACAACTGATAGAGCCACTCTGGCAAAATGGTCTGGGGGTATTATTACTCTCCTGACTGTGTGTTAGAGCCAAAGCCAGCATATCAGGGTTATTCCTCTGATGACATCATCAGTGATGTCATCAGGTCAGTATGTAATACGTTGGTGGCAGTCAAGGGGTTAAAGCCAACTTTGTTCCGTTACGAAGGCCAAAAAAATGTATCCTGTTAACCCCTTGACTTGCCAGAGAAAATTAAAGAAAAATTCATTGTACAAACCCATGCCATGAAAAAGACAACTGATAGAGCCAATTTGGCAAAAATGGTCAGGGGATATAACTCTCTTGACTGTGTTAGAGCTAAAGCCAGCATATCAGAGTTATTCCTCTTCATCTGATGACGTCATCAGTGAAGTCATCAAGTCAGTACGTGATACGTTATACAGCAGTCAAGGGGTTAAAGGTGGCAGGGTATTCAGACGGTCGCCTGCCAATCCACTGCACGAGCGTCTCGGGATCGAACGAATCCCAGCCTCGCCCTTTTTTTCTGAAGCTTGACCGGGAAAATCGAACCGGACACCTGAGTCCTCCGGACCCGCGTGCTTTACGCATGTAAAAAAACCAACAACCCACGGCAGTGAAAAGTTAGCACACGTTAAACCCAGTGGCAACGAAAAAGTTCGTCATTTGGTCAAAATTTACCCCCCTTTTTCCTTCCTTAAGTCACACAAAAATCGCATGGGTGGTGGTGCGCCTCTGGCTGCGACGCGCTCTCCAGGTGGGAGTAACCCGAATTTCACAGAGACGCCTCTGTGACTATAATGTACCTAACCTAACCTAACGACACTCTCTCCAGGTGGGAGCAACCCGAATTTCACAGAGACGCCTCTGTGACTATAATGTACCTAACCTAACCTGACACTCTCCAGGTGGGAGCAACCCGAATTTCACAGAGACGCCTCTGTGACTATAATGTACCTAACCTAACGACACTCTCTCCAGGTGGGAGCAACCCGAATTTCATAGAGACGCCTCTGTGACTATAATGTACCTAACCTAACCTAACGACACTCTCTCCAGGTGGGAGCAACCCGAATTTCACAGACGCCTCTGTGACTATAATGTACCTAACCTAACCTAACGACACTCTCTCCAGGTGGGAGCAACCCGAATTTCACAGACGCCTCTGACTATAATGTACCTAACCTAACCTAACGACACTCTCTCCAGGTGGGAGCAACCCGAATTTCACAGACTCGTGTCTGTGGCTAGATAGTAATAAAATTACAAATAAATGCAAAAGAGAAAAAAATATGTGCAAGAAAAAACCCACGTACTAAATGTTAAAAAAATAGCAACTAAACCAAAAATATATTTGGTAAAGGTCAAGATGTGCCCCCCCCCCCCCCCTACCTATCTCGGTTAATTGTATTTTTCCGTTATTGCCTTTCTTACCATACATAAAGCTGTATTACATTTTTAGCTAATAACCTTTTTGGAATACTAACCCTAACCCTAACCCTAGCCCTAACCCTAACCCTACCCCCCACCGTATAAGACGGAAAAACGCAACGAACCACAACTGTGACAAATCGCGGTGTACTGCAGTACATAGTGGGGGGTAGGGTTAGGTTTAGGGCTAGGGTTAGGGTTAGGGTTAGTATTCCTAAAAGGTAATTAGCTAAAAATGTTCCTAAAATACAGCTTTATGTATGGTAAGAAAGGCAAAAACGGAAAAATACAATTAACCGAGAAATGCATGGGGGGTGGCACATCTTTACCTTTACCGAAATGACAGTTCCAAAACCAATGGCATCGCAAGTATGCCAATTTTGCATGACGGGATCACAAACTTCGTGCAGAAACTGACAAAGCAAGACATCACAATTTTTTTTAAAATCCAGTAAAAAAAATGGAAGAAATTTTTTTTAGATGGAAAAGTATGGTTCGCGTTAGAACCAATTGCAGAAAAGCAAGGCATCAAAGAAGGCTCTATCGCAATGCAGAAACGGACAATCTAACATGCATAATGATTGATATACAGTGGAACCTCCCGGCTATGAAAGGGGCACCCTGACGGATACGTTTTTGCAAGAAACAAAGACATGTGCCTTCTCTTTTTTAATGGCCGCCTGAGTTTAGACCAAATCGTTTGCACGAAATTTCCACAATACAAGCCTTTTTATTTCATTTTATTTTTAAAATTTTATACAGTTTACCTAAAGGAGTTTTGCTCACAACAAAGAAAACAGATCCAATTTTATTTTTTTACTGCACTACCCCAAAAAATATGCTTCAACCACAATGAGTGGCCTCCACCCACCCCACCCAAAATGGCTTCTCTCTCCGGCATCTCCGCCAAGGAGGAATCCCCGTTTTTGACGGGTTTTATTTCTAGGAAACCAGAGCAAAAGTGAGTGCTCCGATCCTTGAAAAGGCTGTGTTTTGGGTGATCTCGACATGTTTCTTGCAAAAAACTCATCCGTCAGGGTGCCCCTTTAAGACCCTCCATATTAAGACTCCCTCTAAGATGTGACCCCCAACAAATTTCCACTCATATTTTCCCCTTCATATCCGGACTACTGAGTGTCCACCTCTCCATAAAGACCCCTCCCTATAAGACCCGTCTTTAGCTGATTTTTCAAAGGTTTTAATTAGAAGGTTCCTCTGTACAGCAGAACCTCCCTTATAAGACCTCCCATTATAAGACTCCCTCCCACATAAGACCTACTTCTCTGAGACATTGCCCTTCGTTGTAAGTATTAAAATTACCTCCCTTATAAGACCCCAACCTTATAAGACCTCATTTGGGATGATTTTTGAAGGTCTTATAAGGGAGGTACCACTGTATTTATTTATCCAAGTGCGCATCTTAATCACAGAATATTCCGTACTTACAACGCTAAGTTCATGTGATTCAGCCTGTCATGTTTTATCAAAACGCTTGACAAAAATGTTAAAGACCCAGCACGTCACGTGTAAAAATCACGATTTTCACGTGTTTTCCCTCTTATTGATGGTAAGGAATGTTAAGAAATCTTCCTAGCATAAGAGGGAATGTACACACGGGTTCTTTAAAAGAGAAACAAAAAATGAAGTAACACATTTTTGTTCTTAAACCTATCACACAAACATACATCCTAAGCAATTACGATTTTAAAGCGCTTGACAAAAATGTTAAAAAGATTTTTTTATTAAAAAAACGAGTAAAAGATAAAACCTATCACAGGAACACCAGCATTTATAAATTCAAATTTTTTTTGGGGGAAAAGTAAGCAGTTCTGTTGTTGATTTCCCGTAAATGCAGATATCTGCCAAACCACACACACATTTGTTGTTGTTGTTTATATCAGGGCTCCCAGGGACCCCCATTTGGGGGTCTATGAAGGACTAAAATTCTAAAGGACCCTCTAAAAGAATGTGCAGGGGGTTCCTAGGGATGCACTAAAAAAATTATTTTTAGCATTCGCAATGCCACTGGGACTCTCTATCCCGCCTCTAGGACCCTCTATACCGTAAGTGAAGGAGTCCCTGGGACCCCTTGTTTTGCGGGACGATTGGGAGCCCTGAGCATTCACAATACCACTGGGACCCTCTATACCGTAAGTGAAGGAGTCCCTGGGACCCCTTGTTTTGCGGGACGATTGCGAGCCCTGAGCATTCACAATGCCACTGGGACCCTCTATACTGTAAGTGAAGGAGTCCCTGGGACCCTTTGTTTTGCAGGACGATTGGGAGCCCTGAGCATTCACAAGGCCACTGGGACCCTCTATCCCTCCTCTAGCACCCTCTATACCGTAAGTGAAGGAGTCCCTGGGACCCCTTGTTTTGCGGGACGATTGGGAGCCCTGAGCATTCACAATGCCACTGGGACCCTCTATCCCGCCTCTAGGACCCTCTATACCGTAAGTGAAGGAGTCCCTGGGACCCCTTGTTTTGCGGGACGATTGGGAGCCCTGTTATATTGAAAACATCTGTACTGTACACCATTTCTTTTTATTTCTAAATCACAAAAAGAGAATTGAGGGAAACGATTCATACCTCCTCACACTCTCCAACCAAGTCGGATGAAAATGGTCGTGACCTTTCCACGATTTTCCCTTCCTTCGACAGTGAGTAGAAATCACAAATACCATTTTTTGTGTGTTGTTGTTGTCGTACCCTGGCTAAATGACTCCATGGATCATCCTGACAGCCGAAGCACTTGAACACTATGGTACAAATGCACCAGCTAGGGATGAGAACATTACGTGCATGACTGTTTTCGATTACCTCGCCATTAGGCAGCCACACTCCGTCTTCGGAGGATTTTGTTTTTTTGTTTTTTAGTATATTCTAGTCACAGAGACTTATGTCTGTGAAATTTGGGCTGCTCTCCCCCCATGGAGAGCGCGTTGCAGCAAGTGCAGCGCCTACCCAATTTTTTTTTAATTATAAAAAAAATTGGGGGGGGGGGGGGGGGGGGACACAGGGTGAGGAGGGGGTGTGGGCACACTTGGAAAGCCTAGCTATCAATTTGGCCATACCAGGCAGCGGGATTTCTCCCTGCTCTTACCGACTTTCAACTGCCGTGGGATTTTTACGTGCGTAGAGCGCACGGGTCAGACTAGCTTTAAGTCCCCATCCGAAGGACTGGACGTTCAGTTCGATTTCCCTGTCAAACTAGAAAGAAAGGGCGAGGAGGCCGGGATTCGAACCCGGGTCACTCACGCTGCAGTCACGCATTACATTTGGCAGGCGAACGTCTTAACCACTCTGCCACCTTTCAGAGGAAACCCTTCCAACCAGTGTCGGAAGGAATTGGCGACTGCACCATTTACTTCCAACTTACTCAGTTGTGGGAATACAGCCAATGCTTGCTGATAGTGAAGACGGCACATGGCCACAAGTAGTTGAATAGCATTCACAACTGAATTTTCTTCCAACTAAAAAGGTTGGATATTGTGAGGCGGCTTAAATGATTTACGTTAAAAAACACCCAAATTTATAACTTTTCTTTTTCCAAGAGATACTGAAAATCTAAAAATTTATGTACCTTTAAAAAAAAAACACCATTCCATTATGAAACGATTAAACAAATTTTTTTTGGAAGACTTTGACAAAATGGCACTTGAAAACTTTTACTGGCATTTGCAGAAATTGCATAGTAGATGAAATGTTTACGAAGGTCTACAAAGCTACATACATATCCATACGCAAACACATGAAACATCGCGCACAAACACACACACACACCAGTAAACACATACAACTGGTTGCAAGACTTTCTATAAAAAAAAAAGAAGTGAACAATTTGGAATGACAAAGAAAACACAAATATAGAAATTTCGGTAAAGGTCAAGATGTGCCACCCCCCCCCTACCTATCTCGGTTAATTGTATTTTTCCGTTTTTGCCTTTCTTACCATACATAAAGCTGTATTTTAGGAACATTTTTAGCTAATAACCTTTTTGGAATACTAACCCTAACCCTAGCCCTAACCCTAACCCTAACCCTAACCCTAACCCTACCCCCCACCGTATAAGACGGAAAAACGCAACGAACCACAACTGTGACAAATCGCGGTGTACTGCAGTACATAGTGGGGGGGGGTAGGGTTAGGTTTAGGGCTAGGGTTAGTATTCCAAAAAGGTAATTATCTGAAAATGTTCCTAAAATACAGCTTTATGTATGGTAAGAAAGGCAAAAACGGAAAAATACAATTAACCGAGAAATGCATGGGGGGTGGCACATCTTTACCTTTACTGAAATTTCAAACCATACATAAATATTTTAACACATAAAACCACCACACACACACCCCAAAAATAAGAAGAAAAAAAAAGACATTTGAGGATTAACCCATTTTTAAATAACTTTTAAAAACCTGACAGAATCAAATACAGTGAAATATAAGACATTTTTTTAAATATTTTTAAATGGAATGATTTAAAGCAATACAGGACTGTTGCATAAATATTCTGATGTGTGCGAAAACTTTGGAAGACGGCAGTTATTTCAGATACAGGCAGAGATGAATGGAATGTTAAAATCATAAATCAAAGTAGTATTAAACATGTAAGTGTTAAAACGCGTGTCAAAAACGCTGCACTGTTGTTTTACTACATGTCTTGAGCACCATCTCTTTCTCTCCTCCTCTCTCTCTCTCTCCCTCCCTCTCTCTCCCCCTCTCTCTCTCCCCCTCTCTCTCTCTCTCTCTCTCTCTCTCTCTCTCTCTCTCTCTCTCTCTCTCTCTCTCTCTCTCTCTCCCTCTCTCTCTCTCTCTCTCTCTCTCTCTCTCTCTCCCTCCCTCTCCCTCTCACTTTCCTTCTCTTTTTCCCACACATACACTTGCTCTCTTTTTCCCACACATACACTCATTCTCTTTTTCCCACACATACACTTGCTCTCTTTTTCCCACACATACACTTGCTCTCTTTTTCCCACACATACACACAATCTCTCTCTTTTTCCCACACACTCTTTCTCATACATACACACACACTCTCTTTTTCCCACACTTACACACTCCCTCTTCCCCCCCCCCCCCCACACTCTCTTTTTCCCACACATACTCTTTCCCCCCCCCCCACAAACTCTCTTTTTCCCACACATATACACACTTTCTCTTTTTCCCACACATGCACACACTCTTTTTCCCACACATTCACACACACACTCTCTTTTTCCCACACATACTCTCTTTTTCCCACACATACACACACACTCTTTTTCCCACAGATACACACACACTCTCACACACACTCTCTTTTTCCCCACACATACACACACACTCCCCCCCCACCCCACCCCACCCACACTCTTTTCCTCACACATACAAACACTCTCTCTCTCTCTCTCTCACTGTAAGGCCCAACCCAAACAGGAAATTTGTTTAACAAAAAGGCAGACTAAATGTGTGAAATGGTCCCAAAACTCACACACACTCTCTCTCTCTCTCTCTCTCTCTCTCTCACTGTAAGGCCCAACCCAAACAGGAAATTTGTTTAACAAAAAGGCAGACTAAATGTGTGAAATGGTCCCAAAACTCACACACACTCTCTCTCTCTCTCTCTCACTGTAAGGCCCAACCCAAACAGGAAATTTGTTTAACAAAAAGGCAGACTAAATGTGTGAAATGGTCCCAAAACTCACACACTCTCTCTCTCTCTCTCTCTCTCACTGTAAGGCCCAACCCAAACAGGAAATTTGTTTAACAAAAAGGCAGACTAAATGTGTGAAATGGTCCCAAAACTCACACACTCTCTCTCTCTCTCTCTCTCTCTCTCTCTCACTGTAAGGCCCAACCCAAACAGGAAATTTGTTTAACAAAAAGGCAGACTAAATGTGTGAAATGGTCCCAAAACTCACACACTCTCTCTCTCTCTCTCTCTCTCTCTCACTGTAAGGCCCAACCCAAACAGGAAATTTGTTTAACAAAAAGGCAGACTAAATGTGTGAAATGGTCCCAAAACTCACACACTCACTCTCTCTCTCTCTCTCTCTCTCACTGTAAGGCCCAACCCAAACAGGAAATTTGTTTAACAAAAAGGCAGACTAAATGTGTGAAATGGTCCCAAAACTCACACACTCTCTCTCTCTCTCACTGTAAGGCCTAACCCAAACAACAAATTTGTTCACCAAAAAAGGCAAACTAACTGTATGAAATGGTCCCAAAACTCACACATGCAAACACACACTCTGTTTCATTGTAAGGCCCTATAACCCAAACAAATTTGTTTAACAAGGCAGACTAAATGTGTAAAATGGTCCCAAAACTCACATATACACACGACAGGATGAAAAAAAGTTTTGTTTAGCTTATTCCTTTATCGTCATTAAAGATCATTTTGACTTGACTTGACACACACACACACTCTCTCTCTCTCATTGTTAAAAGGCCAAACTCAAACAGCAAATTTGTTTAACCCTTTCACCGCCAATGTCATATTTTTGCACAACAATGATTAAACACCCATGTCATTAAAAGCCTTGAATCATGGTCTGTTATCCAATGACTTTGTGTTCTTCATTTTGGGAGAAAAGGATCTATAGGCCTTATTTAAAACATGCCACAGACGGATCCCCAATATTTCTGACAAAATCTTTTTTCTAGTCATGTAAATTTAATTGAAAATTTAAAAACAAAAATGGCTGGCGGTGAAAGGGTTAGCAAAAAGGTAGACTAAATGTGTGAAAATGGTCCCAAAAACTCGCACATACAAACACTCTCTCTCTTTCGTTGTTTCAAGTCCCAACCCAAACAACAAATTTGTTGAACAAAAAGGCAGACTAAATGTGTGAAAATGGTCCCAAAAACTCGCACATACAAACACTCTCTCTCTTTCGTTGTTTCAAGTCCCAACCCAAACAACAAATTTGTTGAACAAAAAGGCAGACTAAATGTGTGAAAATTGTCCCAAAACGCACACATGGGCCAAACACGATTGAAAAGCTCACAGAAAAGACTGAGAGTAAAGAAAGAGAGAGAGAGAGAGAAGAAAAGAGGGAGACAGAGAGTAAAAGAGAGAGAGGGAGACAGAGAAAGAGAGAGAGGGGGGGGGGAGAGGAGAGAGATGATCAAATACTTTACTCTTACAAGCAAACACACAAACTGATTTTATTATATAAAATACTCTTTCGGGGTCTGTCTCAAGCTGTGAAATAGAGAGACAGAAAGGGAGGCACAGAGACAGAGAGAGAGAGAGAGAGAGAGAGAGAGAGAGAGAGAGAGAGAGAGAGAGAGAGAGAGAGAGAGAGAGGCACAGAGAGAGAGAGAAGAGGAGGAGGAGACAGAGAGTAAAGGAGAGAGAGAGAGAGTAAGACAGAGACAGAGAGGAAGGCAGAGATAGATAGATAGATAGAGAGATAGAGAGAGAGAGAGAGAGAGAGAGAGAGAGAGAGAGAGAGAGAGAGAGAGAGAGAGAGGTTATCAAATACCTTACTCTTACAAGCAAGCACGCAAACTGATTTTAAAATGATCTCTCTGAAGAGTAAATCCCTCACCCCGTTTTTTTGGCACCCAATTTACAAACAAAAATCTGTGACCAGCTCAAAAGTGACATTAAATGTTTTTGTTTAAATGCCTACAATACACGAGCAATACTACTAAAGTCAGTAACGATGCTACAAAAATAGCATACATAATCATAATAATAATAAAGTAATACATGTATCAATATACACTTTGAAAAAAATTATAAAACAAAATTAAAACACCAACCCTACAAAATGCTGCTGTCACTAACAGCTTCCAAGCAGAATCAGAATCAGTTAAAACAAAAAGTTTGTTGTTTGTTTTCGAAAATCTTAGTCAATAATAATTGCCTGCGGCTTATTCTTCCCTGGTTCAGTCATCCGCCGTGGGTGCAGCCTTGAGCTGTACTCACGATCGTGTGCACTGAACCGCCAGTGGCCTCTCAGCAGACGACGCTGACGAAGGGAGCGCGACGCCCCCGAAAGCTCCGAGGTGAGCCTAAACTTTAGCTGAGTGAAACTGTTTTAAAATTCGTTTGATCAATAATAAAGCACTTATTATTATTATCGTCATCATTAGTGTTACCGTAATTTACGGCCCACAAGGCGACACAGCGCATAAGGCGCACCCCCTGCTTTAAAAAAAAAAAAAAAATTGAACAAAGATAGGGCGCATACACCCGATAAGGCGCAAAGAAACCAAAGAAATTTTAAAAAAAGAAGAACAAAACGATCCACGAAAGTAACATCATTACAGGGCCAGTGACGGAAGTGGAAGCCTAACAAACAAGAGATACGATCGTGAAGCGAAAGTGCAATGTGAGTCGGTTTGTTGTGGAAGCTACCAGAGCATGGTGAGTTGTTCATTTCAACTCTCGACCCCCTTACTTTTTTCTGTTTAGAGTATAGAAAGGTCGCAAGCGCCGGATTGGGCGCAGGGGTCAAAGTTCAGTACAAAAAAGTTGCGCCTAATAGGCCGTAAATTACGGTATTATGCTACAGAGGCAAACATCAACAAAAGCAATACATTCAAAGATGCACTGCGCTGTATTGTCATAGCAACAGCAGAACGTTCAGTATCTCGCACGGTAGTGATTGAAACCTATCACCCACTAGAGAAAAACAAAATCAGATCTCTTTTCACCATGAAAAAGCGTTTCTATTTTTGAACAGTACACAAATCATGATAAATTTAACCACGCACAAAAACACCAGCCTTAATAGACGTCCAAGGTCAGATCAGATTATCAGATATTATTCAGATCCAAGCTTTGACAAAACGGTCCAAAGAAAATGTTGTCAGGACATTTGTTTTCTTGTCATTTATTTTATTATTATTTTTTAAAAAATAAGGATGAGATAACTGAGGGTGGAGTCATCACACGGGTGGGGTTATCTGACTTGACGAGACTGCTGTGATCGTCCGCTCCTAATGTGAACAAGAACCATTTAGAGACGACTTAAACAATAAAATAAAAAAAGCACATTTTCCAGTATTGCTGAGAGAGTAAGTTCATAAATAGCTAGCATAAACCCATTAAGAGTTATCATGTCATAAAGTATAACAATGTGTAATAATATAATTATATGAAGAAAAAAAATGATCGTTAACAATAAACCCATTAAGAGTTATCATATTATAAAGCATAACAATGTGTAATAATAATTATATGAAAAAAATGGCATATCATACGTACAAAATATACCTTCCACTAGCGTCAATAACCGGGAACAAACGTACACATAAAACACATTACGATACCACCAGTATTTATAACAAAAAACAACAACAAACATTCTCATTCCATTATTAATACACATATTGAACCAACATTAATTTTAAAAAATAGGTAAAGGTCAAGATGTGCCACCCCCCCCTACCTATCTCGGTTAATTCTATTTTTCTGTTATTGCCTTTCTTACCATACATAAAGCTGTATTTTAGGAACCTTTTTAGCTAATAGCCTTTTTGGAATACTAACCCTATCCCTAACCCTAGCCCTAAGCCTAACCCTACCCCCCACCCTATAAGACGGAAAAACACAACGAACCACAACTGTGACAAATCGCGGTGTACTACAGTACATAGTGGGGGGTAGGGTTAGGTTTAGGGCTAGGGTTAGGGATAGGGTTAGTATTCCAAAAAGGTCATTAGCTAAAAATGTTCCTAAAATACAGCTTTATGTATGGTAAGAAAGGCAAAAACGGAAAAATAGAATTAACCGAGAAATGCAGGGGTGGGGGCACATCTTGACCTTTACCAAAAAATGTTTTAACTCCAAAATGTTTTGGGTACAAAATAAAATATGTCATTGATAATCGTTAGAGTACCAAGAGGGGTTGCGTACCCCTCAAAATGACGCAAGCATGACATAATTTCTCTATGATTTCAAGGGGGGGTACGCACGTAACCAACCAACGCGCGGATCTGTTAGTGCTCTAGTACTTTTTTAAAAAGGAGAAATCTACTACAACGTGTAAGAAAATCACTAACATTAAAAAAACCACAAAACAATTGCAATACTATTTTGTATTTGACACACCCCAAAATTATTATTTTTAATTTGAGAATGAATGTGTGGTGTTTAGTACAATGATTTATAATTCATTTTTCGACACAAAAAGGCAATACTTGACCACACACACACAATAAAAGCAACAAAAAAACAATTATATGCATAAAAACAATAACAATTTGACTTAAGTGTAAGTTTAAAAATATTTGAACATGCTAACCAAAACATGCACACAACACAAGCAATTCCAATTAGATGCTGTCGTTTTAAAAATGCTCAATTGTGTCATTGGTAAAATCACTTGGGCAAAGCATGATTAACGTTAAAAAAACAACCATGAACCATTAAGTACCAATTACAATATATATATTAAAAAATGGGGGGTCAGATATCAGTAAAAAATGAGCCACTATGACTTAGTTTCTTTGGCTAATGTTAAGATCAGCTCCCTCCGCTGTTCCAGGGTGAAGTTGGCCAATCAGCTCCCTCTGATTTACCTTTCCCGTTAAGCTGATTGGCCAATGTCACCCTGGAACAGCGGAGGGAGCTGATCTTAACATTTGCCGTTTCTTTTAAAAATATGAACCATTCTAAAAACCAAAAAATCGCCAATATAAAAATGAAACATTTTGACATCATTACAGAGATAAAAAGCTACCAAAGCCCCTTAGCTATTTTCCTCTCTCTCTCTCTCTCTCTCTCTCTCTCTCTCTCTCTCTCTCTCTCTCTCTCACACACACACACACAGAGAACACCAGGCATGGTAGTGGGGGGGCAAAGTGGGTTTCGCGGAAGAATATCCAACCGATTCTGCATTTCATTTGAAAGATGTTGACTCAAACTAAAATGATGAAGTTGGGCGTCAAAATGAAGAAGAAGAAGAAGAAAGAAGTGGGTTTCGCGGAAGAATATCCAACCGATTCTGCATTTCATTTGAAAGATGTTGACTCAAACTAAAATGATGAAGTTGGGCATCAAAATGAAGAAGAAGAAGAAGAAAAAGAAGCACTAGGATCACAAGTCTGGAAACGTGTGGCGTGAGCTAGGCTGCGCACGACTGCTAACTTTGGCGGAAAGTTGCTTGTTCAGTCATTCACATCCGGTTCCGCGAAGCGATTGCATAGGTTTTAACGCACATAATTTTTAGGCACCCGAGCGAATTTTTACCCCGGCTTGTTTTTCCTTTTGTCAAATTTTCACTTTAGCGGGTTTTCCGCGATTCACGGAGGTCTACCATGCCTGCAATATCAAAATGAAACATTCTGACATCATTACACACACAAAAAAGCTACCAAAGCCTCATAGCATGAGACTCTCTCTCTCTCAAGCTTTTGTATTTCAGGTAATGTCTCACTATATTATTGTGATTGTTAATGCATGTATTCTGTTGTATGCATCCCCCCCCCCCCCCCATGAGAGGGGCTGAAGGCCAAAACTCATTAAATTTCCGACTTCTCTCTCTCTCTCTCTCACACACACACACACAGATAAAAAAAAAAGTGCACACGCACACACACACACAAACTGTGCTATCCAGGCATCACTACTGAGGGGCACTTTTGTTACTATATCGTCGGTGAAATTCAAAAACCTTGTATCTCAATTTTGGTAGTTTTGAGAAAAATGAAAACAAATGTTTAAAAAATTAACCGCATTTACCACAATTGATATAACTATGATGAATATGTTGTTCAAGACATTGCGAGTTTAGTCTTGCATGTTGATAAAATTACTTCTTTTTTTTAATACTTGAAAAGAATGAAGATACGAGGTTTTTGTCCTTAACTAGATCTGAATTTGGGACTTACGAGTTTTTCTTTCATTTACACAACCTTTTACCCCAGATAGAAAGTCGTTAGAGATACGAGCTTTTGGTGGAAGGTGGCGGGAAAAATGAGAGAACTGACTATGTATCTAACTAAAAAAAAAAAAAAAATCAGTTACGAGGTTTTTGAATTTCACAGACAATATGCTAAAGCAACAACTTTCGTAACTCCGTTGCCAAATTTAATTATAGATTTGCATCCAATTCGTTCTCATGATTTTTTTTAAAAAGCGGTCACTGCAGACATAATGTGATTTTACATCATTGTGCAAAATTTGGTCGTGATATTGTTTGTAGTTTCTGAGAGAATTGCTATGTTAAAGTGTTTAATCAGATGGTGGCACACACACCCACACACCAACATTTTCATTACATAGATGAGACTTCGCTCGTCAAAAACTAGTAATTCATCACTAGTTTTTTTTCTCTTCATTTTCTTCTATATGCTTGCTAACGGCAACCAAGACTATTAGCCACTAAAACACATAGTATAGTATAGTATAGCATAGCATAGTATAGTATAGTATAGCATAGCATAGCATAGTATAGTATAGTTGTGCAGCGCATATAGGCCTCGAGGCCTGTTGCTGATCTTTTGATCAGGAAACTAAACTAGCCTAACTTTGGGCTACAACCTAGCAATCTTTTGATTGCTCTTATTTCTATGACTGTTCACACAGGAACACACATATAGTGTCTTTCCATTGTTCTACGTAACAACTAAAGCAGCCTTCTGCATGCAAACAGAAACAAGGTACTCCGCCACTAAAAACATGCAGTCTATCCCACTGTACCACCTGTGAAAATGCTTTTTTGTTTGCACGATAAACGAGGCACTCCGCCACTAAAACATGCAGTGTGTATCCCATTGTACCACCTGTGAAAATGCTTTTTTGTTTGAACGATAAACAAGGCACTCCGCCACTAAAACATGCAGTGTATATACCACTGTACCACCTGTGAAAATGCTTTTTTGTATGCACGATAAACAAGGCACTCCGCCACTAAAGTGTCTATCCCATTGTACCACCAGTGACCTGTGAAAATATTTTGTTTGCACAATAAACGAGGCACTCCGCCACTAAAACATGCAGTGTCTGTCCCACTACACCACCTGTGAAAATGCTTTTTTGTTTGCACGATAAACGAGGTACTCCGCCACTAAAAACATGCAGTCTATCCCATTGTACCACCCGTGAAACTGTTCTTTTGTTTGCACAATAAACAAGGCACTCCGCCACTAAAAACATGCAGTGTCTGTCCCACTGTGAAACTGTTTTTTTATTTGCACGATAAACAAGGCACTCCGCCACTAAAATACGCAGTGTCTGTCCCACTGTACCACCTGTGAAACTGTTTTTTTGTTTGCACGATAAACAAGGCACTCCGCCACTAAAACATGCAGTGTCTATCCCACTGCACCACCTGTGAAAATACTTTTTTGTTTGCACAATAAACAAGGCACTCCGCCACTAAAAACATGCAGTCTATCCCACTGTACCACCTGTGAAACTGTTTTTTTGTATGCACGATAAACAAGGCACTCCGCACCTAAAACATGCAGTGTCTGTCCCACTGTACCACCTGTGAAAATGTTTTTTTGTTTGAATGATAAACGAGGCACTCCACCACTAAAAACATGCAGTCTATCCCACTGTACCACCTGTGAAAATGTTTTTTTGTTTGCACGATAATCAAGGCACTCCGCCACAAAAACATGCAGTGTCTGTCCCACTGTACTACCTGTGAAAATGCTTTTTTGCTTACACGATAAACAAGGCACTCCGCCACTAAAAACATGCAGTCTATCCCACTGCACCACCTGTGAAAATACTTTTTTGTTTGCACGATAAACAAGGCACTCCGCCACTAAAACATGCAGTGTCTGTCCCACCTGTGAAAATGCCTTTTTGTTTGCACGATAAACGAGGTACTCCACCACTAAAAACATGCAGTGTCTGTCCCACTGTACCACCTGTGAAACTGTTTTTTTGTATGCACGATAAACAAGGCACTCCGCCAACAACAAACACACAGCATCTTTCCACCCATGCTCCATCCACTACATCTTTTGCATATTTCTTCTTAATTTTTTTGCGTTCCCAGGCCATATGGCCATAATGGGTAAGGTACGTATGTGTCTGGTTTTCAAATTTCATTTGTCTCCCCACTAGCGGAGGAGCTCAAAGGAGAAACATTATTTGGAAGATTTTTTTTGATATTTTTAAAGGCAGGAGAATGGGCCAATAAGTCAGAAATATAGTAGATGATAGAAAGCAGAGTCGAAGAGAGTGGCAGATTGGAGGAAGCTACAAGCACAAAACTACCAGAAGGTGGGGGAACTAAGACACCCCGGTATCCCCACGGGGAGAGACTCGTAGAGGGGGGCCAGCTCCCCTTATGGAGGCACGAGGCATCCACCCTCGGCCTACAGCGTTTTGCATACTGAGACAAGGTACTATGTCACTAAAACAAAAAAAGACTTTTTGCTATTAAAACACACATACGCCTAAACGGGCTTCTTCTAATTTGCGAACAAAAGAGGCAGTAAAGCACTAAAACATGGGTGCTCCTGGGAAATTTCAAAAATCCTGCAAGGGGGCGGCCCCGGTGGAGTGCAGGAGCAGCGCACACACACATTTACTGCTCTTTTTTCACCCCTCTAGACTAGTAGTACAATGCTACATTCCTTTGAATATAGCAAATGCTTATATAGGCCCTTTTTATTGTACAAGTGTGTGTGTGTGTGTGTGTGTAAGAAAATCGTTGCTTGCAATAATAATAATAATTAGCATTTATAGCGCCTAATCTTAAAAAAGCCTCAAGCGCTTACAATCATAAATGAATAAACCAGCAAGCAATATAAATAAATAAACGACAAAAATATATTGTACACACACACGTGCTTTTCAAATTCTCATAATCCGGCGACACCGGCTCTACTAGGCAATATAAAAATGCTGCAATTCAGGACATCCTGCAAGAAGGAGCATCCATGCTAAAACGCAGAGTATGTCCACTTCAGCAAGCAGCACTCTAAACATGGCACTCTGCCACCCCATGTCGCATCTAAAGCTAACTTATTCAAATAAAAATCACTCCAAATGTCTGTAATGAGCACACATGCATGCTCATACGCACACACACACACCAGGGCTCCCATTTGGGGGTCTATGAAGCACTAAAATTCTAAAGGACCCTCTAAAAGAATGTGCAGGGGGTCCCAGCGATGCGGTAGAAAAATTCTTTTTAGCATTCGCAAAGCCACTGGGACCTGTATCCCTCCTCTAGGACCCTCTATGCTGTAAGTGAAGGAGTCCCTGGGACCCCTCATTTTGCGGGACGATTGGGAGCCCTGCACATGTTTGCCTGCAACCACATTCACATCCAGAGAGGGAGAGAGGGGAAGGGGAGAAGAGGCAGGGAGGGTATCTCAGACTTCTGCAGGAGTACGGTACAGTCAAACCTCTACTATCAGACCCTCCGTTATTAAAGACCCACCACGTCACGTGTCAAAATCATGGTTTTCACGTGTTTTCCCTCTTATAGCTGGTAAGAAATCTTAAGAAATCATCCAAGCATAAGAGGGAATGTGACACGTGACGTGGGGGGTCTTTAAAGACCTCCTCTCAGAATTAAAGACTGATTATTTTTGGAGGGGGCACGGACGTAATGTATCTTACTGTAATGTAACATTCAAACAGCTGACATTAAAAACAAGCTTGGATAAAAAATTTCCCCCGACGTTTTGTCTGTTGAGCTATATTCTTACTGTAATTTATGTATAAAACCAACCTCCGTTATAGCACTGTTTCATAATTCGGTCTTTTGGGGTTATCTTTCCCTACTGTCTCGTCTTGAAGTCGGTTTGGGGTAGTTCCGGTTCAAAATTAGAATTAAAAAATGGAAGTTACCTACCTTAGACAACAACTATATTTTGTTCTTGTCTTCAAGTCTTGGGGTATTAATGAGGTCGTATCAAGTAAACAAATAAGAACATAACTGTTTATAGTCAACGAATGTAAACACTTTAAGAAAGAAACATGAAACAGGACTTAATATTATTAAATCTCCAAACTGATAACTGAGCAATTAAACACCCCTCTATTTCAACTACGGAGCAGCCATGCCGTGTTTACAGCATTTTCTAACCGGAACTAATTTGTGGCGGTACCATAACCGATGAGGCGTGGTTACCGCTACACATATCTATATTGATAAAAACTCGGGACTTTACTGGTGTTGCACTGCCTCCAGGCATTGCAGCCAGTATTGTTCCCACCATCTTTGTATTTACAAATGTCCCATATGTGTCTTTGACTGAGAGGACGTAAAGCACCATTTTTCTTTTCTTCTTCTAACCGGAACTAAGTGTCCTAACGGGCACACAAGCCGTCTGTTACTTCCGTTTTCATTTTGAAACAGTGCTATAAGACCCCTCCAATTTAAGAGCGATTTTTCCTGACTTTCTTTTTGAAGTCTTAAAATAGAGGTTCAACTGTATACCTTCTCCTAGAGTGACATAATGATTCCACACTCACACGTCTTTCAAGTTTTTCAAGCTTCCCTCTAGCACATGCTGACTTTTTTTGAAGTCTTAAAATAGAGGTTCAACTGTATACCTTCTCCTAGAGCGACATAATGATTCCACACCCACACTCACACGCCTTTCAAGTTTCCTTCTAGCACATGCTGACTTTTTTTGAAGTCTTAAAATAGAGGTTCAACTGTATACCTTCTCCTAGAGCGACATAATGATTCCACACCCACACTCACACGCCTTTCAAGTTTCCTTCTAGCACATGCTGACTTTTTTTGAAGTCTTAAAATAGAGGTTCAACTGTATACCTTCTCCTAGAGCGACATAATGATTCCACACCCACACTCACACGCCTTTCAAGTTTCCTTCTAGCACATGCTGACTTTTTTTGAAGTCCTAAAATAGAGGTTCAACTGTATACCTTCTCCTAGAGTGACATAATGATTCCACACCCACACTCACACGCCTTTCAAGTTTCCCTCTAGCACATGCTCTTCCCCCGCTTGCTGGGCTAAGTTGGGGTAGGGACAGAGGAGAGAGAGAGGTGGTGGGTGGGGGTGGGGGAAGATGCAATGAGGGTAGCTCCGACTTCAGCTGTCTGATGCCTTTGTCCTTAAAGACCCCGCAGGTCACGTGTCAAAATCACGGTTTTCACGTGTTTTCCCTCTTATAGCTAGTAAGGAATCTTAAGAAATCTTCCTAGTATAAGAGGGAATGTAACACGTGACGTGGGGGGTCTTTAAAACCACTCATCGACATGCACACGCACAAACACACTCACATGCTCTCTGTCTCTCTCATCGATCATCATCAAGATTCATTCTCTCTCTCTCTCTTTCTCGCTATTTGCTTCTTTCTCTCTCTCTTTCTCCGCCTCTCTCTCTCTCTCCCTCAACAAAAAACAACTTTAAGAGTCCCATCCCATATTTTTCGAGCCCCTGCGCGCCAGCTCTCTCTCTCTCTAGCACGCGCTCTCCCCGGCTGGCTGGGCGGCTGTCGTAGGAGCAGAGGGAGAGGAGGGAGAGGGGAGGGGGACGCGGAGGGAGGACAACTCTGACTCCAGCTGGCGTATGCGTTTGTCCTTGAGCGACAGCTGCTCCTTGAGGCTGCTTATCTCCTCCTGTTGCCGGAAGTAGGCCTTCTTCAGCTGAAAGCAGAAGGACCAAAATAAAGGTCAGAGTAATAGTAACGATGATGATGATAAGGACAAAAATAAAGATTATAGTGATAGTAACGATGATGATGATGATGATGGTGATGATACTACTACAAATACAGGAATAATTTGTCAACTAACATCAACCCTTTCACCGCCGATGTCACATTTTTGCACCACAATGATTTTACACCCATTTTACTAAAATACATCAAATCAGGATGTGTTATCCAAAGTCCAAAGACCCAATTTTCCTAAT
>CM065710.1:7309392-7311892 GCA_017654935.2 Phymorhynchus buccinoides
AACAGATTTTTTTTTTTATCCTCGGTGCATCACTGAAATTAAAAAAAAGAAGAAGATGGGATTAATTGTTTTTGTCTGAATGAATGAAAAATGATGTTTTACGTCCTCTCGGTCTGGAACAGACACATATGGGACATTTGTAAATACAAAGATGGTGGGAACGATACTGGAGGCAATGCCCGGAGGCAGTGCAACACCAGTAAAGTCCCGATTGTTTTAACAATACAGATAGGTGTAGCGGTAAACACGCCTCAGTTAAACCTCATCGGCTATGGCACCGCCACAAGTATCACGTAATTTTTTTGTCTTGCCTTCCGTGTATCCTAAAAGAAAACGAAACGGATGAATGCATAGCATACACCAAAGAGAAAGAGAGAGGTTGTACCATATTTTTTTCTTACAAGAATTAACTTGGTATTTTGATCAATGTTCTAAAAAACATAAAGAGTGCTGGCTTAGTTTCTCCTCCTCATTAGGGAGGCATTGGCAGACCCCAGCTGAGGACAGCTGTTTCGACTCTAGGGAGTCTCATCAGCTCGGCACTGGATGGGGTCTTAGTTTTCTTACTGTAAGGCGCACACTTTAGCGCACCCCGACATCTTACATAAAGTGAAGATTTTTTTCTTAACATTTTATTAGTAGTCATATTATAAGGCGCAGCGGTATTAGGGTACTTTAGTCACAGAGGCGTCTCTGTGAAATTCGGGTTGCTCCCACCTGGAGAGTGCGTCGCAGCTAGAGGCGTGTCACCCATTTTTTATTTTTTTTTTTTTTTTTTTTTGCATGCGAAAAAATGTGGGCTCACTCTGGGAAGAAAATAAAGTGTCGCCTAAATAATAGTAAAAAAAATATGGTACTTTTTATGTGTTTCCGAGGAAACGATATGAATACAACACACAGAAATTTACAGCAATAGCAGAAGTGACATAGCATGACCGAAACTTGCACATGTACGCCAAAAAAACACACAAAAAACGATATGAATACAACACACAGACATTTACAGCAATAGCAGAAGTGACATAGCATGACCGAAACTTGCACATGTACGCCACAACAAAAACAACAACCAAAAAACGTATGGTCGCATAAAACAAGCTTGCTGAGATGTAAGCCCACAAATGTCTTGTTGTCGCACATATATACATACAACTGGACTCAGCTTGCTGAGATGTAAGCCCGCAAATGTCTTGTTGTCGCACATATATACATACAACTGGACTCAGCTTACAATACACGTTATCTACACCAACTAAGAGGAAGAGACAGAAACACTACAATATCTACAGAGCTGATTCTAGGATTTTGAAAAAGTGGGGGCATCCCCCCCCCCCCCCCCCCCAGAATGAAAAAAGGGGGCAGATTCAATGGATACGAAGGGGGGGGGGGGGGGGGGGGGGGGAGGCAGCCGATTCAATCTTCGCTAGCTTCACCACTTCTTCAGCCACTCGTCTTGGAACCGGTGTTCCCTCGCACTAGCAGACCTGCCTACCCCCCAATTTCTTTTTTAGGTACTCCACGAAATAAAATTCCGTACTTTTTCTCAAAATTCTGTATTTTGCAAGGAGACCCCAAAACGGAACATTACAGAACATTAAACCGCCATGCGAAATGACGAAAAACACTCGATTTTGACAGATCTTAGAAGACCTTAAGTTAACATTTTTGCAGTATTAATTTTCCATTTACCGTACAGCAGTACTGGGGCTCAAAATCATGTACAAAATATGGAAAATTCGTATGGGTAGGCAGGTCTACACTAGTGCCGTTATCTTCGGGCTGCTTCTCCGAGACGGTTGATGCAGTAGCTGTTTCTGCAACATCTTCTGCACACTCGTTTGGCAGAGGATTTCTTTTTTTTACTTTGCCGCCACAAAAATCAAAGTCGAAGAGCGTCGTTGTCCGCTTCATTTTGAAGAAAATTCAACACGGCGGGTAGGACTCTCGCAACTTCTTGTCGGTAAAACGAGATGAACGCGATTGGTTGATTTACACTAACATTGTAAAGGAACCAATGAAATGTCGAGAAAACCATTCATTCCTGCTTCGATGCTTTCGGTTTGTGCAGACGATGGATTTAGCAGACGACGAAGGAATTCCCGCAGCGATTGGTAAAAAGTGCGGGCAGTTCTGCAAATATGCGGGCGTCGGCCCGCATTTAGACCCGATTATTGCGGGAAGGAACAGATTTTGGGGGGATTGTACCAATCCTGCGCCCTAGAATCAGCTCTGTATCTGCACCAACTAAGAAAGAGGAGGAGACAGAAAGACTACACCAACTAAGAAAAAGGGAGAGACAGAGACACTACAGTATGTACACCAACTAAGAATTGTCGAGATCTCCCTTAGCACCACTTTCTATCAATTATTAATCCCAAGATTCCCCATAGTATCTGTTAACCCTTTCACCGCCAATGTTGCATTTTTGCACCACATTGGTTTAACACCCATGTCGGTAAAAAGACATCAAATCGGGGCCTGTTATCCAAAGACCCTATTT
>CM065710.1:7319392-7329392 GCA_017654935.2 Phymorhynchus buccinoides
CATACGCACAAGCGCGCTGCACACACACTCACACACATGTACGCACACGCACACGCACAGTTCCACCCATGCCGCATTGACACACACAAAAACACAAACACTCTCTCCATCTACGTCTGTGTATGTGTATGTGTGTGGTTCAAGGTACAAGGTTTTTATTTCCAAAAAAGGGGGGGGGGGGGGGGGGGGGGGGGGGGGCTGTATACAATATTGTGTACGCGCGCGCGCGCGCGCGCGTGTGTGTGTGTGTGTGTGTGCGCGCGCGTGCATCTGTACAGGTGCGTGGGTACATCCTACGCTTGCACAATCACATAAGCTTGTTCTGGATGAACCCGTTTTTGTTTTTGTTTATTGACTCTCTATCTGTGTGTCTGCCTGTCTGTATGTCTCTCCCTGTGTCTGTCTGTCGGTCTCTGTCTCTCTCTCTCCACCCACGTCAATATGCAATATCCACATGCGCGTACATGCAAACGCATGAACGCATGAGCACACATACAAACAAGAACAAACACACACATGTTTATATACAAACTGACAAAATTTAATACATGTGTACACACTCTTACACACTACACGCATCCATCTCTCTCTGTCTCTCTCTGTCTTCTCTGTGTCTCTCTCTCTCTCTCTCTCTCTCTCTCTCTCTCTCTCTCTCTCTCTCTCTCTCTCTCTCTCTCTCTCTCTCCTCTCTCTGTGCTTATGTGTTTTTTAATATGAGTGTTTTATGTGCATGTGTGTGTGCTCACACGCGTGCTTGTGTGCATTTTAGCGTGTGTGTGTGTGTGTGTGCGTGTGTGTGTTTTTAGGTGTGTGTGTGTGTGTGTGTGTGTGTGTGTGTGTGTGTGTGTGTGTGTGTGTGAAAGAGCGCCAGAAAGAGAGACAGAGAGTACATGCCTGCATTATTAGGAGTGCGCGCGCGCACGCGCGCGTGTGTGTGTATGTGTATGTGTGTGTGTGTGAGAGAGAGAGAATACATGCCTGTATGAGTACATGTGTACGCGAGAGAGTACATGTGTGTGCGTGTGCGCGCTCGTGTGTGTGTGTGTGTGTGTGTGTGTGTGTGTGAGAGAGAGAGAGAGAGAGAGAGAGAGAGAGAGAGAGAGAGAGAGAGAGAGAGAGAGAGAGAGAGAGAGAGAGAGTACATACAAGTACTTCAAACACACATAGACCTTTTCTCGTAGGCTACACTAACAAAACTCTCTCTCTCTCTCTCTCTCTCTCTCTCTCTCTCTCTCTCTCTCTCTCTCTCTCTCATCAATCACAACATGAATCCAAGAGCACCAGCATCATGGTGGTGACTCCCAGCCAGATATTTGGGACAACTAATGAACTATAATCAACTCAAATTGAAACAGTTCAACGCAACATATCTGATCGCGACTGTTTACACCTATTCCACTTGGCCCTCCTCTTATTGCCTGACACACTTACTAAGCCTGACACACCTGGTAATACCTGTTACTCTTGACATGCTTGTTAATACCTGACACACCTGTTCAGTCTAGAACACCTTTCAATACCCGACACACCTACACAACATGCTGTCCCTGACACAATTGATGAGAACTTAAACACTTTTTTTAATATTCAACCTAACATGACTGTTATACCTGTCAATACCTGACACACTTGTGATTGATAACGACACACCTGTTGATGCCTGAGCCATCTACCCAACCTGACACGCCTGTTAGTATCTGACACATCTATCCAGCCTGACACGCCTGTTAGTACATGACACATCTATCCAGCCTGACACGCCTGTTAGTACCTGACACATCTACCCAGCCTGACACGCCTGTTAGTACCTGACACATCTATCCAGCCTGACACGCCTGTTAGTACATGACACATCTATCCAGCCTGACACGCCTGTTAGTACCTGACACATCTATCCAGCCTGACACGCCTGTTAGTACCTGACACATCTATCCAGCCCGACACGCCTGTTAGTACATGACACATCTATTGGCCACTGTAACTAGGGTTATTAACAACCTGGTTGATCAGTATCCAAAAGGGCATTCACTCTTGCAAAAGGCACATTCAGTGGCCTCAAATAGGGTTTGGTCAGTACTCAAACACCCACCCACCAAGGGCATTCCCTCTTACAAAAGGTAGTCGTTGCAGTGGCCTATGCAACCTGAAGCCTCTGTTGATACCTGCCATAAGCATGTTGACATTTGACACATCTACTTCACTTTTACACAATCTTTAGTTGATACATTTGTATCAACCCGTTTACACCTGTCGTTCAAATGTTAACACTTGACATATCTGTTTAACCTGACGTATTCATATCGATATTTATGTTCAAACTGAGACATATGTTAACACCTGACACATTCTTATACTGATTCACCTTTAGCACCTGTTCAGTCTGGCACACCATTTAGCACTCAACATTTTTTTTAAACCTAGCACAACTATTCCTTGACACACTGTAACATTGTTTTTCATCTGTTGACTGTTCAACCTTAAACACATGTTTACACCTGAGACATCTGATTATTTTGATGTCATGACACACCTGTTAACAACTTATCTACAGCTTACACCTGAGACATCTGATTATTTTGATGTCATGACACACCTGTTAACACCTTATCTACCTGTTATTACCTGACACTCCTGTGAACACAATACACTCGTTTTCAAGTTGGTACAGCCACCATTTCATGCCTTTTCAACTGACACTTCATTTCACATACATTGTACTGAGACACGTTTTCCACCTGACACCTGTTAAAAAGAGACACACCTTTTCACACCTGTAACACTTGTTACACCAGCTCGTTTGACATACAATTTCACACACGTGAAGCCTGACACACCTCTTCAACTGACACACCATTTCACATGTATTCAACCCGAGACACCTGTTTAACTGACATACCTGTCCAAATATCATACCATTTCACACCAGTTCAACTGACACACATAATCAATGGACATACATGTTTGACTGTTCCACTGTACAACATTACAGTAATGTTCCACTGACATATCCATTCAAGTGGCATGCATATACCACTGACACACCAGTTGGAATATAATCAACTACCACACCTGTTCAACCTGGCATACCAGTGACACACCTGTTGGAATATAATCAACTACCACACCTGTTCAACCTGGCACACCTGAGTACCTGACACACCTGTCTAACTGGTAAATCAGAAAACAACTCTTAAATTGGCATGCTACTTCGCTTTTACACCATTATACATTGGTTTATGTGGTTACTCTTGTTCACCTGTTCTTACCTGTTCAACCTGGCACACCTGAGTACCTGACACACCTGTCTAACTGGCAAATCATTCTACAACTCTTAACATTGTCATGCTACTTCGTTTTTACACCATTATACATTGGTTTATGTGGTTACTCTTGTTCACCTGTTCTTACCTGTTCAACCTGGCACACCTGAGTACCTGACACACCTGTCTAACTGGCAAATCATTCTACAACTCTTAAATTGTCATGCTACTTCGTTTTACACCATTATACATTGGTTTATGTGGTTACTCTTGTTCACCTGGACATACCTGTTCTTACCTGTTCTTACCTGTCACACCTGAGTACCTGACACACCTGTCTAACTGGCAAATCATTCTACAACTCTTAAATTGGCATGCTACTTCGCTTTTACACCATTATACATTGGTTTATGTGGCTACTCTTGTTTGGACATACCTGTTCTTACCTGTTCTTACCTGTCACAACTGTGTTTTACCTTTGTCAGGAATTTGGTTTATACTATTGTGTGTTGTTTCCATAACAATGGTGAAGCTTTGTAGGGGTGGTGGAGGTGCTGTTACTTTATCATTGTCCTCAAATAGTATCAACAGCAGACTTACTATGGCGTGCTTACCACATGAATTACAGTTTGGGTTGCTACCTGGATTATACCTGGATTGCACCTGAATTTCGACACGAACGCTTCATTATTGGGTTATCCCGAGTTACGTGTTCCTGGATGTCAGTTTAACACAAAAGACATTCCGTTCAAGATTTTTATTGCATCAGCACAGACACTAAACCATACACTACCTGATTTTTCACCTGATTAGCACCTGTATAGCAGGTTGGAGGGTTCGTTATTACACCTGAAGCACCAGCACACAGGTCACGTGGTTATTTGTTTATTTCTTTCAAACTTTCATTCAACATGTTATGTTCAAATGTCAACACAGACTTCAATAAACGTAAGGGCATAAGACAACCCGTTATTTTAGTTTATCCTCTCTGTTAATTCACCAGCCACACTATATTGCATGTGGCAGAATTGCACCAGAGTAAGTGTTAAGCAACATTGCTTTTTTTCGTCCAGTCCTCATGCAAAAAAAATAAATAAATAGAAAATGAAGAAAAGAAACCAAACATAAATACAAAGAACAACCAAAAGAATTAAACTAAACAATTGTCTGCCCCATCCTTCTTTTAGGCACACACACACACACACACCACCTCCCCCCACCCCTCTATACAGAGAGAGAGAGAGAGAGAGAGAGAGAGAGAGAGAGAGAGAGAGAGAGAGAGAGAGAGAGAGAGAGAGAGAGAGAGAGAGAGAGAGAGAGAGAGAGAGAGAGAGAGAGAGAGAGAGAGAGAGAGAGAGAGAGAGAGAGAGAGAGAGAGAGAGAGAGAGAGAGAGAGAGAGAGAGAGAGAGAGAGAGAGATTTTAATTAGCCAATGCATCAGTGTACAAAGGAAATCATTTTTGGTTTTGCATAAACAATTACAACAAACATTATATACATCTGTATTGCTAAAAATTCGGGACTTTCCTAGTGTTGCACTTCCTCCGGGCATTGCCTCCAGGATCGTTCCCACCATCTTTATATCTACTAATGTCCCATATGTGTCTGTTCCAGACCGGAGGACGTTAAGCAGATTTTCATCTTTTGCACAAACAGCAATAACTAAAGCATGCATAACCAATACAAAATAGATGGAAACAAATTCAGGTAATATCACTCTTGCTCTCTTTCTCCCTCTCTCTGTCTCAAGCACACACGCTTACATGTGTGCAAGAACACTTATATCAACACACACACACACACAATACACACACACACACACACACACACACACACAACACACACACACACACACACACACACACACACACACACACACACACTCACACACACACACACACAACACACACACACACACACACACTCACACACAACACACACATAATTACGGTCTATGGCTACATCTCGATAATGCTGATTTTAGATGAACACAATTCCAAACATCCAGAATGGACACATCAATGACCTCGTATAATATACAAACACATAACACAGGTGCATGCGCACACACAGTCACACACACACACACACAGTCACACACACACACACACAAAGTCACACACACACACACAGAGTCGCACATACACACGCACGCACATACTCTCTCTTTCTCTCTGCAAAATCAAAAAACATTTTTCACACATACTGATGCAGTCAGATATACATACACATACAAAATCAAACCATAATTAAGCGGGGCTCAAAATGCATTTCACACCACACACAATCATAACACACACACACACACACACACACATCAAAACACACTGTGACACACACACAGACACACACACACTGACCTGTTTCTGGACAGCCTTGGAGGTGGTCACTTGAGGGGAGTTGACCACGTGACCATCCTGCGCAACAAGTCAGCGGTCAGTCGGTCAGTGCTATGCATCTTACTTAATATCATAGCCTAGAGTGGCACAGTGGTAGCACCTTCGCTTCGTGTCAAGTAAACCCGAGTTCGAACCTGGGTACAGGGGATTTTTCCCTCTCACTTTGCACTAGGCCTTACGGTCTGAACGTGGAGTCTTTCGGATGAGACGATAGACCGAGGTCCCGTGTGCCCATGCACTTAGCATACGGTAAACCCAGTGGCAACGAAAATATTGTCATTTGGTCAAAATTTACCACCACCCCCCCCCCCCCCCCCCCCCCCCTTTCCTTCCTCATCAGTCACATAAAAATCGCAAGCAAAGAAAAAAAAAAAATTGGGTGGCGCGCCTCTGGCTGCGACGCGCTCTCCAGGTGGGAGCAACCCGAATTTCACAGACGCCTCAGTGACAATAAAGTACCTAATACCTTATAATAATAATCATCACTTAGGATTTTCAATTCAGCATGAAACGGAGTTATACACATTAATTTAACAGGGCTATATCCACATTACAAAATTCACTGCTGGTCTGTATGTGTGTCTGGCCCGACTGTGTAATCCGACATTTGGACGTGTTACCTGGGCAACCTACCCCCTGTTGTAGTTTCCAGGGACAAACTGCTTAAAAACCAGGGACAGCAACTTATTTCCAGGGACAAACATTGCAATATCAGGCATCGTGAAACATATTTTGTGATCTAGCAAAACTTCTGCAACTCTGGATATTTTGGGGTAGTCTTTTTATTGCTTTTCGGTGCCAACAAAAAAAAAAGAAAAGGGGATGGAGAGAGAGAGACAGACAGAGACAGAGAGACAGAAGGAGACAAACACAGAGAGTGTGAATGTGACAGAAACACAGAGAGATCAAGAGAGAGTCTCAGAGAGAGAGAGAGAGAGAGAGAGAGAGAGAGAGAGAGAGAGAGAGAGAGAGAGAGAGAGAAAGGTCAGCTAGTAAGGTCAGCTAATGAGACAAGTGCCTGCTCTACAACATTTTGATTCTACTCAAGTTCCAGGGAAACTAAACGGAAAAGTGTATTCCACACTCACCAGCATAGAGACTAAAATGGGTTCCCGATTCCATCATTTTGCATAGATTACATAGTCGGTATAAATTGTGTTACACACTCATCAGCATAGAGACCAAAATGGGTTCCCGATTCCATCATTTTGCATAGATTACATATAGATTTGCATAGATTACGTATTCGGTAAAGATTTGTGTTGCACACTCACCAGCATAGAGACTAAAATGGGTTCCCGATTCCATCATTTTGCATAGATTACGTATTCGGTATAGATTGCGCTACAAATTCACCAGCATAGACCAAAATGGGTTCCCGATTCCATCATTTTGCATAGATTACGTAGTCGGCATAGATTGTGTTACACACTCACCAGCATAGAGACTAAAATGGGTTCCCGATTCCATAATTTTGCATAGATTACATATAGATTTGCATAGATTACGTAGTCAGCATAGATTGTGTTGCACACTCACCAGCATAGAGACTAAAATGGGTTCCCCATTCCATCATTTTGCATAGATTACATATAGATTTGCATAGATTACATATTCGGTATAAATTGTGTTACACACTCACCAGCATAGAGACTAAAATGGGTTCCCGATTCCATCATTTTGTACAGATTACGTATTCGGTATAGATTGCGTCACACACTCATCAGCATAGAAACCAAAATGGGTTCCTGATTCCATCATCTTACATAGATTACGTATTCGGTATAGATTGCATCACACACTCACCAGCATAGAGACTAAAATGGGTTCCCGATTCCGGCCAGCGATCCACTCGTCAGCCGTCAGCGAAGGCATGGTGCCGGCCGTTGGGGGGAACACGTCTTCTTGAAAGCCGTCAGACTGTTTTGAGAGTTTATGGGAAAAAAAACACACAAAAAACTTGTGGGGCTGCTCTCAGAAGTGTTCTTCTGCCAGCTGTGGCGGTCAGCCCCACACCCTTAAAGTAAAATGCTTCCAAGTATAAGAACATTTCAACATTTCTTGTTTTTGCATTATGTAAAATGTACCAATGTGTTTCTGTAAATTCCTAAGTATTAAGTTGTTGCAATTGCGTTATTAAGCTAATTCATTCTTTACCAAATAAGTCTATTTTTATGCATTAATTAAACACTATGTCAATGTCATAATCTGATGATTGTTACGCAACTTCAATTTTACGTCATTACAAGTAAAATTTAAAAAATTGTGAATGTGATTTATTAATTGTATGCTAATTATTTGATGTTATTCAATAGAAAACAATGGTATGTCTCATAAAATAACATTTTCTTTGGCACTTAAATAAAGTTGCCCATTCTCACTCTCAATCCTGGGTTTTCTTTGACTTCTGTTTTGTGTGGATGCAAGAGACACAAAGTATATTTCAGACTATTAACTTTTTCGCAACACGCTGCTAGAATACTAGCAACGCCCGAATCTACCGTTGCAGACATGTTGCTAGTATGTTAGCAACAGGCAAAATGCCCCTGAGGCCGACAGTGGTGTGGCTGCTTTCAACTCATTCAGTTAAACACACAATAACGAATTGTTTTTTTAATCTTATATAATTTAAAACTAAAAGATTCTATGTCTCTCGTAATGGTTGACGAAGGCTTCTATTATTAAAAGCCAAAAATTCCCAAAGCTTAACCGAAAGCTTGTCGATTTTTGTTGATCTTTTTTATTTTTATTTTTTTGCTGTCCCATCTTCTTGGCCGTACAGTGGCGTTGCTCCCACGCCGCTCATTCCAAATCCCAACTCGCAGCCACACCCCGGCCCGTCCAGGCTGCAGAATCCGAGACCAGCAGTCCAAGGGGAGCGAATCAATGTTAGGCCGTCAGGAGGCAACCAACCGAGGAGACACTGCACTGCTGCTGAGTCACTTCGGTGGAGTTCAGTAGAGCCTGTTCAGGACACCACCTATTAAACCCCCTGCTGACGACACTGTTCTCTTAGTCGCGGAGCCAGCGTGAGTGAGGTCCTCCTCCGAGGGCGCCACCACGACTGTCCACCGACAGCTCCCCAGAACACACTGCTCCCCATGACTTTGACCAGAACGCACCAAGGGCATGAACTGGATTGGAAACCGAAGTCACTATGAGAGCAGGGCTGCAAAGCCACAGAATTTGAGACTTTTTTCTTTTTAAGGATTGATGGAAATGAGGCCCTAAAATGTTTTTATTAGCAATAGCATGGCATCTTAGCATGGTAGCATGGTAGCATCTTAGCATGGTATCTTAGCATGGTATCTTAGCATGGTAGCATCTTAGCATGGTATCTTAGCATGGTATCTTAGCATGGTAGCATCTTAGCATGGTATCTTAGCATGGTATCTTAGCATGGTAGCATCTTAGCATGGTATCTTAGCATGGTATCTTAGCATGGTATCTTAGCATGGTATCTTAGCATGGTATCTTAGCATGGTATCTTAGCATGGTATCTTAGCATGGTAGCATCTTAGCATGGTATCTTAGCATGGTAGCATCTTAGCATGGTATCTTAGCATGGTAGCATCTTAGCATGGTATCTTAGCATGGTAGCATCTTAGCATGGTATCTTAGCATGGTATCTTAGCATGGTATCTTAGCATGGTATCTTAGCATGGTATCTTAGCATGGTATCTTAGCATGGTATCTTAGCATGGTATCTTAGCATGGTAGCATCTTAGCATGGTATCTTAGCATGGTATCTTAGCATGGTATCTTAGCATGGTATCTTAGCATGGTATCTTAGCATGGTATCTTAGCATGGCATGAGTAGCCAAAACTAGCAAAAAAGGCGATGCTGTCATTTTTGGTTTTATAAGATGTGAGGGAGGAGGGGAGGTAGAGGGCGTAACGGTCAAAGGACGTGTCTGCCGCTCGGTGACTCACTTGTTTTTTGTGTGCTTAAAAAAACATTTCATTGAATAGGTGTAATTGGTTTTGTTTACTTTTGAAAAGAGAATTTCAATTGGAAGTGTTTTGCTTTTCTTTCTTCTATTTTTACTCTCAATTCCGTAAGAACACGAGAACATTATTATCTCGAACAAAGGCTTTGCATTACTTTTAAAAAAAAAAAAATTATCATAAATAAATAAAAATTTCAAAAAACTGAAACAGACTCCAACGTCACTGGAACATACAACAAACAAACAACTACACGACAAGTGTAAAGTGACGTTATTTTATTCACAAGAGACAACAAACAAAAGTTGGGTAATGTCAGATTCAAGAGTTAGTTCGTACGTGTGCCTGTGTACTTCTATGCGTGCGCGCATGCGTGCATGTGTGTGAGAGAAA
>CM065710.1:7334392-7351892 GCA_017654935.2 Phymorhynchus buccinoides
CAGTGTTGATGAGTTTCTTAACTCATGTTGCCTGTTCAGTACTCTCTAACCCACAATTATACGGGCACAAATCTAAAATGTTATGTTTGTTATCTGCTTACAGTGTTGCCTTACGTATTTAATTATTCAAATCATTATTGTTTGAAAGCTTGCATAAACATCTATATGTGTGCAAAGTTTGAACAATGTATGCCTTCTATTTCCAAAGAAAATGCCAACGTTAAAGTTTGGAGATTAGACCACAGACGCAACACACACACAACCAAACAACTATCATACTATAGACTAACTTTGTGTTAACTGCGTTAACACGAGTGAGCCTATGTGTGCAAAGTTTGAACAATGTATACCTTCTATTTCCCAAGAAAATGCCAACGCTAAAGTTTGGAGATTAGACCATGGATGTAACACACACACACACACATACACACAACCAAACAACTATCATACTATAGACTCACTTTGTGTTAACTGCGTTAACACGAGTGAGCCTATGTGTGCAAAGTTTGAACAATGTATGCCTTCTATTTCCCGAGAAAGTGCCAACGCTAAAGTTGGGAGATTAGGCCATGGATGCAACACACACACACACACACCCACAACAACAACAACAACAACAACAACAACAACAACAACAACAACAACAACAACAACAACAACAACAACAACAACACCACCAGTATTTATACGGCGCTGAATCTTGATATAAATCAAATCAAAGCGCACACACACGTTAGCATTCATAACGCATTCAAACAAAAATGCAATACAAAGCGAACACACACGTATGACATAAATGGTATACAGCAGAAAAAGACCTAAAGGCAAGAGAGAGAAGAGAAAGAGAGTGGAGCCTCAATGACGGGGGAACAGGCGGGTTTTGAGGTTAGATTTGAAAGCAGAGACACACACATATCCACAACCGAACAACTATCATACTATAGACTCACTTCGCGTTAACGAATTCATTAACACGAGTGAGCCAAAAATGCACATGTAACAACAGTAAGAGGTATTAGATCCTATACCACATGTCACTCAGTTCGACACAAAATGCATTCAGAACAGGGAAACCATCAACATAGAACAATGGAAGTCGTGCCCTTGAAAGCATAAAATCCAGTACACTACACATTCACGGCAGGATAATTGCATTAGAATATTGGATGATTATCGTATTTTACGGACTATAAGGCGATACTTTGATCTCAGACTGAGACCCCTGCGCCTTAAAATATGACTGATAGTTTACCGTAAAATGCGAACTATAAGCCGCTACTTTTGTCCTCAACTTTGGTCCATGCGGCTTATATACTGATGCGGTTTATCTGTGGGTTTCTTTTCCATTCTACATTTATCAGTCTGATTACATCTATTTCTGGCCACACTCTTCAGCCTATTTTGAGCTTCTTTAGGCTCAAAACTGGTTTTGGTAATCAATAGATTCAAATCTCATGTTTAAAGTGTCTGAGAACATTAAATACTCATGTTCTGATAGGAGAATTTATATATTTGTGTTGGTTTGTGCACATACAATTTTCTCTGCGGCTTATAAACTGGTGCGGCTTATATGTGAATAAATATTTAATATTTTGTGAATTTTAGGTATGCGGCGTATATACAGGTGCGTCTTATAGTCCAGTTTTTACGGTAGTAAGCAAATATATAAGAACACAATCTGAATTTTGAGTTAAATTTGGGGGGTGCGCCTTATAATCAGGTGCGCCTTGTAGTCCGCGAAATAGGGTAGAAAGTTCCAACAGACACACCATTCATTCATTCATTAAAACAACACCGACAGATTCACATCAAAGGGAATGAATGCGGGATGTTGGGTCCTACTGCAACATGAAACTCACCACAATATCAACAAATTCACAATGCCAGGGCTAAGGAGGTACACACACACACATGGAGAGAGAGAGAGAGAGAGAGAGAGAGAGAGAGGGAGAGAGAGGGAGGGAGGGAGGGAGGGAGGGAGAGAGAGAGAGAGAGAGAGAGATAGAGAGAGAGAGAGAGAGAGAGAGAGAGAGAGAGAGAGAGAGAGAGAGAAAGATGACAAACACTGATACAGGCTCTGACGGAGAAACACTTGCTAATACAATACACAAAAATACAGATGGACAGACAGACAGACGGAACAGAGCAACCTAGCCCTCTCTGCAGCGAAGAAGACTGGCAAGCAAACAGACAGATAAAGAGACAGACAGGCAACAGAGACAGACAGACAGGTAGACAGGTAAACAAAGAGACAGAAAGACAAAGAGACAGACAGGCAGATAAAGAGAGACAGGTAACAGAGACAGACGGACAGGCAAATAGACAGACAGGTAAACAAAGAGACAGAAAGACAGACAAAGAGACAGACAGGTAACAGAGACAGACGGACAGGCAAACAGACAGACAGGTAAACAAAGAGACAGACGGACAGACAGACGTACCTAGCCCTCTGTGCGTTAAGAAAGACTGGGTAGTGGTAGGCGTTGAGGAAATGGTAACGCGATTCTGGAATTTTACAGACAAGACACACAGACAGACAGACAGACGGACAGACAGACGTACCTAGCCCTCTGTGCGTTAAGAAAGACTGGGTAGTGGTAGGCGTTGAGGAAATGGTAACGCGATTGTGGAATTTTACAGACAAGACAGACAGACAGACAGACAGACAGATGTACCTAGCCCTCTCTGTGGGGAGGAAGACTGGTAGGCGTTGAGGAAATGGAAACGCGATTCCGCGGTGGGCACCTCGAAGTACCTGATGCTCCCATCGCCCTGGAAACCAACCGACATCAACTTGCACGTCGCTAATGATCAACATGCACTACTTTAGCCCTTTGACCAAAAACTGGCTTTCCATTAACCCTGAGGGCTGCCAACCCTCTGTTGCAGTTTCCAGGGACAAACTACAGAAAAACCAGGGACACAGACTTATTTCCAGGGACAAACATCGCAATGTCATGCATCAGGGTCAAAATGAGTATTAACAACATGCACACATAAACACACACACACACACACACACACACACACACGCACGCACACACACACACGCACACACACACCATGCATACATACACTCACATAGGGGCCTACATGAACGCATCACACATGTATATAAGGGAGGTTCCACTTTACATGACGTATTTTTAGAAAAAATGTTGTTTATACCCTGGTTGGTTTGTTCAGCCTGTCGTGCATGGCGAAAGCCGATACGCGACGTTAAACTGAACTTCCATCCACATGCCGTATTTTTCGAACTATAAGGCGATATTCTTTTTATCCATGAGCAATGTAGGCCTATAAATCATGCATGTTTGCAAGTTACTGTATTTTACGGACTGTAAGGCGATACTTTTTCCCAGACTGAGACCCCTGCACCTTATAATATGACCGATGACATAGTAAAGGGCTTCGCACACTAGCGTCAAGATCTCGAGATCGCGGCGATTTTTTGCTGCAAGGCGCAGTTTGATGCGCCGCTTGCGTGTGAGAGATTCGCGGCGCGGCATGATGTTTGATGCGTAGCTGCGCGATTTTTTGTTGCTCGAGAATAGAACCGGCTCTAATTTTGATGCTCAAGATCGCAGAGATCGTGAAACTAGCCAATCACAACGGACAGAAAGACCATAACTCTGATTCAAGAAAAAAAATGGCAGACTTGCTCGAACCCGAAATAAAGCGTCTGACGCTAGAGTAATCTTTCCTTGCTTTCCAAATAAGGAAGTTCGCGCGACAAGAAGCGAAGCGACAAGAGTCGTGTGTGAGAACACCACTGCCTCGCTACAATGTGTGCTGTGATGCAGGCCTCAACGCGTCAAGGCGTTGCTCTGAGAAGCAATTGACGCCTGATGCTAGTGTGCGTGCGAAGGCCATAAGGAAATAGAGAAACAAAAATCTGAATTTTGAGTTAAATTAAATCAGTCCGTAAAATACAGTACATGTCTACTGTAAAAAAAACTTCACTGCCGGCCCTGTGTCTACTACGGGAGGTGTGATGTGCTTGATGATTTCACAACTGTTTATATCGTAGCCCTGGAATGATGGATTTTGGTTTAGACAAGTCAGGAAAGATGTACCATAAAATGCAGACTATAAATAATAATAACTCTTATATAGCGCCGTTCTCCTGGCGCAGCAGGACTCACAGCGCTTTACAAAAAACATACATACAATAATCATGAAGAAAAACAACATAATTATACAAAAGTGGAAACACAACCATACAAAAATCCATGGAAAAAACAATTAGCCCATTATCGCACTGCACTCGCACATAGTCCAACTCAGCAAAAACTCACAGAGGGTGAACTGAAGGGGAGAAGACACAGGAGATCAACAGAGGTATTTTTTGAAGAGAACAGTTTTCAGGCCAGTTTTGAAAGAAGACAAAGATGGAGAGCTGCGGAGAGAGGAAGGGAGGTTGTTCCAGATGTGTGGTGCTTGGAAACGGAAAGCTCTGTTTCCAACTGTTTTGTATTTGGTGACAGGTGTGCAAAGAAGTTTGAGGCTACTTGATCTGAGGTTGCGTTCTGGTGTGTAGGCAGAGAGAAGAGAGGAGAGGTAGTCTGGAAGAGAGCCTTCGAAGTAGCGATAGGCAAGAGTGGCCACTTTGTACTCTACTCTAGCGTCAACAGGGAGCCAGTGCAGCTGTCTCAGCAGGGGTGTCGCAGAAACTTTGGGGGTGTTTCCTCAACTTTGGCCCATGCGGCTTATAGACTGATGCGGCTTATCTGTGGGTTTTTTAATTCTCTGTTTATCAGTATCATTAAATCTGTTTCCAGCCACATTCTCCAGTCTATTTTGAGCTCTCCAAATTGGTTTTGACAATGAATTGATTCAAATCCCACGTTTAAAGTGTTTAAGAGTATCACATACTCATGTTGTAATAGGAGAATGTGCACATGTGTTCATTATCTGTAATAAGGCAGGCAAAATCTACTGATTTTTGCTTTAACTTTGACACCTTTTTGCGAATATCATTCTCTCTGCGGCTTATTAACTGATGCGGCTTATATGCGAATTAATACCTAATATTCTGTCAATTTAAGGGATGCGGCTTATATACAGGTGCGTCTTATAGTCCAGTTTTTACGGTATCTCTAGACCACTTTCTCAGATTGAGTCTAGCAGGTCTCTTTTAAATTTTATAATAAGAAAATCGATAATTTGTAATGGTGTGTCAGAAAAAACAGGCATATGTCGCTCAGAGTGTGTTTTGAACAAAAGACAAAAATAGTCAACAACCCCCAAAAAACTATTTTCTATTTAGGGCATGTTTATGTTTATTTTTTAAGTATTCTACCAGTATCCACAACATGAAAGACAATTTGGAATGATTTCTTTGTTTATTGGATTGTTTTTTAAATCAAGTCAAGAGGCAAAATTCTGTCTTCTATGTCCAATTTCTGCAAATGATCCATCTCGAATGTCACACTTCAAATGGCTATAAAATCACATCTAGACAAGACAACTCAATTCTGTTTTCTGCATACAGTTGAACCTCCCTTATAAGACCTACAAAAATCATCCAAAATGAGGCCTTATAAGGGAGGGGTCTTATAAGGGAGGTAATTTTAATACTTACAAAGAAGGGCAATGTCTCAGAGAAGTAGGTCTTATGTGGGAGGGAGTCTTATAATGGAAGGTCTTATAACTAATAAGGGAGGTTCCACTGTATTAAGGAATCCTTGTTCCATCTTATAAAAAGAAAACCTCAATTTATGCCAAAATTCCATTATGTCTGGTTTTCCCGTGCTCTGTCACATATTTCAACTGTAATTAAACTAAAATAACAAATAACACAAAAAACCCACTGACCTTTCCTGCAAGGAAGATGACCTTGGTGTCGTAGTCGTAGAAAGGAAGGATAACCCCGCATGACTGGTCCAGTTCGGTCATGCTGACTGCCGTCTGAGACTGCCGCTGCATCGCACACACAAAACGATTCCATCAGAAAAAGAGAGAGAGAGGGAGGGAGGATGGAGAGAGAGAGAAAGTGAGAGAGAGAGAGAGAGGGAGAGAGAGAGAGAGAGAGAGAGAGAGAGAGAGAGAGAGAGAGAGAGAGAGAGAGAGAGAGAGAGAGGAGAGAGAGAGAGAGAGAGGAGAGAGAAGAGAGAGAAGAGAGAGATAGAGAGAGAGAGAGAGAGGAGAGAGAGAGAGAGAGAGAGGAGAGAGAGGAGAGAGAGAGAGAGAGAGAGAGAGAGAGAGAGAGAGAGAGAGAGAGAGAGAGAGAGAGAGAGAGAGAGAGAGAGAGAGAGAGAGAGAGAGAGAGAGAGAGAGAGAGAGAGAGAGAGAGAGAGAGAGAGAGAGAGAGAGAGAGAGAGAGAGAGAGAGAGAGAGAGAGAGAGAGAGAGAGAGAGAGAGAGAGAGAGAGAGAGAGAGAGAGAGAGAGAGAGAGAGAAAGTGAGAAGAGGAGAGAGAAGAGAGAGAGAGAGAGAGAGAGAGAGAGAGAGAGAGAGAGAGAGAGAGAGAGAGAGAGAGAGAGAGAGAGAGAGAGAGAGAGAGAGAGAGAGAGAGAGAGAGAGAGAGAGAGAGAGAGAGAGAGAGAGAGAGAGAGAGAGAGAGAGAGGAAAGAGAGGAGAGAGAGGATGGAGAGAGAGAGAGAGAAAGTGAGAAGAGAGAGAGAGAGAGAGAGAGAGAGAGAGAGAGAGAGAGAGAGAGAGAGAGAGAGAGAGAGAGAGAGAGAGAGAGAGAGAGAGAGAGAGAGAGAGAGAGAGAGAGAGAGAGAAGAGAGAGAGAGAGAGAGAGAGAGAGAGAGAGAGGAGAGAGAGAGAGAGAGAGAGAGAGAGAGGAGAGAGAGAGAGAGAGAGAGAGAGAGAGAGAGAGAGAGAGAGAGAGAGAGGAGAGAGAGAGTGAGTGAGAAGAGAGAGAGAGAGAGAGAGAGAGGAGAGAGAGAGAGAGAGAGAGAGAGAGAGAGAGAGAGTGAGAAGAGGAGAGAGAGAGAGAGAGAGAGGCGAGAGAGAGAGAGAGAGAGAGAGAGAGAGAGAGAGAGAGAGAGAGAGAGAGAGAGAGAGAGAGAGAGAGAAGAGAGAGAGAAGAGGAGAGAGAGAGCGAGCATGGTGGAGACTTGCTGTACCACGTACAGACATAAACATTTATGCAAATGTTAAGAACAGCTCCCTCCTCTGCACCCTTCCATTCATTTCAGGCTGTTCCGCCAACCACTGTCGCATTCTCAGATTACTGTGTTCTGAACGTACATGCACAATGGTCGATCTTTTTTTCTTTTCTTTTTTTTACCCTCACACATCATACTTTACTGTAACGCACCCACAGCAGCACGGGCTTCTTTCTCACGTTAGACCTAATTCTATTTTTCTCGTCATGTTTTTTTGTTCGTTATTTTCCTTTCCAACCACTCTCTGTGACTCACTCATTCAAGACTAATTATGTGTATTTACCTAATAAAGATCAAGAGCATGCCATTTTTTTAAATATTAATTATGTCTTATACCATGTGACTGGGAATCATACAATGATCGATCATAACGTACAGACAAACCCCTGTTTTACGACCCTCTGTTAAGCGACCACCTCTCATTTGAGACCGGATTTGTTGGCACGGATGCATTTTACTATGTAAACGACCTCTCTTAAACGACTTCCTCTAAAACGCGACTTACGGCCGCCATTTTGTTGGTTTTTACGACCGTTGTTGTCGTCTGCATGGACTTCGAGCAAAGGGAAACAACCACGGTCAAGGGCCTGAAAGCGGAGTCGCTTCCCTTGTTGTAGAAAAGATGGCGGAAAGCGTAGGAAAAGCACGAAAACCACTGACTTTGAAAAAGAAAACCACTGACTTTGGACGAGAGTGGAGGTGATTAACAGAAGTCGGCGAAGTGAAACTGTAATACATCGATTGCACAAACCTATGGAGTTGGAAAGACCCAAATCCAGTTTTAATATGTCATTGTATGTGTGCATGAAGAAGAGAGTATGAACTGTGCTGAACTTTTTCTTTCTACGGCTGCCAGTGAAAACCTCCGTCATACGACCCCTCCAATTTACGACCGATTTTTCCGGACATTTTGGAAGTCTTAAAATAGAGGTTTGTCTGTACCATCAACTTTTTCTGTGTGTGTGTATTTGACACTAAACTGATCCTAAACCTGTCCCTAACCCTATTTCACACACACACACATACACACACACAAACACACACACATACACAAACATTCATACACACATACACACACACACACCAGACCTGTTCACCCCCTACACAAGTCTTCAGTAGTCTGGATAGCTGAAATGAGTAGTTTGGGTGCAAAACGTGTAGTTTTATTCATTAAACCATCGAATAATGTTCACTGAAAATGAGTAGTAATCAAGAATTACAGAGCATTATTTTCAGGTTTGAAGAGTAGTAGAGGTCGAAATTGAGTAGAATGCTACTCGAAAAGAGTAAACAGGTCTGACACACACACACACACAGACACACACACACAGACACACACACAGACACACAAACAACAAACAAAACAAAACAATCCGCGACAAACTTAACACTCCTGTACCGACCGCAGTGCCCAGGGGCAAAGATCAAAAATTCAAAAGCGTAACACGATCGCACGACTGACCAGGTCCCAGAGCGCCATCTGTCGCTGCGAGAGGGGAGAGAACCCCGTGGTTATCACGCGTCCGCCGTCCACAAACACTGCCTTGGAGGCCTTGGGGCCTCGGTGACACACCGCCTCCTGAGGAACAACAAAAATATGCACACATACACTTCACAGGCAAGGTAGTGGGGGCAAAGTGGTTTTCAAGGAAAACGACTGGGGGGTCCAGGGGGCCGAAGAAAATTCAATAAGATTCAACAAATGAGAGTGAAATTTTCACTTTTCCACGCCACCTCTGTGCATTTTTTAAAATAATTTTGTCTCAAACTGTTTCGCAGAGGTCTACCATGCCTGACTTCATCGTTACCATAACTATTTTATTCTTGTAAAATTGTGAGTGTGTGTGTGTGTGTGTGTGTGTGTGTGTGTGTGTGTGTGTGTGTGTGAGTGTGTGTGTATGTGTGTGTGTGTGTGTGTGTGTGTGTGTGTGTATGTATGTGTGTGTGTGTGTGCCTGCGTGCATGCACGAGTGCGTGCGTGTGATTGTGTGTGTGCGTGCGTATGTGCATGCGTGCGTGACTATGTGTGTGTGTGTGTGTGCATGCGTGCGTGACTCTATGTGTGTGTGTATGTGTGTGTGCGTGTGCATGTGCGTGTGCGTATGTGTGTGTGAGGAAGAAAAAGAACGAATTTCCCCTATATGCGTACACTTTTATCCTTCTTTCTTCCACTTATTTAGTATTTTCCGTACGGAACTTACGCGTCTAATGTGAACCCGGCCTAATTCGTTTCATTTCCTTTTTTTTCCTCTTCTTTTTTTCCTTTTTGCGATGACTTTTTTCTTTCATGACTGATGATACTGATACTGAGTCCTGATGAAGATGATGCTGTGGAGTCCATTACGGAATTGAGACACCGTGACAGGGCTGTCCTCCACGCTCCCTATCACATTTATCCTGGTGTGACCAACCAGGCCCCGGGGAGGAACAGACACCTGCAGCGTTGGTCAGGAAATTAGAGCAACAGTCTCAAACACACATTTGTAAAGTGGATGAAACTCGGCTGTGTGGTCTCAGTCTTCCCAAACCAATGCTTCGCGGACCTTATTTCTGTTACTAATAATAGAGACTACCTCACTTTAGCTTCAGAACGAGGCTCTTCTCCTTGCTTCTCTTCCGGCAGGCCGCCATTTGCTTTTTTAGTTGTTGCATTAAATTTTTCAAAGTTTCAATCGGTCAGAAAGTAAAGTTCACTGTCAAATATGGCGGACTTTCGTTCCTACTGGAAATTATCGTTGATGTTTGTTTAAATCATGAATTCTTAGGCTTTGTTAGGTCGGATATCGACAGTGAAAGGGTGATACAAGATCGTAATGCAGTAGAAGGGGGGGGTAGCCGATGTCGGTGCGACTCGATGAAGACGATCCGATATTGATTCGAGCCGCGATTGTGATTCGGTACCGATTTTGACTACTAGGTTGAATTCAAAGAAAATGTTGCCTTTCATTATATTCTTAATGATATTTCCGTGAGTTATTTCATTAAAGGGATCTTAGACGTGAGTTAATTAGTCAGTGGGTGAACTTTGAAGCAGACGGCACTCATTCCGACCGTGCCGAAACAGTAAGTCAACACTTTTGCTTTGTTGATTTTGCTTCTTTTTTTTGTTTTTAACAACAAAACATACATGGACAGCAAAATACATCATATCAAAACTTTCATCAATCATCTCTTTATTAGTATTCCAATAATCAAGTCTGCACACAACACACAGAGAAAATTAGAGCATTTTTAATCAAGTGGGTGTAAGCGTTTTTCCACCGCCTCAAAAAGAATACAGTGGCAGAGTACGGAACGTCAGCAAAAATGCAGTGTGCTAAAGGTTAATGCACTCACAGAGGCCACTTCACAGGTTCTGGGGTCGACGATTCTCAGCTTCTTGTCCTTGGAGGTGGTGGCGAACAGAGCCCCGTCGCGACTCCAGCTAACGGAGAAAACAGTGTCCTGGTGACAGCCAATCACATTGGCCGGCTCTGCCTGCTCCACGTTCCACAGCACGCACTGCGACACACCATCGCTACACCCTTCATTTCTGTGAATGTGTGTGACTGTGTGTGTGTGTGTGTGTGCACTGACGTACCGAAGATCGAAAAGTGATGGGACAAACTGTCCTGAGACAAGAGAAATCAATAGGACAATGTCCTGGCTCTTGCAGAAATCAATAAGATGAAGTGTGCCAGTGTTAAAAATTTAATCAGACATTTGTCCTGACAGGAAAGTATTTCCAATTTTAATAGGTCAATGGCCTATGACTGGGGCCTCGGGACATCAGTGGTGTGTGTGTGTGTGTGTGTGTGTGTGTGTGTGTGTGTGTGTGTGAGACTGTGTGTGTGTGACTGTGTGTGTGTGTGACTGTGTGTGTGTGAGACTGTGTGTGTGTGCAACTCTGTGTGTGTATGTGTGTGACTGTGTGTGTGTGTGTGTGTGTGTATGTGTGACTGTGTGTGTGTGTGTGTGTGTGTGTGTGTTACTGTGTGTGTGTGTGACTCTGTGTGTGTGTGAGACTCTGTGAGTGTATGTATGTGACTGTGTGTGTGTGTGTGGGGGGGGGGGGTGACTCTGTGTGTACGTGACTGTGTGTGTGTGTGTGTGTGTGTGACTGTGTGTGTGTGTGTGTGTGTGTACGTGACTGTGTGTGTGTGTGTGTGGTGTGAGTGTGTGTGTGTGTGTGTGTGTGTGTGTGTGTGTGTGTGTGTGTGTGTGTGTGTGTGTGTGTGTGTGTGTGACTGTGTGTGTATGTGTGTGTGTGTGTGTGTGTGCGTGCGAGCATGCATGTGTGTGCGTGTTTATCCATGCTTGAGTGTACGCACATGCATGTATTCCTGAGATGTTTTTAATGTAGTTGATGTCGTTGACGTACCCTGGCTAAAAGACTCCAGGGATCATCCCAACACCCGAAGCACTTGAACACTATTAATGTATCAGCTAGGGATGAGAAAAATAAGTGTGTGATAGGTTTTTTATTACCCCGCCACGTGGGCATCCGGCCACACTCCGTCTTCGGGGGATATTTTTTAATGTGAAAAATGATTGGTTTAAATGATTTTTATTTACCAAAACACACATTACATAAATATTAAGCAAACATAGCGGCAACAACAAGCTTAAAGCTTATACTGTGCCAACATACTATACATGAATTTCTGAATGGCGGCTGGCAAGAAAAAGACTAAACCGCTGGTTTAAACTTGATCAGAGGAAATAAAGATAGGTACATTTCAAATCCTTCGTGAAATATACACAAGAAAACCAATAATAAAAAAGATAAATCCAAACTTTGTGATATACACAAAACACACACAAATATATATATGACCCCCAAAAAGTGATTTTTTTTTATTAACCCTTTCAACGCTAGCCATTCCTCAGCCAAAATTTACCATTAAACTTACCCGGGTAGAGAAAAGATTTCTGTCTGCAATATTGGGGATTCCTCTGTGACATGCATAAAATAGGGCATATCCTTACCTCCCAAAATTGAAGAACATAAGATCACTGGATATCAGACCCTCATTTGATGCCTTTCAGTGACATGGGTGTTAAATCATTGTGGTGTCAAGAGGCGACAGTGGCGATGAAAGGGTTAAACAACAAAAAAGTTGAACAACAACAAAAATTCTCCCGACCTTGTAGTCCAAGCCGACGGACAGGAGGATGTTTTGGGCAGTGGGGTGCCACTCCAGATACGCAACTCGCCGCGAATGGCCATGCAGGTCCACCCACCAGTCAGTGAGGGGGGTGGCCAGGCCCTGGTTGGGAATCTGCCACAGCTTCACCTGGAATTGAAACCATATGGGAAGGGTGTATTTCAGCCCAGTTTGCCGGAATACTGTGGAACCTCCCTTATAAGACACCCTCCCATATAAGACCTACTTCTCCGAGACATTGCCCTTCTTTGTAAAGATGTATCTCCAGGCTATTTTCTCAGATTGAGTTCAGCAGGTCTCTTTGTAATTAATATAAGAAAATCGATAATTTGTGATGGTACATAGGAAAAAACAGACATATGTCGCTCAGAATTGTTATAAGACCTCCCATTATAAGATTCCCTCCCACATAAGACCTACCTCTCTGAGACATTGCCCTTCTTTGTAAGTATTAAAATTACCTCCCTTATAAGACCCCTCCCTTATAAGACCTCATTTTTGATGATTTTTGAAGGTCTTATAAGGGATGTTCCACAGTAACAACAACAACATACAGTATTCATACGGCGCTGAATCTTGATAGAAATCAAATCAAAGCGCACACACGTTAGCATTCAAAACGCGTTCAAACACAACCGCAATACAAAGCGAACACACACGGATGACATAAATCGAATGCAGCAGAAACAGACCTAAAGGCAAGAGAGAGAAGAGAAAGAGAGAGGCGCTTTAATGACGGGGGGAACAGGTGGGTTTTGAGGTTAGCTTTGAAAGCAGAGAGAGTCGGTCGCTGACGGAGGGAGAGAGGAAGTTTGTTCCAGGAGGTCGGTCCTGAGACAGCAAAAGAGCGCCGACCAACAGTTGAAAGCTTATACCTAGGGATCTGGAGAGAAAGAGGGTCAGAAACAACGTAAAGTGCGAGCTGGCGCATAGATGGAAATATTGTCGCAGAGGTAAGATGGAGCAGCTATATGGATAGATTTATAGCACTGACCCGTACCGGTACGCAATGACCAATTTGTCATAGTCTTCAGAAATCCGTTTGCTTCTAGAAAACGGTTTCAGTTACAAACCAGAGCGTTAATACAGTGGAAGCACAAACATTTTAACAGACGCTGGTGATCTAAATCTTTTCCAATATCGGAACTGGAGATCCACAAATTGACGTCATATAATACGATAATGCCTTGAAGGGTACGCATCCCCCCTCAGTACTCTATAGTTTGCTTTTAATCTTTTATCCAGTTCATGTTTCATTTTGCTTTTGTTTCTTGGCCATGTTCATAGGGGCTGCTGCTTAGTGGCTCTGGAGAACATGAACCATCATTTAAAGGACAAGAGGCAAAGCCTTCAAGGCTCACTCGAACAGGAACATGTGGGACAACAAACAAAGATTGAGGGGGGGGGGGGGGTCTAAAGTACAAGATTGCCAATAAAATGTTAAAGTACAAATTAAACTAAAATTTTGTTTCAATTTAAAAAGTGCCCATGCCAAGAATCGGACCCGGAACCATTGGCATGACAGACAGACACTACCAATGAGCTATCGAGGCTTTCAGTGTTGATGAGTTTCTTAACTCATGTTACCTGTTGAGTACTCTCTAACCCACTAATCTAAAATGTTATCTGTTTGCTATCTGTTTACAGTGTTGTTTTAAGCATTCAATTATTCAAATCATTATTGTTTGAAAGCTTGCATAGACATCTAAATGTGTGCAAAGTTTGAACAATGTATGCCTTCTATTTCCCGAGAAAATGCCAACGTTAAAGTTTGGAGATAAGACCACGGACGCAACACACACATACAGACACACAGCCGAACAACTTGTGTTAACAAAGTTAACACGAGTGAGCCCAAAACACCCCACTGCTCATCGTCCACTCACCGTACAGTCCTCAGAGCAGGAGGCTATCATGTGGTCGTTGAAGGGGTTCCACTTGACGTCCAGCACAGCACCACTGTGACCGATCACCCTGGATCCAGTCTGGTTCACACGACCCGTCTGGAAATACATCATAGAATGATGATGATGATGATGATGATGATGATGATGATGATGATGATGATGATGATGATGATGATGATGATGATGATGATGATGATGATGATGATGATGATGATGATGATGATGATGATGATGATGGTGATGTCCAGCACAGCCCCACTGTGACCGATCACACTGGATCCAGTCTGGTTCACACGACCTGTCTGGAAATACATCATAGAATAATGATGATGATGATGATGATGATGATGATGATGATGATGATGATGTCCAGCACAGCCCCACTGTGACCGATCACCCTGGATCCAGTCTGGTTCACACGACCCGTCTGGAAATACATCATAGAATGATGATGATGATGATGATGATGATGATGATGATGATGATGATGATGATGATGATGATGGTGACGTCCAGACAGCCCCACTGTGACCGATCACCCTGGATCCAGTCTGGTTCACACGACCCGTCTGAAATACATCATAGAATATGATGATGATGATGATGATGATGATGATGATGATGATGATGATGATGATGATGATGATGATGATGATGATGATGATGATGATGATGATGATGATGATGATGATGATGATGATGATGATGATGATGATGATGATGATGATGATGATGGTGATGATGATGATGATGATGTTGATGATGATGATGATGATGATGATGTCGATGATGATGATGATGATGATGATGATGATGATGATGATGATGATGATGATGATGATGATGGTGATGTCCAGCACAGCCCCACTGTGACCGATCACCCTGGATCCAGTCTGGTTCACACGACCCGTCTAGAAATACATCATAGAACAATGATGATGATGATGATGATTGTGATGATGATGATGATGATGATGATGATGATGATGATGATGATGTCCAATACAGCCCCACTGTGACCGATCACCCTGGCTCCAGTCTGGTTCACACGACATTCATAAGTGATTCTAAACATCAAGAAAATTATAATTTTGCACGGCCTCCCGTAGATTCCGTCACCACAGACAAAAACACCTACTCCCCCTGCCCCCCCCCCCCCCTCCCCATACACACACGTAATATATATACACTCTGTCTCTGTTTCTCTGTCTCACTCTCTCTTTCAACAGGCAGCATCAGGAAACCCCTCCTCTGGACAGCAGATTCCATCACCACAGCCAGAAACTCTCTCTCTCTCTCTCTCTCTCTCCCTTCTAAACTCTCTCTCCCCCCCCCCCCCACCCCTCTACCCCCTCCCCTCCCTCCCTTTCTCTCCATTTCTCTCTCTCCCTCCCCCTCCTCTCTCTCCCACTCCCCCTCTCTCACTCACTCTTTCAATGGGCAGCACGAGGAAAGCCCCTCCCCCGGCAGACTCCGTCACCACGGCCAAGAAGGAGGGGTTGACGGCGCAGAAGTTGGAGTCGTGAGCGTTGCGAGTGATGCTCACGTTCTCGTAGGAGTGCTCCCTTCTGGCGGGGCTCCCGTACACATGTCGGAACTTGGACGAGCGGATTTTGAACGCCATCTGAAAGTGAACGAGCTCATGACCCAAGGCTCCCAGGGACCCCCATTTGGGGTCTATGAAGTACTAAAATTCTAAAGGACCCTCTAAAAGAATGTGCAGGGGGTCCCAGTGATGCACTAGAAAAATTTGGGGGGGGCATTCGCTGTGCCACTGGAACCCTCTATTAGCTATATTAAGTGAAAGAGTCCACTGGGACCCTCTATCCCGCCTCTAGGACCCTCTATACTGTAAGTGAAGGAGTCCCTGGGACCCCTTGTTTTGCGTGATGATTGGGAGCCCTGATGATCGATAGGGTGTTCCAAATGCCTGGCATCAAATTCAACACCCAAAAAAATTCAAAGAGGAAAGCTCCCATTTGCAAATTTACATGTGTGGTAGTGCGTGGGAAAATCCAGACATAATGCAAAATTTGGCATAAATTGAAATCTAGTTTTTACAAGACGAAGAAAAAATTCCCAGTCGATACACAGAATTGAGTTGCCTTGTTTTAGTTTTGATTTTATCAGCCATTTGAAGTTTGACATTTGAGATAGATCATTCGCAGAAATCAGACCCGGTGTCATGAGAAATAAGTAGTCCTATGAAATATCTACCCTTGCGCATGCGCATTAGAACAGAAATTCTAAAGCGTCAGGCAATTTGCCCATTCACATGGGAGGGAGGGGGGTGGGGGGGGGGGGGGCACAAATAAAACAACAATAATCGAAATCGAATCGAACATGTTTTAGAGAGAGAGAGAGAGAGAGAGAGAGAGAGAGAGAGAGAGAGAGAGAGAGAGAGAGAGAGGGAGGTAAATAAGTCATGGCTTAAACAGGAAGTAGGCTAGCGTAAGCTGACGGTTGGCTCAATGCGCATGTGCAAAAACTCAAAACTCGGAGTGCGCAAGCGCGAAATCGAAATGGGTAGATATATGATGAGGTAGAATATTCTCTTCACACCGGGAGACAAAATTTTGCCTCTTTGTTTCTATTTACTTCAATACTTGTTTCCAAAACAATCAAATAAACAAAATATTTCAAAACTGTCTGTCATGTTGTTGAATAGAGGTAGAATACATAAAATAGACATAATTATGTCCCAGGAAGGAGACAGGCGTGGTCAAAGGGTAGTAGCCCGAAATATTTGCTGAATAAATTTACACCAGTCTTCCCACTTGTTGTTTTTTCTATTGTTTTGAATGCCAATTATGTCCTAAATAGAAAACTGGTATTTTGGGGGATGTTGAGTATTTTGCGGTTTTGCTCAAAAAACATCCTGAGCGACTTACACTTACAGTATGTCTGTATTTTCCCCATGCACCATGACATGTGTTTATCTCTGTCCCCAGCTAAACCATGTTACCGTGCAGTCTGGGGGGAGGGGAGGGGGGGTTGTGAAGCATCAGAAATTACGTTCAGATCATTATAAATACCCCCTATTTTTAAAAACAATGTACTGTGATGTGCCAACCTATTCATATGACTTTTAGTTTTACTTCCCTTTGATGAGTGACTTGAGACACCCTGTATTGTTTAACTCATTCAAGTCGTTCCGGCCACATATGCCCGGCATTAATAGATGGCTGTCAATTTGATGCATTTGCTTCAAGGGAAGTAAATCTGTGTGCACACCATACCTTGGTCACTTCTAAACTCGCTTCACTCCCTTAGACCACAATTTTGCCCCTGACTTTGCTTTTGTAGTGGTTCGTTGTGGGGGAACCAAT
>CM065710.1:7358045-7373045 GCA_017654935.2 Phymorhynchus buccinoides
TAGGACGCAACGCCTCCCACAAGGGAGACGCACACAGGAGAGAGCGAGGACATGTCAGAAAAACAGATCCTCCTTTCCCCCCCCCCGAGTGTGTGAATGATGTGTTTCAAAAGAGAAAGTGTGTATATGTGTGGGAAAGAGAGGTTTGTGGGGGCGAGGGGGGAAAGAGTATGGGTGGGAAAAAAGAGGAGTGTGGGGGGAGGGGGGGGTGGAAGGGAGTGTATAAGTGATGGCAAAAAGAGAGTGTGTGGTATGTATGAGAAAGATGTGTGTGGAAAAAGAGAGATTGTGTGTATGTTGTGGGAAAAAAATGAGAGCAAGTGTATGTGTGGGAAAAAGAGAAGAGGTAATGTGTGGGGGAAAAGAAGTAGCAAGTGTATGTGTGGGAAAAAGAGAAGGAAAGTGTGCGATTGAGGAGAGGGAGAGGAGAGGGACGAGAGAGCGAGAGAGAGAGGGAGGGAGAGAGAGAGGGAGAGAAGAGAGGGAGAGAGAGAGAGGAGAGAGAGGGGGAGAGCGAGAGGGGGAGAGAGAGGAGGGAGAGAGAGAGAGGGGGGAGAGAAAGAGATGGTGGCTCAAGACTGTAGTAAAACAACAGTTGCAGCGTTTTGACACGCGTTTAACACTTACATGTTAATACTACTTTGATTTATGATTTTAACAATTCCAGTCATCGCTGCTGTATCTGAAATAACTGCCGTCTTCAAAGTTTCGCAACATCAGAAATATTATGCAAAGTCCTGTATGCTTAAATCATTTTCCATTTAAAAAGATTTAAAAAAATGTCTTAATATTTCACTGTATTTGATTCTGTCAGTTTTTAAAAGTTATTTTAAAAAGGCGTTAATCCTCAAATGTCTTTTTTTTCTTCTTATTTTTTGGGGGGTTGTGTGTGGGGGTTTTATGTGTTAAAATATTTATGTAGGGTTTAAATTTCAGTAAGGTAAAGATGTGCCACCCCCCATGCATTTCGGTAATTGTATTTTTCCGTTTTTGCCTTCTACCATACATAAAGCTGTATTTATGAACATTCAGATAATACCTTTTTGGAATACCTAACCATGCCCTAAACCAAACCCTAACCCCCCACTAGTACTGCCGTACACCGCGATTTGTTCACAGTTGTGGTTCGTTTGCCGTTTCCGTCTAACGGTGGGGGTAGGGTTAGGAAGGTTAGGGTTGGGTGAGCGGGCTAGGGTTTAGGGTTAGTATTACAAAAAGGTTATAGCTAAATGTCTAAAATCAGCTTTATGTATGGTAAGAAAGGCAAAAAACGGACAAATACAATTAAACGAGATAGGTAGAGAGGGGGTTGGACATCTTGACCTTTACCGAAATTTCTATATTTGTGTTTTCTTTGTCATTCCAAATTGTTCACTTCTTTTTTTTTTATAGAAAGTTCTTGCTAACCAGTTGTATGTTGTTTACTTGTGTGTGTGTGTGTTTGTGCGAGAGGTTTCAGGTGTTTGCGTAGGAGAGGTATGTAGCTTGTAGGACTTCGTAAACATTTCATCTACATATGCAATTCTGCAACTGCCAGTAAAAGTTTTCAAGTGCCATTTTGTCAAAGTCTTCCAAACATTTATTCTAACGTTCCAGCTGGAATGGTTGTTTTTTTTTTAAAAGGTACATAAATTTAAGATTTTCAGTATCTCTTGGAAAAAGAAAAGTTATAAATTTTGGTGGATTTTTTTTTAACGTAAATCATTAAAGACCCTCTACGCATGTGCAAAATCACGGTTTTCCCGTGTTTTCCCTCTATACTGTTATAGCTGGGTAAGAAATCTTAAGAAATCGTGCTTTAGATAAGAGGGCAAAATGTGACACGTGACGTGGGGGTCTTTAAGCAGCCTCACAATATCAACCTTTAGTTGAAGAAATTCAGTTGTGAACTCTATTTCAACCACGTGGCCGTCACCTTCTGTGCGTCTCGCTATCAGCGAGAATGGCTGTATTCCCACAACTGCCTGAGTGAGTTGGAAGTAAATGTGCAGGACTTGCCAATCCTTCGACACTGGTGGAAGGGTTCCTCTGAAAGGTGGCAGAGTGGTTAAGACGTTCGCCTGCAAATGTAATGCTGACTGCAGCGTGAGGGACCGTGGGTTCGAATCCCGGCCTCCTCGCCCTTTCTTTCTAGTTGGACAGGAAAATCGAAAAACTGGAACTGGTCCAGTCTCGGCTGGGGACTTTAAAGTAGTCTGACCAGTGCGCTCTACGCACGTAAAAAAATCCCACGGCAGTTGAAAGTCGGTAAGAGCAGGGAGAAATCCCGTGCTTTGGTATTGGCCAAATGATAGCGAGGCTTTCCAAGTGTGCCCACACCCCTCCTCACCCTGTGTCTCCCCCCCCCCACAATTTTATAATTAAAAAAAAAATTGGGTTAGGCGGCAGTTGCCCTGCAACGCGCTCTCCAGGGGGGAGAGCAGCCCAAATTTCACAGACAAAGTCTCTGTGACTAGAATATACTAAAAAACACAAAAAACAAAATCCTCGAAGACGAGGTGGCGGCCTAATGGCGAGGTTAATCGAAAACAGGCATGCACGTAATGGTTCTCATCCCTAGCTGGTGCATTTGTACCATAGGTTAAGTGCTTCGCTGTCAGGATGATTCCTCTGGAGTCATTTAGCCAGGGATACGACAACAACAAACAACAAACACACACACTCAATGTCGAAGGGAAGGGGAAAAATCGTGAAAGGTCACGACCATTTTCATACGACTTGGGTTGCGAGAGTGTGAGGAGGTATGAATCGTTGCCCGCAATTCTCTTTGTGATTTAGAAAATCAAAAAGAAATGGTGTACCGTACAGATGTTTCAATATAACAGGGCTCCCAATCGTCCCGCAAAACAGGGGTCACAGGGACTCCTTCACCTTACGTATAGAGGGTCCCAGAGGCGGGATAGGAGGGTCCCAGTGGCATTGTGAATGCTCAGGGGCTCCCAATCGTCCCGCAACAACAAAGGGGTCCCAGGGGCTCCTTCACTTACGGTATAGAGGTCCTAGAGGAGGGCTAGAGGGTCCAGTGCATTGTGAATGCTCAGGGCTCCCAATCGTCCCGCACAAAACAAGGGGTACCAGGGGACTCCTTCACTTACCGGTATAGAGGGTCCAGTGGCCTTGTGAATGCTCAGGGCTCCAATCGTCCCGCAAAACAAGGTGGCCAGGGACTCTTCACTTACGGGTTATAGAGGGTCTTAGAGGCGGGATAGAGAGTCACAGTGCCATGCGAATGCTAAAAATAATTTTTCTAGTGCATCCACTAGGGAACCCCCTGCACATTCTTTAGGAGGGTCCTTTAGATGTTACTAGTCCTCATAGACCCCCAAAGGGGGTCCTGGGAGCCGATATAAAACAAACAACACACTGGGTGTGTGGTTTGGCAGATATCTGCGATTTACGGGGAAATCAGCAACAGGCACCTGCTTACTTTTCCCCCCCAAAAAAAATTGAATTTATAAATGCTGGTGTTTCCTGTGATAGGTTTTATCTTTTACTCGTTTTTTTAATAAAAAAATCTTTTAACATTTTTGTCAAGCGCCTTTAAATCGTTAATGCTTAGGATGTATGTTCCCTGTGTGATAGTTTTAAGAAACAAAAATGTGTGACTCATTTTTTGTTCTCTTTAAAGACCCCGTACGTCACGTGTACATTCCCTCTTATGTGGAAGATTTCTTAAACATTCCTTACCATCCAATAAGAGGGAAAAACACGTGAAAATCGTGATTTTTACACGGAACGTGATGGGTGCTTTAAAATTTTTGTCAAGCGTTTGGATAAAACATGACAGGCTGAATCACATGAACTTAGCGGTGTAAGTACGGAATGTCTGGATTAAGATGCGCACTTGGATAAATAAATTACAGTGTACCTCCCATAAGACTCAAAAATCATCCCAAATGAGGTCTATAAGGTTGGGGTCTTATAAGGGGGTTAATTTAATACTTACAAAGAATGCAATGTCTCAGAGAAGTAGGTCTTATGTGGGAGGGAGTTTATAAGGGAGGTATTTTAATACTTAAAAGAAGGGCAATGTCCAGAGAAGTAGTCTTATGTGGAGGAGTCTTATATAATGGGAGGTTCTTATAAGGGAGGTAATTTTATACTTCAACGAAGGCAATGCTAGAGAAGTAGGTCTTATGTGGGAGGGCGCTTATAATGGAGGTCTTATAAGGGAGGTTCTGCTGTACAGAGGAACCTTCTAATTAAAACCTGAAAAAATCAGCTAAAGACGGGTCTTATAGGGAGGGGTCTTTATGGAGAGCGTGGACACCAGTAGTCGGATATGAAGGAAATATGAGTGGAAATTTGTTGGGGGTCACATCTTAGAGGGAGTCCTAATAGGGAAGGTCTTAATAGGGAGGCTCCACTGTACGATGAGTTTTTCTCTCCAAGAAGCACGTCGAGGTCACCAGAAAGACATCCTTTTTAAGGATTGGAACACTCGCTTTGCTATGGTTTCCTAGAAATAAAACCCGTCAAAAACGGGGATTCCTCCTGGCGGAGAGATTGCCGGAGAAGAAAGAAGCCATTTTGGGTGGGGTGGGTGGAGGCCACTCATGTGGTTGAAGCATATTTTTGGGATAGGCAGTAAAAAATAACAATTGATGGTTTCTTGTTGTGAGGCAAACTCCTTTTAGGTAAAACGTATAAAATTTTAAAAATAAAATGAAATAAAAAGGCTTGTATTGTGGAATTTCGTGCACGATGTGGTCTAAACTCAGGCGTCCATTAAAAAACAAGAGAAGGCACATGTCTTCTTTTCACTGAAAGAATCTGACTTCAGAACCTCCGCAAGGAGGAAATCGGAGATTTGACGGCTTGATTTCTAGGAAAACCCAAGAGCGAATGAGTGTTGCGATTCTCTGTAAAGGGTGTTTTTCTTTGGAATTTTCTTCTTCTTATTCTTCTTCCTTCTTAGCCCTCAGGCAGCCAACTTCATCAGCGAAGATTCTGCGGCATCTTTGGGGGGTAGTAGAAGATGAGAAATTTAGAAAGCTGATGTATCCGTCAGGGTGCCCCTTTCATAGCCGGGAGGTTCCACTGTATATCAATCATTATGCATGTTAGATTGTCCGTTTCTGCATTGCGATAGAGCCTTCTTTGATGCCTTGCTTTTCTGCAATTGGTTCTAACGCGAACCATACTTTTCCATCTAAAAAAAATTTCTTCCATTTTTTTTACTGGATTTTAAAAAAAATTGTGATGTCTTGCTTTGTCAGTTTCTGCACGAAGTTTGTGATCCCGTCATGCAAAATTGGCATACTTGCGATGCCATTGGTTTTGGAACTGTCAGTTTCGGTAAAGGTAAAGATGTGCCACCCCCCCACCCTGCATTTCTCGGTTAATTCTATTTTTTGCGTTTTTGCCTTTCTTACCATACATAAAGCTGTATTTTAGGAACATTTTACATAGCTAATTACCTTTTTGGAATACTAACCCTAACCTAAAACCTAACCCTAAACCTAACCCTAAACCTAACCCTACCCCCCACTATGTACTGCAGTACACCGCGATTTGTCACAGTTGTGTGTGTGCACGTTGCGTTTTTCCGGTGTCGGGGGGGTTATACGGTGGGGGTAGGGTTAGGTTTAGGGCTAGGGTTAGGGTTAGGGTTAGTATTATTACAAAAAGGTTATTAGCTAAAAATGTAATACAGCTTTATGTATGGTAAGAAAGGCAATAACGGAAAAATACAATTAACCGAGATAGGTAGGGGGAGGGGGGGGGGCACATCTTGACCTTTACCAAATATATTTTTGGTTTAGTTGCTATTTTTTTTTAACATTTAGTACGTGGGTTTTTTCTTGCACATATTTTTTTCTCTTTTGCATTTATTTGTAATTTTATTACTATCTAGCCACAGACACGAGTCTGTGAAATTCGGTTGCTCCCACCTGGAGAGAGTGTCGTTAGGTTAGGTTAGGTACATTATAGTCAGAGGCGTCTGTGAAATTCGGGTTGCTCCCACCTGGAGAGAGTGTCGTAGTTAGGTTAGGTTAGGTAATTTATAGTCACAGAGGCGTCTGTGAAATTCGGGTTGCTCCCACCTGGAGAGAGTGTCGTTAGGTTTAGGTTAGGTACATTATAGTCCACAGAGGCGTCTCTGTGAAATTCGCGGTGCTCCCACCTGGAGAGGAGTGTCGGTTAGGTTTCAGGTACATTATTTAGTCACAGTAGGCGTCTCTGTGAAATTCGAGGTTGCCTCCACATGGAAGGTGTTAGGTTAGGTTACGTACATTATAGTCACAGAGGCGTCTCTGTGAAATTCGAGGGTTGCCTCCCACCGGAGTAGAGTGTCGCTCCTAGGTTAGGGTAGGTACATTATAGTCACAGAGGCGTCTCTGTGAAAATTCGCGGTTACTCCCACCTGGAGAGCGCGTCACAGCCAGAGGCGCAAGGCATAGTGGAAAGTGAGAGGAGAAAATCCCATGTACCCAGGTTCGAAATCGGGTTCACTTGACACGAAGCGAACGCGCTACCACTGTGCCACTCTCGTGGTTAATGCAGCGCCACCCTTCTTTTTAGAGGGGAGAGAATGGAGGGGGGGGGGGTCGGGGGGTAGGTAAAGCTAGTTATCAATTCGGTACTTGGCAGCGAATTATTCTCCCTGCTCTTATCGACTTTTCACTGCCGTGGGTTGTTGGTTTTTTTACATGCGTAAAGCACGCGGGTCCGGAGGACTCAGGTGTCCGGTTCGATTTTCCCGGTCAAGCTTCAGAAAAAAAGGGCGAGGCTGGGATTCGTTCGATCCCGAGACGCTCGTGCAGTGGATTGGCAGGCGGACCGTCTGAATTAACCTCCCACCTTTAACCCCTTGACTGCCGTATTATAATGTATCAAGTACTGACTTGATGACTTCACTGATGAACGTCATCAGATGAAGAGGAATAACTCTGATATGCGGGCTTTAGATCTAACCACAGTCAAGAGAGTTATACCCCCAGACCAATTTTGCCAGATTGGCTCTATCAGTTGTCCTTTTTTTCATGTCATGATTTGCCCAATGAATTTTTATTTAAATTTTCTCTGGCAAGTCAAGGGGCTAACAGGCTACATTTTTGGGGCCTTCGTAACGGAACAAAGTTGGCTTTAACCCCTTGACTGCCACCAACATACCGCGTACTGACCTGATGACATCACTGAAGATGTCATAAGAGGAATAACCCTGTTATGCTGGCTTTTGCTCTAACACAGAGTCGAGAGAGTTATAATACCCCCAGACCATTTTGCCAGATTGGCTCAACCTATCAGTTTGTCTTTTTCATGTCATGATTTGCCCAATGGATTTTTTCTTTAAATTTTATCTGGCAGTCAAGGGATTAAGTGACAGTACATTGTGATTTTTTTTGTTTTTTGTCGTTGGACATTTTTTGATTTGTATGTATACTTTTATCGTGAGTAGTAGGTTTTTGAAGGGAGGATGGGTGCAACAAAGATCGGGCAGTATGTTGAAGTGACGCGTGGCCATTGTTATATTACTTCATTATGCCCCCCAAAGGAGGGGGGGGTCGATTCGTTAAAGATCCCCGCACGTCGCGTGTCAGAATCACGGTTTTCACGTGCTTTCCCTTCTTATAGCTGGTAAGAAATCTTTAAGAAATGCTCCTAGCATAAGAGGGAATGTGACGCGTGACGTGGCGGGTCGGTCTTTAACAATCGGTGATTTGCACAATTCGCTTATGTGATGATAGACAGCGATGGTGATGATGGAGTTGTGGTTTATTAAAGGAAACTGTAGAGAAACTTCACCAAAGTGTGGGCTGTTTTATGGTCATGAATGATTTGCAAAAATGTTGGCAAAGTCGTAGTTTACACACCTTCCACCACCCAAAGAAATCCCAAACCGTCAAATCGGCGGTTCCTCCTTGGCGGAGTGCTGGAAGTCAAATTCTTTCAGTGAAAGACTATTTGTTAAATGGGCCGCCTCGAGTTTAGACCAAATCGTTTTGCCTTCAGGATCGTTCACACCATCTTTATATCTACTAATGTACCATACGTGTCTGTTTCAGACCGGAGGACGTTAACGGATTTTCATTCACTCACACCCTCAAATTTCCAACATTGGAAAATGTCACTGAGAGGCAACATTCTCCCTTTCTCGGGTAAAGGGATAGGGTTAGGATCAGCCTTATAGGATTATTGTCATGAAACTGAAAGAACCAGACTTTGATTATTGAGAGTGTATAAACATGAGGGGGGGGGGTATAAAATACTACATTTGCCATTTATTAATACTACTCTAAGTACCTAACAACAAACAAACAACTACACGACAAGCAAGTGCAAAAGTGACGTTATTTTATTCACAAGAGGACAAACCAAAACTGCTGGATATATTCGGCGAACCTGCGCCTTTATCAACACAAACAATTAAACAGAAAATATATAGCAAAAAGCAGCACAAAATCAAGAAGATAAAAAACCCCAATACTTCCCCTCTACAGTCCTAATGCGTAAATGCATGGACTCTAACTTAACGGTTTTTCTCTCCAAATTTTTGCTACATAAGTCGCCCTCACGTATAGGTCCTAATGTATGTGAGGCATTTCAGAGAGAGAGATGTGAGTCTATGGTATTATGATGTATGCTGTAAGGTTGTATATGTTGTATCTCAATCGCCGTTCAGTGGTCCTGGAAAAACGCAAGAAACAGAAACAGTAATGATTGCACATTGTATTAACACAATATTATGTTGTTTTAACCCTTTCACCGCCAATGGTCGCATTTATTGCACCACAATGGTTTTAACACCCATGTCACTAAAAAGGCATCAAATCAGGGCCTGTTATCCGAAGACCCTACTTTCTCAAATTTTGGGAGGTAAGGATAGGCCTAATGTTATACATGTCACAAAGGAATTTGCAATATTGCAGATTATTTTTTTTCTCTACCCAGTTAAGTTTAATGGGGGTTTTTTTGGCTGAAACAATTATGGCGGCGAAAGGGTTAAAAAAAAAATAAAAAAATTCGGGGGGGGGGGGGGGTGGGGGGGGGGGGGGCGGCATGCACGCATACACGCACGCATGCAACACAGACTTCGCAAGTGTGCGCTTTTGCAGACGCTTGTGTGTGTTGTGTGTAGAAAGAGACACACACGTGCGCACAGCACGCAAAAAACATTCACACATGCAGGCACTCATACATAACAACTCATGCCTCCCTACACACACACACACACACACACACCACACACACACGCCCCTCTCCCCTCCCATATCCCTCTACACACACACACCTGCTCAACCCCACCCCCACCCCCACACCCAGGCATCAAAATTGTCAGAGGATTCAGAATTTCTGACAGAGGATTTGCTGCTGTTCTTCTTCAGTGTTATATATTTTCTGTTCAGTAGCGCATTTTACAGTGATTTATCACTTCATTCATTCAGAGAGCCTTTTGGGTGGTGGTGGGAACTCATTTCAGTGTTAGTCCCTCTTCAGTCTGATGGCCCTGATGGACCCTTTTTTAACCGAGATTTTCAGAGGGTTGGATGGTCAGACTATTCTGATGCCTGCATGCTTTGACCCCTCCTCCCACCCCCACACCTTTTTTTTGACAAACCGGTTGAAACCGGTAGACATTCCCGAAAATCGCGACTTTACGAAATGCGCGATACTACAAGATGCCGAAAAGAGCGAAACAGTAATGACCAAAAAGAGCGAATTTCAGAGAGTCGCATAAAACTCAGAGGGTTAGGGATAGGTTATGGATAGGTTATGGATAGGGTTAGGGATAGTTTTTTCTTGTACGGTACTTCTTTTTTTTTTTTTTGCCCCATCCCAATCCTCAACGACCCTCTCGCTTTCTGTCAGTTTGACATTCGCTCTTTCTGTCAGTGACATTCGCTCTTTCCTGTCAGTGACATTCGCTCTTTCTGTCAGTGACATTCGCTCTTTCTGTCAGTGACATTCGCTCTTTCTGTCAGTGACATTCGCTCTTTTCTCTGTCAGTCACATTCGCTCTTTCTGTCAGTCACTCTTTCTGTAAGTCACATTCGCTCTTTCTGTCAGTCACATTCGCTCTTTCTGTCAGTGACATTCGCTCTTTCTGTCAGTGACATCGCTCTTTCTGTCAGTGACATTCGCTCTTTCTGTCAGTCACATTCGCTCTTTCTGTCAGTGACATTCGCTCTTTCTGTCAGTGACATTCGCTCTTTCTGTCAGTGACATTCGCTCTTTCTGTCAGTCACATTCGCTCTTTCTGTCAGTGACATTCGCTCTTTCTGTCAGTGACATTCGCTCTTTCTGTCAGTGACATTCGCTCTTTCTGTCAGTGACATTCGCTCTTTCTGTCAGTCACATTCGCTCTTTCTGTCAGTGACATTCGCTCTTTCTGTCAGTGACATTCGCTCTTTCTGTCAGTCACATTCGCTCTTTCTGTCAGTCACATTCGCTCTTTCTGTCAGTGACATTCGCTCTTTCTGTCAGTCACATTCGCTCTTTCTGTCAGTGACATTCGCTCTTTCTGTCAGTCACATTCGCTCTTTCTGTCAGTGACATTCGCTCTTTCTGTCGGTCACATTCGCTCTTTCTGTCAGTCACATTCGCTCTTTCTGTCAGTCACATTCGCTCTTTCTGTCAGTGACATTTGCTCTTTCTGTCGGTCACATTCGCTCTTTCTGTCGGTCACATTCGCTCTTTCTGTCAGTCACATTCGCTCTTTTCGTACGGTCGCGCACATGGGAATATTCAGAGAGTCGCGCTTTTTGCATGTTGCCGGTTGAACCCATTCATCCCCACTACTATCCATTCGCCCACACACCCCACACTCCCCGTCAACCACACCCCAATATTTGGTTTCTATAATTTCCCATCCCCGTATTTTTGAACCAGCCGCGAGCCGAAAGCTGGTGAATGTTTTCAGGGCTTTCTGTTTGTTTCGCTGCATCTCTGTTAGGGCTTTTGCCACGTGAGGGCGACCTTGAATTTCACCGAGTTGAATTTAGAGAGTTGAATTAGAAAGGTCAGCGTAACTCAGGCAGAGCGAGTACGGGCAAATTAGTAGTCTAGTATAGAGAGCGAACACTCGTGGCAAATGCCCTATTCCGTTTTTAATGAGCGACTTAGCGGGCTCTTTTGCCCACCAGGTGTCATAACGCTCGAGTGGGGCTAATCTATATATTCTTAGTTGGGGAAAAAGAAAGAGAGAGAGAGGGAGGAGTCCCCCCCCCCTCTCTCTCTCTCTCTCTCTCTCTCTCTCTCTCTCTCTCTCTCTCTCTACGCCCAACTAAGAAAATCGCGTGATAAGCCTCTAGTGGATTGACTGCCCCCTGGCGGTCAAATAATCGCCATAAGTTGACCATTGCCGACACATTCCGATTTTCGGAGGAGCTCAAAGAAGAAAAGTATTTGAAATATTGTTTTTATATAAATTTAAAAAAACATGCAGGAGAATGAGGTCAATCAGTCAGAAAGATAGTAGATGATAGAAAGCAAAGGGGAAAAGGCAGAGTCAAAGAGAGTGGCAGATTAGAGGAAGTTACAAGCACAGAACTTCCAGGTGGGGGATTTGTTTGTATGAAAGACCCCCCCCCCCCCCCCCCCCACCTCCAATATCCCCACGGGGAGAGACTCGTGGAGGGGGCGGGGGTCGTCCAGCTCCACGTATGGAGGCACGAGGCATCCACCCACTAGCCCCAGTGAACACGATAACGTTTGAACGGAGGGATCCAGGAAGCTCAAATATTGCATGCGGATAGGTAGTTACGATACCTAGGCCCAGTTCGAAAATGAAAGTAATTGGTGATAGGTCAAGGTCACAGGATCCCGAAAATGCTGCCGCACGCCTGCTTTGATGATGATGATGATAATATGGTTGGCTTAACGTCTAATTAGACACACAGTACACTAATTCCCCTCATTCTAGCTCCTTTCAGTTTTCCACAGAGATATATTTGTGTCAAGTTATTTCTTTTAACAGAGGCAAATATTCTTATCATTGATTGTGGTTAGGGATAGGAAAAGACCTTACAAGTGGGTATACCACCATAAAACATTGTAAGCCTGATGGATAAAACACTTTAAATTGGTTCATGCTGGTGACGAGGGTTAACAAAAGGCATGAACTGAAAGGAGCTGAGAACATAGTGGACATAGTGCGCCTGCTTTTTTCTCCAGCTGCCAGTACAATTATAGCGCACGAGCTACAAGTTGAGATCCTCGCTGGCGCAGGGGTACTGTAAAGTGCAGGCGTGGACCGTTTGATCGGACTTGGGTAGTTTCAGGGGCTGGGTGGGGGTTGGTTCTATTTTGGTCCTGCAAGGTCAGTGGACCCGGAAAATGCTGCCACGAGGCTGGTTGATCTAACGGTTTTTTTCACGCTCTAGTTCGTTTCCCGTGGGGATACCGGGGGGGCTCTTTCGTTAAAATAGTTCGCCCACCTTCTGGAAGTTCTGTGCTTGTAACTTCCTGTAATCTGCCACTCTCTTTGACTCTGCCTTTTCTCTTGGCTTGCTGTCATCTGCTATCTTTCTGCCTTACCGGTCCATTCTGCTCCTGCCTTTTTTTTTTCAAGAAAACACTTTCAAAAAACATTTCGCAGCCCGAAGTCGGACTTGCTGCGTGGGCCTATTTCTTAAGTCGTTTTTTTGTTTTGTTCCAGCAAGGTCAGTGGACCCGAAATATGCTGCCCCGCGGCTGGTTGATTTGGCGTTTTCCACGCTCTAGTTCGTTTCCCACGGAGTCTTACCACGCTCGGTCTCTGCTTTCTCCTCAACAGTTGTATTAGGTTGGCGCGGTCTTCCTTGGCTGAAACAAAACGAAAGTGGGAACCAAAAGAACAAGAGAGCCATTATCTTAGGTTCCACCTATATGGTTTTCTTACAACAGATCTCTCTCTGCCTGTCTGTCTCTTCTCTAAACGCACGCGCGCATACACACACGCGCGCGCACGCACGTACACACACACAAACATGCATGCACGCACACACGCAGACGCACACAGAGACAGACACACACAAAAGAGTAGAATGAAATATACTCACACACACGCACGCGCACGCGCACGCACACGCACGCACGCACACGCACACGCACACACACACACACACACACACACACACAAGAGTAGAATGAAATATACTAGCCCACACAGACACGCACGCACGCACACGCACGCACGCACACACACACACACACACACACACACACACACACACAACAACAACATACAGTATTATACGGCGCTGAATCTTGATATAAATCAAATCAAAGCGCACACACACGTTAGCATTCAAAGCGCATTCAAACACAAACGCAATACAAAGCGAACACACACGGATAACATAAATGGAATATAGCAGAAACAGACCTAATGGCAAGAGAGAGAAGAGAAAGAGAGAGGCGCTTTAATGACGGGGGAACAGGTGGGTTTTGAGGTTAGCTTTGAAAGCAGAGAGAGTCGGTCGCTGACGGAGGGAGAGAGGAAGTTTGTTCCAGGAGGTCGGTCCTGAGACAGCAAAAGAGCGCCGACCAACAGTTGAAAGCTTATACCTAGGGATCTGGAGAGAAAGAGGGTCAGAAACTGAACGTAAAGTGCGAGCTGGCGCAGAGATGGAAATATTGTCGCAGAGGTAAGATGGAGCAGCACACACACACACACACACACACACACACACACACACACACACACACACACACACACACACACACACACACACACACACACACACAACACACACACACACACACACACACACACACACACAAAGAGTGGAAGGAAATAATAACTATACTAACCATCTCTCCCTGTGTAGTATGATCTCAATTCATGGACGTTCCGCCATAGGTTTCTCGTTCCCACAGACTCAACACGACTGGATTCTGCACAAGACATAATACTATGTGACAGTGCATGGGGAAAACAGACATCATGGAATTTTGGCATAAACAGATTTTAATTTGTCATGGTTGAGCAAAGACTCCTTGTTACTACACAGAAACCCGAATTGAGTTATTTTGTCTAGTTTTTATTTTATCATTATTTGAGGTTTGGCGCATTCGAAAGAAAGACATAATTTTGCAGAAATCGGGCATAGAAGATCCAGTTTTTCCTCTTTCTTTCTATTGACTTGATTTAGAAAACGATCAAAAACATTCAAAATTGTCTTTCATGTTGTGGATACTGGTAAAATACATAAGAACAAACATAAAACATGCCCTAAATGAAAAATATTTGGGGGGTTGTTGACTGTTTTTGGCTTTTGCTCAAAACATTCTGAGCGACTTATGTAGGCTTTTCCCATGCACCGTCACATTTTTATGTCTCTCAGTTGAAGCTGCTACTCAACTTGCTGTTTCTTTCACACTGTCCAGGCTGGGTTACTGCAATGCAGTTATTGCAGGTTTCCCTCTTTCTTCTGTGAAGCGTCTTCCAGGGTTGTGCTGCCAGGGTTGTGCTCAGAAAGCGTAAGACTTCGTGTTTTACGTAGGCATTTTAACCCTTTCGCCGCCAGCCATTTTTGAGCCAAAAATTTCTATTAAACTTACATGAATAGAGAAAAGATGTTGTCTGCAATATTGGGGATTCTTCTGTGACATGTTTAAAACAAGGCCTGTCCTTACTCTTCAGATCAACAACACAAGACCGTTGGACAACAGACCCAGATTTTAGGGATTTTCATGACATGGGTATAGATCTTTATGGTGCAAAAATGCGACATTGGCAGTGAAAGGGTTAAATGTGAGTTGTGTGAGTGCGATAAAATGATTTTGTTTCTTCTAAATAATTATAAGTACATGTATTTTGAATATCTTTTGTATGCGTGGGGTAAACTTACTTTTTTTCCCCCCATGTAAAGCGGTGAGTCCTGCTGTGTCAGGAGGAAAGCGCTATAGAAGATTGATTTATTATTATTATTATCAAGTAGCCTCAAACTTCTTTGCACACCTGTCACCAAATACAAAACAATTGGAAACAGAGCTTTCCGTTTCCAAGCACCACACATCTGGAACAACCTCCCTTCCTCTCTCCGCAGCTCTCCATCTTTGTCTTCTTTCAAA
>CM065710.1:7378045-7380545 GCA_017654935.2 Phymorhynchus buccinoides
ATACCAAATAAACAATGTATATACACTTTATAACAGATGTGACTCTATACTGGCATTAGGAGATTTGACAGGCATTGAATTATAGCAACTGTAAGTGGCTAGGCTAGTTTCTCACAACAGGCTTGCAAAGTCAAACATCTCATGTTTTGTCAATTTTGAGTGCTGGGTATTTTCGTATTCTTATCTTTCATATTTATAAAGGATAATCTTTAAAATGGTCTCTGAATGGTCTTATAAGTGTTTTAAAACGAGTAGGTCAATGCATTTTCTTCAGCTAGGCTAGACTTTAGACTGTGTTTTTCTCAAAATGGCTGATGCTCACCCTACTAACTTTAAAGGCTCATAACTCTGGAACGGAAAAATATACAAGAATGGTTCTTGCATCATTAGAAAAAGAATTGTTTGACGTTTGCAAACGTATAATTTTCTCAGAATGGTTAATTTGATACTTAATGTCCCTTTCGTGGTGCTGGGTCACATATTTTGCCCAATAAGTAATTGCCGATAATTCCCATTAAAAAAACACCAATTCTATGTTGTTGATGTTATATGCATTATCGATATACTTTTTTTCAGCATCCTTTATCACATTATATGGTGTGCGTTTTTTTTTCAATTACTGCTCATAAAGTAAATGGGGGGGGGTGGGGGGGGGGGGGGGGGGGGGGGGGGGGGGGGCGAAATGAATACAATTCTGACCTGCACAGTCGCACTTTTTGACACCCCCGCTCGTCCTTAAAGAAGCTCACTCCGTGGTCACAGAACATGGGGGCACACTGGCTTGAGGCAATCTGTCATCATCATCATCATCGTTGTCATCATCGTCGTCGTCGTAGTCGTCGTCATTATAATCATCAGCATCATTATCATCGTCATCGTCTTCGTCATCATCATCATCATCATCAACATCAACAAAGTAACAAAGTTAACAACAACCATATCATCATCATCATCATCATCATCATCATCATCATCATCAACATCAACAAAGTAACAAAGTTAACAACAACCATATCATCATCATCATCATCATCATCATCATCAACAAAGTAACAAAGTTAACAACAACCATATCATCATCATCATCATCATCAACAAAGTAACAAAGTTAACAACAACCATATCATCATCATCATCATCATCATCATCATCAATCTCATAGCAAAATTAACAACAACCATAATCATCATCGTCGTCGTCGTCGTCGTCGTCATCGTCGTTGTCATCATTATCTTCGTCATTATCATCATCATCATCATCAAAGTAACAAAATTAACAATTACCATCATTGTCATCATCATCATCATCATCATCATCATCATCGTCGTCGTCATCATCGTCGTCGTCTTTATCTTCGTCATTATCATCATCGTTATCATTATCATCATCATCATCAAAATCAAAGTAACAAAATTAACAATTACCATCGTTGTCATCATCATCATCATCATCATCGTCGTCATCATCGTCGTCGTCTTTATCTTCGTCATTATCATCATCGTTATCATTATCATCATCATCATCAAAGTAACAAAATTAACAATTACCATCATTGTCATCATCATCATCATCATCATCGTCGTCGTCATCATCGTCGTCGTCTTTATCTTCGTCATTATCATCTTCGTTATCATTATCATCATCATCATCATCAAAGTAACAAAATTAACAATTACCATCGTTGTCATCATCATCATCGTGGTTGTCGTCAACAACATCATCATCATCATCATCACCACGATCACTTGGTCTTTGTATTTGGTCTTGCCTATAGTCACAGAGATGAGTCTCTGTGAAATTCAAGACTGCTCACACCAGCAGAGCACATCGCTGCAAAGGCAGCGCCGCGCCACTCATTTTGTCATTGGGTTGGGGGGGGGGGGGGGGGGGGGGGGGGGGGGGGGGGGGGGGGGGGGGGGGGGGGGGGGGGGGGCAGACTTGGAAAACCTAGCTGTTAATTTGGTACATACCAGGCAGTGGGATTTCCCCCTCTCTCTTATCAACTTTTAACTGCTGTGGATTTTTTAAAGACTCACCACGTCATGTGTTAAAATCACGGTTTTCCCGTGTTCTCCCTCTCATAGCTGGTAAGAAATCTTAAGAAATCTTCCAAGCGTAAGAGAAAATGTGACACGTGACGTGGGCGGTCTTTAAGTATTGCAAAGCGTACATGTCAGACTTGCTTTAAGTCCCCTACTTTTGCATGAGGACACTGACCATCATCAAAGTAACAAAACCGATATCAACAACCATAATCATCGTCATCATCATCTTCTTTCTTTCTTTTCTTCTTCTTCTATTATATTTTCTTGTCCTTCTTCAATAATGATAACGACAAAATCCGCCAGTATAGTACGACTCTTCAAATAACAAAGTAGAGAAAAGCAATTTCTTCTTCTTCTGCGATCCAAGGCTATATGACTATAATAGGTTACATGCATTTGTATTGGTATTTGGTATATTCTAGTCACAGAGTCTTATCTCTGTGAAATTCGGGCTG
>CM065710.1:7388045-7395545 GCA_017654935.2 Phymorhynchus buccinoides
GTGGCAACAGAGCTAGAGCTAGTTGAAAGACCATCGGCAACCGATTCAACGGTAACGTTTGAATTTTTAACATCAGCAGTAACAGACGAAGTTTTGCTTGAGAAAGTCGAGAGATTATCATCATTAAATTCTGTAGCACCACTGTTGGAGCTACTCGAAATCGTAGCTGTTGTAGCAGCAGCAGCAGCAGTAGTAGTTGCAGCAGAAGTAGCAGTAGGAGTAGTAGAAGTAGTGGTAGAACTAGTTAGGACATTATCACCTTCCTCATTAGGGAAATCACTTGCAGTGTTGGAAACCTCGAAGAAGTCAGAAGAATTCGAAACCTCAGATAAGGTTGTAGAAGTAGCAGTAGCATCAGTAGTAGAAGAAGAAAAAGAAGTAGAAGGAGAAGAAGTTGAAAAAGTAGAAGTAGTATGAGGAGAATTCGAAACACTGTTGGACACCAAAGAAGTAGACACTTCAGAAGTAGATGCATGAGAAGTAGAAGCCGAAGCAGTAGCCTCGGAAGTAGAACCCGAAGAAGTGGAAGCTTCAGAAGTGGATACTGAAGATGTTGTAGCACCAGAAGTAGAAATTGAAGAACCCTCAGAAGAAGAAATGGAAGACGTTGTAGCATCAGAAGTAGAAATGGAAGAAGTTGTGGCATCAGAAGTAGAAATGGAAGAAGTTGTAGCATCAGAAGTAGAAATGGAAGAAGTTGTAGCATCAGAAGTAGAAATGGAAGAAGTTGTAGCATCAGAAGTAGAAATGGAAGAAGTTGTGGCATCAGAAGTAGAAATGGAAGATGTTGTAGCATCAGAAGTAGAGATGGGAGAAGTTGTAGCATCAGAAGTAGAGATGGAAGAAGTTGTGGCATCAGAAGTAGAGATGGAAGAAGTTGTGGCATCAGAAGTAGAGATGGAAGAAGTTGTGGCATCAGAAGTAGAAATGGAAGAAGTTGTGGCATCAGAAGTAGAAATGGAAGAAGTTGTGGCATCAGAAGTAGAAATGGAAGAAGTTGTGTGCATCAGAAGTAGAAATGGAAGAAGTTGTGGCATCAGAAGTAGAAATGGAAGAAGTTGTGGCATCAGAAAGTAGAAATGGAAGAAGTTGTGCATCAGAACGTAGTTGTATCATCAGAAGTAGAAATGGAAGAAGTTGTGGCATCAGAAATAGAAATGGAAGAAGTTGTAGCATCAGAAGTAGAAATGGAAGAAGTTGTAGCATCAGAAGTAGAGATGGAAGAAGTTGTTGCATCAGAAGTAGAAATGGAAGAAGTTGTATACAGCATCAGAAGTAGAAATGGAAGAAGTTGTGGCATCAGAAGTAGAAATGGAAGAAGTTGTGGCATCAGAAGTAGAAATGGAAGAAGTTGTAGCATCAGAAGTAGAGATGGAAGAAGTTGTAGCATCAGAAGTAGAGATGGAAGAAGTTGTGGCATCAGAAGTAGAAATGGAAGAAGTTGTGGCATCAGAAGTAGAGATGGAAGAAGTTGTAGCATCAGAAGTAGAAATGGAAGAAGTTGTAGCATCAGAAGTAGAAATAGTTGTATCATCAGAAGTAGAAATGGAAGAAGTTGTGGCATCAGAAGTAGAAATGGAAGAAGTTGTGGCACCAGAAGTAGAAATGGAAGAAGTATCATCGGTTGTGCTACCGTCAGTAGATGTAGCATCAGTAGTTGTGACGTCAGAGGCGGAAATGTCCATAAATGTAGCATCAGTAGTTGTGACGTCAGTGGTGGAAATGTCCATAGATGTAGCATCAGTAGTTGTGACGTCAGTGGTGGAAATGTCCATAGATGTAGCATCAGTAGTTGTGACGTCAGTGGTGGAAATGTCCATAGATGTTGCATCAGTAGTTGTGACGTCAGTGGTGGAAATGTTCATAGATGTAGCATCAGTAGTTGTGACGTCAGTGGTGGAAATGTCCACAGATGTAGCATCAGTAGTATTAACATCAGTAGCAGTATCGTCAGTAGATGTAGCATCGGCAGATGTAGCATCAGTAGTATTTACATCAGTAGATGTAGCGTCAGCAGTAGTAGCGTCAGCAGTAGTAACGTCAGTAGATGTAACATCAGTATTAGTAACGTCATTAGATGTAACATCAGTAGTATTAACGTCAGTAGGTATAACATCAGTAGTAGTAGCGTCAGTAGATATAGCATCAGTAGTAGTAACGTCAGTAGGTGTAACATCAGTAGTAGTAGCGTCAGTAGATGTAGCATCAGTAGTAGTAACGTCAGTAGGTGTAACATCAGTAGTAGTAGCGTCAGTAGTAGTAGTAACGTCAGTAGATAGTAACATCATTTAGTAGTAGTATTAGATGTAGCACTCAGTAGTAGTAGTAGTATCGGTAGATTTAACATCAGTTGATGTAACATCAGTAGTAGTAACGTCAGTAGTAGTAACGTCAGTAGATGTAGCATCAGTAGTAGTAGCATCAGTAGATGTGTCACCAGTAAAGGTTACATCAGTAGCAGTAACGTCAGTAGTAGCAGCAGTTGTTGTAACGCCAGTTCCTGTAGCACTAGTCGTGGTAACGGCACCAACATTTGTTTCATCAGTTCCAGAGTCGGTTCTAGAAAGCGAAAGCGGAGAACTGTCTGGATCATCGGCAGAATTGGGAACAGATGCTAGATCTTCGTCTGCAACAACACAGTGCAATATTATGATGATCATTTCGTGTGAAAATCACAGTCCCACACAAAATCAAGCTGTTTAGTTAAAAGACTGAATCTAGAAATCTTATATAAAAACTGCACCAAGCTTTTGTTTGTAAAAATATTTTGGCTGTATGTTCTTCATTGTATTTTTAATATATTTCTTCCATCAGATTTATGGTAAAAACTCATTTTTGTTGAGCAGTATCATGCAACATATTTACTAGTAAATGTTGAATAATACGCTTAGTATCGTAAACATAGTCACATACTACAACATATTCGTGATTGTTATTTATGAAAAGTTACTTATGGTAAACTAAAGTTGGATTGAAAAAAACTTCTGATAATATAGATAAACTAAATGTTCCTCCCGAAACAGCTGTGAAATACGTTAAGGTCGTCTTCTTCTTCTTCTCCCGCTTGGGGATGTTTATCCTGCCCCACACCCAAAGTCTTCGTTTAGACTGCTATTGGCGCACAGGATGCATGCTTTGTGAGTTCGTGTCATCCATTCCACCGGCACACACGGCCTACTCGTACCGAATAGTGGAATGGGCTTTAACGTGCGCGCAAGATCTTCTGCGTGCGTTCGCACACGGGACCTCGGTTTTAGGTCTCATCCCTCCCCGTGGGGATACCGGGGGGGGGGGGACATTCCTAAAAATAGTCCCCCACCTTCTGGAAGTTATGTGCTTGTAACTTCCTCTAATGTGCCACTTTCTTTGACTCTGCCTTTTCCGTTTACTTTCTGTCATCTACTATCTTTCTGATTTATTGGCCCATTCTCCTGCCTTTTTTTTCCAAAAAAATCTTCCAAATAATTTTTCTCCTTCAAGCTCCTCCGAAATCGGAATGTGTTGGCTGTACGGCAGCGGGAAGACCAATAAAAAACTGAAAACCTGACACATACGTACCTTACCCATTACGGCCATATGTCTTGGGAACGCTGAAGAAGAAGAAGAAGAAGAGAGAAGAAGAAGAAGAAAGAAGAAGAAGAAAGAAGAAGAAAGAAAGAAAAAGAAGAAGAAGAAGAAGAAGAAGAAGAAGAAGAAGAAGAAGAAGGTTTCATCCGAAGGACCAGGAAATGGGAGTAAAGTATCTTTCCCAAGGACACAACACCGTGACCAGCTGGGTTCGAACCAGTTCTTTTGCATGAGGCCTACACGTGAACATTTTTCACTATTTCTCTATAGCAGCGCAATGATACGCAAGTCATATGATGAATGGCCTTTCACTCATGTGTTGCCATGGGGAAAGGCTTTACTTCTTCTTCTTCTATTGCTCAGACAGTTTCCTGTCAATTATGAGCGTAGATGCGTCATGCTGCCGTTACGCGCCTAACTAAGAAACAGTTAGGCCCAGCAAGTCTGACTTCGGCTGGAGAAGGACATCTTTTTGAAAGCGTTTCGTGAAAAAAAAAGGGCAGACCTTTATGAATGAACGGACGAACCGAACACATGTGGTCGGTATGACGTCAGCATAGTGTCGATTTGGGTCGGGACGACGTCGGTAAATCCGACGAAAACTGACTACATCCCCGCGACTCCAGGACAACTCCACAAATCAACATAATAGTCCAGGCGATAACCTTTGCAAAAACGGGAGGATGTTGTTTTTGTATTATATATTAAGTTTTTCACGCATTTTAAATCTTTAATATGTTCTTGTTTCAAGGATTAAGAATTTAGTCAGAGCCTACTCTTCCATTCTGTCCTTGCTACGACTACTTTCCATACTTTTACTACTATCACTACTACTACAACTACTACTATTAAATAAAAGTATGATTGAATGTGTGTGTGGGGAGGGGTGAGTGGGTTCTGGGCAAGGAGCAATTATCACATAGACTAGGAGCGATTGTCCAAGGGGCAAAAATCCAAGGAGCAACTCTTCGAGGAGCAAAATGCTTCGGGAGGAATTACACCTAGGAGCAATGGTCAAGGGGCAATTGTTGGGGAGCAAATGTCGAGGAGCAATTATCAAGGAGCAACTGTCGGTACCCCGTTTTGGATTAACCTTTGCAGACACAAATCAAACACAGGACAGCCAGCGTCACCGACATGCTTCAACGTCTTGGATGGAGCTCTGTGCAAAAGCGATAGCAGGCTACCAGACTCACCATGCTCTACAAAACACTCAGTGGCATTGATGAGCATCAGCAGGAGCAAGCTGGTACCTCAGTCACAACGACAACGTAGAGGTCACCCCCAACAGCTCCTTGTCCCCCAGTGCCGAACTCAATATCGCCACAGCGCATTTGTCCCCAGAACAATAAAGGAGTGGAATGAGCTACCAACAACAGCAGTGGAAGCAACAAAAACAGAGTGTTTCACAGCCAGGGTCTTGGAGCATCTGCTTGGACACCCGCCCGCTGCGACCTCCATCTCCGTTGGTCCCATTCTGGGGTCAACGGACTAACCATCTGACAACCAGCTTCCCCCCCTCCTCTCTCTCTCATCTCTTCTCTCTCTCTCTCTCTCTCTCTCTCTCTCNTCTCTCTCTCTCTCTCTCTCTCTCTCTCTTTCTTTCTCTCTCACTTTCTTCTCTCTCTCTCTCTCATTTCTTCTCTGGCCTACTTTCTCCCTACTTTCTCCCTACTTTCCTTCCCTTTCTTCCGACAAGAGTTGTTGAGCCTCCCCGGTTCCGTGGCAAAATAATCAACGTGATGATTGTGGCCACGCACAGCAAAAAAACAAAAACAAAACGATTCCAGCCGTTCTCCCGAGTAGGGGCGACCACAAGAAACTTTTAGGTGGATGGGGAATTAATTTAAGGAGAGTTTTCTACCTTTGAATATATTTGTGTGTGTTTTCACTAACCGATGCAGACACAAGTTAAACACAGATTTCAGCCGACCACAAGAAACTTTTAGGTGGGTGGGGAATTAATTTAAGGAGAGTTTTCTACCTTTGAATATTTCACTAACCGATGCAGACGCAAGTTAAACACCGACTCCAGCCGTTCTCCCGAGTAGGGGAGATCACCAGCCTGGTTCTTCCGGACGGGCAGGTCTCGTAAGGGCACGTGCTTTCCGGGTCAGGGGGGCAGAGGTCACCGAAGAGGTCGTCGTCAAGGTCGTTCAAGGCCGGGTTGAAGTTGAAGGACCTCAGTCCCGGAATCGCGAAGCCTAGACCCGTGTAGCGACTTGACGGTTTCCTTGGGCCTGGAGACAGAACAAAACAAAAAAAGAAAGAAAAAAAGAGAGAGAGCAAGAATTGATATATAGTGCATGAGAAAACTAGACATAATAGAATTGTTGTTTAAAACGGGCACACACACACACACACAGAGGCAGACAACACACCACACGCACGCACGCGCGCGCGCACGCACGCACACGCACACACACACACACACACACACACACACAACACACACACACACACACACACACACACCCACGCGCGCGCGCGCAGCGCGCGCGCACGCGCACACACACACACACACACACATACATACACACTGACCCCCACCCACACCCCTCACACACACACACACACACACACGCACGCGCGCGCGCGCGCGCACACAAAACCTCCCCCCCTCCCCCCCACCCCCACCCACCCCACACACACACAAAACTTACCAGCACAGACGCACCGTTTCACACAGGGTGACCTCATCCAGCACCATCATCACCCCCCTCTCCCCACAGTCGTGCGGACACGCCACTTCCCCGCACGACGACGTCACTTCCTCCGCACCATCCCCCGCACCGCCACCCCCCGCACCACCACCAGAACTGCTAGAGCTTGCAGTAGCGGCAGAGCCTCTGGCAGCAGTAGTAAGAGTACCAACAGTAGCTGTTGCAACAGCAGAAGAAGTAGTAGTCGTTGTAGTAGTTGTAGAAGTAGCAGCAGTAGTAGTAGCTGCAGTAGGAACGGAATCTGGGATCGTAGCACTATCAGAATCAGCAGCTGTGGCAGAATCAGCAACAACATTTTCTGACGTAGTAGTAGTAGGAATATGAGCCGCAGCAGAATCAGCAACACCGGTAGCAGTGGCAACACCGGTAGCAGTGGCAACAACATCCGCTTCGGAATTGATAGTAGCTTCAGCGGAAGTAGGATCCCCGGTAGAAGAAGAAGAAGTAGTAGTAGGAGGCAAAGCTTTAGTAGTAGACGAAGTAGTAGTAGAAAGAACGTCGGGGTTCGCAGCCGAAGAATCTGACGTTGTTGCGGTAGCATCGTTAGAAGTAGCAGCAGCATTTTCAGTAATTGAAGTAGTAATAGGAGTAGTAGTAGGCCTATTAGAATTGGAAGCAACAGGGGTTGCAGTAGTTGCAGAATGAGTAGCAGAAGAAGTAGTAGTAGTAGCACTTGCAGTAGCAGCAACAGCATTTTCAGTATCCGCGACATTCGCGCCGTCGGTAACTTCAGTAACGCCAGTAACGGCTCCCGTTGTAGATACATCAGCAAAAACAGATTCTGTGGATGTAAAGGTTGATGGGATAGCACTGCTTTCAGACGATGTGGGTATCCCGCCAAACTGAAATAAGTCATCTTCCGGCAATATCCCCGAACGGAAAATATTATCAACCGAATCAAAATCCGTGGACTTGACGCGACTAGACGTTTTGACATCGTTGAGAGTAACGTCAGTGGATGTAACGCCGTTAGAAATGGTTCCGTCAGTGGGTGTAACGCCGGTGGGTGCTGTTGCGTCTATGGGTGTAACGCCAGCGGAAGCTGTTACCTTAGTCACTGTTACGCCCCCAGTAACACCATCGGCAAACAAACCGTTTTTCGGAGTAACAGCAGGTTTGGGCTCAAGGGATATAAGAGCTTCGTCGGGCGTTGTCGATTCCGTGGGTGTAACAACGCTGGGTGTAACATCATCGTATGTAACGTCAGTAA
>CM065710.1:7400545-7401567 GCA_017654935.2 Phymorhynchus buccinoides
GGCTAGAGAGAGAAGAGCGGAGGGAAAAGATAGGAGACAGAGAGAGATTGAGGAGAGTATATGCGAGTAATAGAGAGGAGGGTAGATAGACGAGAGGAGGGAGCGTAGAGAGAGCGGCAGAGCAGCGAGACGCAGATGATGAGAGGTGAAGATGTATAGAGGGAGGACGTGAGTAGCGAGAGAGAGATAGAGAGAGGAGGGGAAGAGAGAGAGAGAGTTTAGGGAAAGAGGTAGAGCGAGGATGGGATAGGGAGAGTCGAGAGTTTTAGAGATGAGAGTAGAGATAGAGAGAGAGAAGAGAGAGCGTAGAAAAGGAGAAAGAGGAGTGAGTAGAGGTGAAAGCTATTCGAGAGGAGAGAGAGAGAGGAGGGAGAGAGAGAGAGGAGAGTATGGTTTAGGGAGATCAGTATATGATACGTACGTTAAGAGAGTAGAGAGAGAGCGGGCGAGAGAGAGGGATATAGGAGAGAGTAGGCGTAGAGAGTGATATATATTTTTATGGAGAGTGATAGTAGAGAGTGAGAGAGATCAGAGAGATCTAGGAGAGAGAAGTAGAGAAGAGAGGTAAGGGATGAGAGAGAGAGAGAGAGGAAGAGGACAGAGAGAGGAGAGAGAGATAGAGAGGAGGAGAGTAGAGAGAGCAAAGAGAGAAGAGAGAAGAGTTGTGAGTAGTAGGAGAAGAGTAGGAGAGGAGAGAGAGAGGGATCTAGAAGAGATTCAAGATAAGAGAGAAGAGGTAGTATAATCAGTAGGTAGTACGAGAGAGAGAGGGGGAGAGGAGAGTATAGTAGCGTAAGTCTAGTTATGATAGCGCAGAAGATAGTATGGAGGAGAGATGTGAAGAGTTAGAGGGAGTCTTCTATACGTTATTTCTGGGAGTAAGAGAGTGATATATAATGAGTATATTATACATTATAGCGGGTTCTATATAGATAAGAGAGTAGAGAGAGGGAGAGAGGAGAGTCGAGTGATGTGGATAAGAGTATAGTATAAAGGTAGTCTATCGGCAAGTATTAGTTAGT
>CM065710.1:7417067-7432434 GCA_017654935.2 Phymorhynchus buccinoides
CCCCCTAAGTCCGTTGAGGTAGCGAAACCTACCTAGCCAAATCTTTCTACAAACCTGTTTTTCAAAATATGGCCGAAAAGAGAATGCTATAGATTAAAGACACACTGACGAGCCAACACCATTAATACTGCCTTGTTGAAATTTCTTCGAGAGTACTGTGGGGGTTCATAAAAATGTCCATCTTATTCAAAACTGAGACTGGCTTTAAAATATGCTGTTTAAGAATCAATTAATATTCTATGACTCTTGAAACTCAGGAATAAATCGATATAAGCTTTATACTTATCTATTAGGCAACTCTAAAATTGTTTTTGACAAGTTTAAATTATTTTTACCCTCTCTGCATCCCTGGATTACAGTCCACTTTTGAATAATTTTATGTGTCCTAAGGCCGCACGATCTCCGATACCTGGTCCCACGATGTTAGACTTTGCTCCGCCATTCGAATGCAAGTCTGCTTTTTACAAGTGATGCTATCGTTTTCAATCATGTTGTTCAGATCTCTCTGGGGAAAATTTTTTTTCGCGTGATCCTACTAGATGGAAAAATTAGGAAAACACGTAAGTCCTGAAGTACGTCACGATTTTGACTAATTTTGTATTTATAAGTCTTTAAGGAGTTATTTCTCATCTCTCATTTCTTTAGTCTCGATTCAATTCTCGATAATATTTGTAGTCACTACGTCTGGGAAGACGGGGTAAAAAAGCGCATTGGGCGGGTAAGAAGCCCACCCCAATTATCTCATGAAAATGAAGCAAATTTCAGTCTCATTTTTTGCCCATGAGGACGAATGTTTAATGCGCGTAACATTCGTCTCATGGGCAACAATTTGAGACTGAAATTTTGCTTTATTTTGTGAGGCATAAATATTGGTGTGGGCTTCGTTACACCACCCAAAGGGCTTTTTACCCCGTGCCGTGCCTTCTCCGTTTACTTTAGGGTTTTTGTACGAATCAATTAAATTTTCTTAATTTGTGTGTGCGTGTGTGTGTTTTTGTGATGTTTCATTGCGTTCTTGTTCTTTTTATTTGCAGGATCTGTTGTTCTGCTTGTTGTGGTTTATCTATTTGCGGCGTTCGTGCAGACACGGTTTTATTTCCCGTGTCTCACAATTGCTTTTAGATTCGTCTGTGTTGTGCTCCTTGTTGTAATCCGTGTAGATGTTTCCGTGTGTGTGTGGATTTAATATGCACAGCCCTTGTAGCTTAGGTGCCTATTGTCCCGGGCTTTCTTCTCGGTCGTTAATTTTACCCATTCGTGATTCGGATTCTTTTATGTGTTGGTCGTTTTGTTTAATGTCCTTGTTTGCAGGCCATTTTTTTCGTTTTTTCTTCGAATTCTCCAATTTATGTACATTTTATTTCTCGTTTTCGTTTGAACTATGTCATATCGTTAAAGTGTGCTAGGGTCTGCAGAATCAAGATCAAAGAGCAAACAGAGACGGCTGTGGTTCATTTTCAAAGCATCTGCTCAGTTAAGCAAGAGAGCAAAGTTTAGTGTTTGTAGAACATGTCTAGCTAATCCTACAGAGAGACAAACTCTGAGAAATTCAGGTTGTCACACTCAGAGAAAGCAGACGACAAGAGGAAGAGGCAGAGACAACGTGATAAGAAAGACAGAAACGCAGAAGGCAGATTGACAAGGGAGAGGACAGACGAATAGGGGGGGTTTGGATGGAGTAAAGAAGTAGACCTAGAGAGACAAGGGGTCCTTCGGTCGGGTTCGGGATTTATGTCCAGCTGATAGTGTCATGAGAGCACAAGGGAAACAGTCACCTTCGAGTCTCAGAGGAGAAGACGCGACAAAGAGAAGATAGTCACTAGAGGAGAGGATAGCCTGAGCTGAGAGTGAATAAATTCTCTTTAAACTGTGTTTCGAACTCCATGAAATTCATGGACAAGAAATGTATGTGAAACACCACTGTTATTGACTTACATTTGCAGAACGCTTGCGACTGAAAACAAAGCAAGCTTATTGTGTGTCAAGGGGAACCTATCTCTCTAACCCCGTAGAAATGACATTTAGAGCCTTCTGACGAAGATTATTTAAGAGATGAAAGGACAGACGGCAAGGAACAGATAAACACAATTTGGATTAGTCATATACAGATCGCGATCTTGTCTGACAAGTAGAGAGAAATATAGAAAAAGCATGATAGATGTGATTATAGAGAATGATTCAAGTATTAATGAAGTGATGAGTTTTTTCTGTGGCGCTTTGAGGACTTGCTGTGTAGAGTCTGTTGTAGACAGACACACAGACAAGCAAACAGTACAGGCATGAAGATATACAGACTACTACCAAACAGGACAAACATGACGTAAAAGGGAAGAGATTCGCCGCCAAATTCAACAGCTTTTCAGGGATCTTTTTTAATTCAAAAGGGTTTATTTTTCGCAATTTATCTTTTCTGTTTAAGAATTTCAAGTACGAGGGACAAAGTTTAGAACGGACTATTGTAACGCGAAAACGACTACAAAAAAACGATCATATTACATCAATCCTGCGGCTGACCTTCGTCAACTGAACCGGACTGGGCGTCTAGCCGAGCAGGGACAGGCACAGTCTACAGACGGACAATGATGACACAACAACCGACGTCAAACTGACACAGTTCAGACTTTTCGGAGTACTGACCTGTAGTTGGCCACTTGCAGTTTGATGTACCAGGGGTTTGACGGCTGGAAGGAATACTGCAGTTTGTTGTCGGCCACTGGACACTGCACTGCCTGAATTTCTATGTCCCAGCGACCATCCCCATTGAGAGCAAAGTCCACACTGCCTGAAATACAACAGTACAATACAACACACAGTACACTGCCTGAATCAATGTCCCAGCGACCAATTGAGAGCACAGTCCACATGCCTGGAACACAGTACAATACAGTACAGTCCAATACAACACACACTGCAGGCCTGAATGTCTAGTCCCAACCATCCCCATAGAGAGCAAAGTAACTACTTGTACAATACAGTACAATGCCGAGTATTACAGTTACAAGGCAATGCAGTACAATATAATGCAGTACAATAGTACAATACATGTGCATAATATTATAGGCCCTACAGTGACGATAAAGGTTATAAGAAATTTCGGTTACAGTAGGAATTCACTGATTCCCGGCCACAGGTCTACATAATACAAATAGTCCTCGGATTGTAGCAACTATAAATTTTTACAAAACTGAATAGTAAAGCTGGAGACCCAAGACTGGCTCCTCGGCTACAATAAAAAAGACAAATACACCATGAAAATGCAGTGAAGGCAAGAGGCCTCCAACCGAGGTGAAAAACTGGGTTATAAGGCAATGTTTCAAACTATAGTGAAGTCAATGTGGTTCCTCCTTGTAACAATGAAGCAAAATTGTCATTTCCTGACAGAGACAATGTATACGTCACCGTCTCTAGTCCCTCTACAGTTCATGAGAGATTGACAAAAAGATGTATACACTTAGGAAAATAAAAGGAGAAAAAATATATATGGAGCCGAAAAGACTTATAAGAAAATAGGCAGGAGAATGGGTCAATAAGTCCGAAAGATAGTAGATGAAAGAAAGGAAAAGGCAGAGTCAAAGAGAGTGGTATTAGAGGAAGTTACAAGCACAGAACTTCCCGAAGGTGGGGGAACTATTTTTACAAAAGACCCCCCTCCCCCCCAAACACCCCGCCCCACGGGGAAGTGATGTGTATTCAAACCATATTTACTGCATGCTCTATTATGACAGGTGTTTGAGGAATACGAAGTATTCTTTATTGCATTGTTGTATTACAATGGCGTGTTCCGTGTGTATTCTTACCATCTTTGCTGCAGGCTCCATTAGGGCAGAGGTCTATAATAATGATTTTATTTGATATAGCACTATCAATCCACACTATCAGTATGCTCTGTGCGCTTTACAAATTGAAATATAAATAAAACATCAGACTAAAATAAGAAAATAACGAATAGTATACACTTGATAAGACAATACAAGATAACATGGTCCACATACTACAACCGTAGGTCTATGATGAACACGATGTATTATGAGTGTATTACCATCTTTGCTGCAGCCTCCATTAGGGCAGAGGTCTTTGATGAACACGATGTATTATGTGTGTATTCTTACCATCTTAGCTGCAGCCTCCATTAGGGCAGAGGTCTTTGATGAACACGATGTATTATGTGTGTATTCTTACCATCTTTGCTGCAGCCTCTCCATGAGGGCAGAGGTCTTTGATGAACACGATGTATTATGAGTGTATTCTCACCATCTTTGCTGCAGGCTCCATTAGGGCAGAGGTCTTTGATGAACACGATGTATTATGTGTTCTTTAACCCGTCATTGGGCGGGCAGTCTCCACCATCTTTGCTGCAGGCTCCATTAGGCAAGTCAGAGGTCTTTGATGAACACGATGTATTATGAGTGTATTCTTACCATCTTTGCTGCAGTCTCCATTAGGGCAGAGGTCTTTGATGAACACGATGTATTATGTGTGTATTTTTACCATCTTTGCTGCCCCCTCCATTGGGGCAGAGGTCTTTGACCATCTTTGCTGCTTTGCTCCATGAGGGCAGAGGTCTTTGATGAACACTATGTATTATGTGTGTATTCTTACCATATTTGCTGCAGTCTCAATGAGGGCAGATGTCTTTGATGAACCCTATGTATTATGTGTGTATTCTCACCATCTTTGCTGCAGGCTCCATTAGGACAGAGGTCTTTGATGAACACGATGTATTATGTGTGTATTCTTACCATCTTTGCTGCAGTCTCCATTAGGGCAGAGGTCTTTGATGAACACTATGTATTATGTGTGTATTCTTACCATATTTGCTGCAGGCTCAATTAGGGCAGATGTCTTTGATGAACCCTATGTATTATGTGTATTCTCACCATCTTTGCTGCAGGCTCCATTAGGGCAGAGGTCTTTGATGAACACGATGTATTATGTGTGTATTCTTACCATCTTTGCTGCAGCCTCCATTGGGACAGAGGTCTTTGATGAACACGATGTATTGTGTGTATTCTCACCATCTTTGCTCCATGAGGGCAGATGTCTTTGATGAACACTATGTATTATGTGTGTATTTTTACCATCTTTGCTGCAGTCTCCATTAGGGCAGATGTGTTTGATGAACATGATGTATTATGAGTGTATTCTTACCATCTTTGCTGCAGCCTCCATTAGGACAGAGGTCTTTGATGAACACGATGTATTGTGTGTATTCTCACCATCTTTGCTCCATTAGGGCAGAGGTCTTTGATGAACACGATGTATTATGTGTGTGGGGGGGTAAATTTTTTTTATGTGTATTCTCACCATCTTTGCTGCAGTCTCCATGAGGGCAGAGGTGTTTGATGAACATGATGTATTATGAGTGTATTCTCACCATCTTTGCTGCAGGCTCCATTAGGGCAGAGGTCTTTGATGAGCACTATGTATTATGTGTGTATTCTTACCATCTTTGCTGCAGTCTCCATGAGGGCAGAGGTCTGTGATGAACACGATGTATTATGTGTGTATTCTTACCATCTTTGCTGCAGTCTCCATTAGGGCAGATGTCTTTGATGAACACTATGTATTATGTGTGTATTCTTACCATCTTTGCTGCAGTCTCCATGAGGGCAGAGGTCTGTGATGAACACGATGTATTATGTGTGTATTCTCACCATCTTAGCTCCATTAGGGCAGAGGTCTTTGATGAACACGATGTATTATGTGTGTATTCTTACCATCTTTGCTGCAGTCTCCATGAGGGCAGAGGTCTGTGATGAACACGATGTATTAATGTGTGTATTCTTACCATCTTAGCTGCAGGCTCCATTAGGGCAGAGGTCTTTGATGAACACGATGTATTATGTGTGTATTCTTACCATCTTTGCTGCAGTCTCCATGAGGGCAGAGGTCTTTGATGAACACGATGTATTATGTGTGTATTCTCACCCAATCCTTGTGCTCCATGAGGGCCAGAGGTCTGTGATGAACCCGATGTATTATGTGTTTATTCTTACCCATCTTTGCTGCAGTCTCCATGAGGGCAGAGGGTCTTTGAGGAACACGATGTATTCCTCGTCTATGGGGTCATTTCCTAAACCGGAACCAGTTCCCCCTGACCTGTGATGTCATCAATATCATTAATCGTCATCACCACCGTGATTATTATCATCATCATCGTCATGTCCACCATCAAGGTGATTAGCATCATCATTATCACTGCCATCAGTATTGTCATGATCACCATCACCGTGATTATTATCATCATCATCGTCATGGTCACCATCAAGGTGATTATCATCATATCACTGTCATCAGTATTGTCATAATCATCGTCGTTATCATAATCGTCATTGTAGTGATTATCATCATTATCACTGTCATCGGCATTGTCATATCACCATCATCGTCATCAACACCATCATCATTATCATCGTCATGATGATGATGACGATGATTATCATCACCATCATTATCACTGTCAATGGTATTTTCATAATCATCGTAATCAACATCATCATCATAAGCTTCATCATGATTATGATGATCATCATCATCACGGTGATTATCATCATCATCGGTATTGTCATAATCACCATCATCATCATCATCATCATCATCATCACCTTCACATAATTATTATTATCACCATTAACGACATCACTGTAAAATCATCTTTGTCCTTGGTGTCATTTTCATCAATAATAATATTATTTTGGAATATTTAGAGCTCATATTAAAGATTACCCTTTATGGGTATAAGAGATGTTAGAGAGCACGAAATTACCCATAACTCAAATTAGTTTTTGTTTTTTAAATGATATTTTTTGACTTTGCAAGCCTTTTTTGAGAAACTAGCCCAGCGACTTAAAAATGTCCCTTTCATGGTGCTGGGTGTGTGTGTTGTTGCACCCGCAACCAAAGTTCTCCTAAGTGAGATAATAAAAGTAGTCTTGATTTGACTTGACTCCACACTTACCTTGAAGCACATTCCGCAGGCCTCTTAGAGTTGTGCCAGATGATATGGTTCAGGGCAACCAGGGCGTCGATTTGATTGGACAATCCTACAGCCGGGAAACCAGCCTGGTCATACGTGCACGCGCCGTCCTGACCTTCGCCGTAATAGGTGCCCTGGAACAAGCATAAGCATAACACTCATGTGTGAAGATAGCTTGAACTACCTACCTTCGCCGTAATATGTGCCCCGGAACAAGCATAGGCATAGCACTCATGTGTGAAGATAGCTTGCACTACCTACCTACGCCGTAATATGTGCTCTGGAACGAGCACAAGTATAACACTCATGTGTGAAGATAGCTTGAACTACCTACCTTCGCCGTAATATGTGCTCTGGAACGAGCATAAGTATAACACTCATGTGTGAAGATAGCTTGAACTACCTACCTTCGCCGTAATATGTGCCCTGGAACGAGCGTAAGTATAACACTCGTGTGTGGAGATAGCTTGCACTACCTACCTTCGCCGTAATAGGTGACCTGGAACGAGCACAAGTATAACACTCATGTGTGAAGATAGCTTGAACTACCTACCTTCGCCGTAATAGGTGCCCTGGAACGAGCACAAGTATAACACTCATGTGTGAAGATAGCTTGCACTACCTACCTTCGCCGTAATAGGTGCCCTGGAACGAGCATAAGTATAACACTCATGTGTGAAGATAGCTTGCACTACCTACCTTCGCCGTAATATGTGCTCTGGAACGAGCATAAGTATAACACTCATGTGTGAAAATAGCTTGAACTACCTACCTTCGCCGTAATATGTGCTCTGTAACGAGCATAAGTATAACACTCATGTGTGAAGATAGCTTGAACTACCTACCTTCGCCGTAATATGTGCTCTGGAACGAGCATAAGTATAACACTCATGTGTGAAGATAGCTTGCACTACCTACCTTCGCTGTGATAGGTGCCATGGAACGAGTATAAGTATAACACTCGTGTGTGAAGATAGCTTGAACTGCCTACCTTCGCCGTAATATGTGCCCCGTAACGAGCATAGGTATAGCACTCGTGTGTGAAGATAGCTTGCACTACCTGACCTACGCCGTAATAGGTGCCCTGGAACGAGCATAAGTATAACACTCATGTGTGAAGATAGCTTGCATCTACCTGACCTTCGCCGTAGTAGCCTAGGTGCCCTGGAACGAGCATAAGCATAACACTCATGTGTGAAGATAGCTTGCACTACCTGACCTTCGCTGTAATAGGTACCCTGGAACGAGCGTAAGTATAACACTCATGTGTGAAGATAGCTTGCTCTACCTACCTTCACTGTAGTAGCCTAGGTGCCATGGAACGAGCATAAGTATAACACTCAATGTGTGAAGATGCATTCCTGGTCTGACCTTTATTTATTCACCGTACCACATGCCCTGGAACGAGCATAAAGTCATAAGTATGACACTCAATGTGTGAAGTGCAGATAGCTAATGTGTGTGAATCAGTATGCCTGACCTTAATTATGAGCCCTGGACACGAGCATAAGTGTAACGCTTTAATCAACAGATGCGCACAACTCTACATGGCATGTGTTTTCCTGCGGCTCAATATAAGAGTAAAGAATACCTTAATAATACCTATCGCTAATAATGATGAGCCCCATAACGAGCATAAATATAACACGTTAATGAACAATGCGTAGAATACTGAATAATGCTCGTTCCAGGGCACACAATGACAAAACACAATAACAAACAAACAAACTATACGACAAGTGCAAAGTGGCGTTATTTTATTGTAAGCATAACTTATTTATAAACAATGCGTAGTTACTTGGCTATGCTCGTTCTGGGGCACCTATTACAAAACACCATACAAACACACAAGTACAAAGTGGCCTCTTTTTCTTTTATTGACGAGACAAAACAAAACACGCGGTATTTCAACAAAATATCCCTTTTTATTTCAAACGACACAGGAAAACAAAAACAATTTATTTAGGGTAGGGGAAGGTTAAAACGCCCATGGGCGGGTAAGAATCCCATGGGCCCGATTATCTCATGAAAAAAAAAAAAAATTCAGTCAAATTTGGCCCATGAGACGAGAGTGTTAATTTTTCAGCGTTCGTCTCATGGGCAAAATTTAACTGAAATTTGCTTCATTTCACGGTCAAGAATCAGTCTCCAAATGAAAGGCAATGAAACACATAAACGTAACATTCCGAGTGTGAGGTGGCATTAGCACTTGGAGTTCTGCTGAGTGGCAGGCAGCAGAAAAGGCAGCGCAGTCATCATCCCTTACCATGGATGTTGGCTGACTTGGCATGCTGATGGGGCGACGTACGGTGACTTGATAATCTTATGTTTTCTGCAGCAGACGCGATGCCCAGTAGATGCTCCGGGTACACCGGAGGTGAGGGCCTCTCCTACTGGGGGGAATCACATCCGGGGGGGGGGGGGGGGGGGGGGGGGGGGGGGGGGGGGGGGGGGGGTGGGGGGGGGGGGTATCCCGGTATGGAGAAGGCCGCACGATCTTGGTCACGAAGACTGTTTCACTCGAGAGTGTGTCTCCCGCCCGCAACCACGGACGAGTACAGAGCATTCCGGTATGGACGACCTACGGCCTGTCTCACGGTGTGGTCGAACAACCTACGGCCTTTGGGAGAGGGGTTAGAACAACCTAAGAGCTGTCTCACAATGCTTCGAAGAACAGACGGGCTATCTGGGAATGCTTCGAACGGCCTATAGACTGTCTCACAATGCTTCGAACAACCTATGGGCTGTCTCACAATGCTACGAACAACCTACGGGCTGTCTCACAAAGCTTCGAAGCAACCTACGGGCTGTCTCACAATGCTTCGAACAACCTACGGGCTGTCTCACAATGCTTCGAACAACCTACGGGCTGTCTCACAATGCTTCGAACAACCTACGGGCTGTCTCACAATGCTTCGAACAACCTACGGGCTGTCTCACAATGCTTCGAACAACCTACGATGCTGATTCACAATGCTAAGCTTCCCGCGACGACGATGCTGATTCCAAACACTAATGCAAATCAAGGAAAGAAAAAGCCCAGACTTGGACGAATGATCAAGTTTCAGACGGGCGAACCCCTAGTTCAAGGGTCCGCGATGTTACCAGAATCATCACACGACGGCTGCCCACGTCTCTAGACCATTAGTCTCATCGCCACTGCATCCACTTCATCCTCTGGAAGACCCCACTGTCTTTGGGAATATCGTACGTAACAGTCTACGACTGATTGGACGCTAAACTCCCCTTCAAACAAATAAACACACAAATAAAAGTGAGGGGGGATACTCACATCTCCGTGGTAGACGTTTGCGTAGAGATCCAACATGTCCTGATTGGTGTTGCCTGTCAATGTTTAACACACACACCACACACACACACACACACACACACACACACACACACACACACACACACACATATAATATATATATATATATATATAGTTTATACAGATGGCTTGATTGGAAAAAAAAGCCTGTATGTTTGCTTAATTCAATGTCCAGTCTTTAAATACATTTTTGACTTGATACTTTTGACTTGACAAAACACACACCACAAAAAATGCACACCACAAAACGCACGCAGCAAACGCACACACAACACACACCACACATATATACAACATCACACCACAACACCCACACACCCCGACACACAACACCCACACACACGACAGACAATTTTTTTTAATAGTAGGCCTAGGTTCAGAAATGTTGGGAACATGTTATTATAACGGTTTTTAATTTAAAAGTTAATGTCCATCTTCAAATACAATTTTGACTTGACTTGACTTGACACACACATACACAACAACGCCCACCACAACACACAACCACACAAACACACACACACACACAACCACACCACACCACAAAACACACACACCTTTTTTATTTTATAGTAGGCCTAGGTTAAGAAATTTTGGGAACATGTTATTATAACGGGTTTTTAATTTAAAAGTTAAGGACATAAGACACAGACAGAAATGTGTTTTAAGTTACCACCGACCTGAATGAAACAGGTAGGCCTACAGAGGGGACATTTATTAAAATGTAAAGATATGTGGCGGTCGATCCTGGAGGTAGTGCAATACCAAGAAATACCCGATTACTAATAAACAACATATACTACTGGCAAAAAGTTAAGGGCCACTTCCAATGACGTCTCCCAGACCACAACACCACAGCAAATTTCAAGAAAACCTGTTTCAGAATGATCAAATATTTATTCAACAACAAATTCATTTCAACATTGAACGAAATCAACAATGCGGACGCGAACAGTGAGCTTTAATGTCCAGTCACCCTCCACTCAGTACCGCGTGTGGCCACCGTTTGCTGCCAGGCATTCAGCGCAGCGTCGACGCATGGAGTCCACCAGGGTCCGTAGCGTAGTGTCCTGCAGTATGGCAGCCACTCCTGCTGAAGGAAAAAAATGAGCTGGGCCACGTCAACAAAGGAGGGGGGTGGTTGTTGGCTACCCTCCGTGCCAAGGACATCCCAAAGGTGCTCAATTGGAGCCAGATCGGGTGAACGAGATGACCACTGCATCCTGATGATCCCCTGTTGCTGTAGGCAATCGTCCACGACACGTCCAGTCTGCACGGGCTCTGTGGTGACCTGGAGTTAGGGGTACTCGGACTGCTGGTCTCCGGGAAGACAGCGAAAACTCGTGCAAACGGTTGCAAACTGTCCTTCTGATGACATTGACGTTCGAAGCCTGCATGAGCTCACGCTCCTCAGGGTGGATGAAGGTGACGGTCCGATTGCGTAGGGCGGACAGCATGAGGAATCGGTCATCCTGTCTGTTGGTACACCGAGGACGACCTGGTCGTGACCGATCCTGGAACCTCTCTAAGAGACGTTGGATAACGGAGTGAGACACGTTGAGCCTGGCAACCTCGCGGCCAGAAATCCCCTCGTCAATCAACGCTAAGGCGCGTCCACCGATCTGCAGTGTCCAGTCTTTGCCTATGAGCCATGCTTTTTGAACTGGCTTGAAAGGCTATTCAGTCTACTGATGTATAGCCAAAGACGGCTGAAATGTGTTCATCATGAACCAACATGGACACTTCGCCCTTTTTTCAAACACATTTGCTACCACAGCCACACAGATTGCAGATTTGTCATGCTTTTGGCACGTGCAGCTGAACCCCGTCTTGTAAAGCATTGAGTTGTTTGGTGTTGTGCATCCATTGAGGTGTTTCTGGTCAATGTTTGTAACAGGGTTTGGGTAATTGTTAATTTGTTTCAGGTCTATTAATTACAATAACAAGAAGGGACGTCAAAATGAGAGCTGGACCTTAACTTTTTGCCAGTAGTAGTATCACTATGTGTGAAGGCCAGAAGACATCATTCATCTTGTGGTAATATGAAAGGCTACAAGAACAAGTACAGATTTCCGAGAAAGTATTTTTGCATAAAAAAAACTTAGTGTTTACTTTTCAAAGTTGGTTCCTATCTAAACCGTTCGCTTTGTTGTTGTTGTTTTTTTGTCTGCTGTTGTTGTATTGTAGTTGTTTTGTTTTGTTCTTGCTTTTTAACTATCAAATGCACCCCCACTCCACCTCACCCCACCCCCTGGAACTTTTCACACTTATATTCTAATCGACATCGAAATGCATCACTTGCAGCAACAAATACCAGGGGAGCTTTTCTACAAATAGTTTTCATGAGAACTTCTGGAGGGGTAGTTGGGGGGAGTTGCTGTGCATGTATCTTCCATCTGATTGGCTGGAAGAAATCTTTTTTGAATGTGTTTCTTGAAAAAAAGGCAGGAAAATGAGCGCAGAAGCGTCATGCTGTCCTCATGGCCTAACGGAAGAACAATAGTACTAGGACCAGCGCAAGTCCGACTTCATCATGGCTGGAGGAGGAAAAATGCTTTTGAAGCGTTTCGTGACACAAAAAAGAACATCAGAATGGACGGTGAACCAGAAAAGATAGTAGATGACAGCAAGCAACAAGAAAAGGCAGAGGTCAAAGAGGAGTGACGATTAGAGGAAGTTACAAGCACACGAGAACTTTAAGAATGAAATTCTGTTAACGTCATACGGGTCTGGAACAGACAATATGGGACTTAGAGATATACAAGATGGTGGAAACGATCCTGAGCAATGCCCGAAGCCAGTGCAACAGCAGGAAAGTCGAATTTTTAACAAGGACATACGTAACGCACGTTTTAGTTTTTTTAAATGGCTAAGTGGGTGGTAACTATTTGTCACAAAAGACCACCCCCGTATCCCCCGGAGTAAGAGTCAAGGTCAAACATTTGTTTTCAGATGGTACATTGAATAGAAATAATGTTTGCTTTTGTGCGCATGTGGTATACGTGCGTGCGTGCGTGCGTGCGTGCGTGCGTGCGGCGTGCGTGCGTGCGTGCGCGCCCCGCCGCGCGCGCGCCGCGTTCATGTGTGTGTGGTGTGTGTGTGTGGTGTGTGTGATTTGTTTCGTTTTTTCTTCAACTTTTACTTTCTGAACGGGTTGGTGGGCCGGAGGCGGGCGGAGGTGTTTACCTTCCTCCCGGGCGAGGCTGAGGGAAACGCCGATGGCTGCAGGCAGATCCCAAGGAATCCGAAGCGGACAAATTGAAGAGAAAAAATGAGTTGCAAGGGTTCTACTCGTGAGAGTGTCGGTGAAGTGAGGAGCAGAGAGAGAGCGAGAGAGAGAGAGAGAGAGAGAGTGAATGAGAGACAGAGAGTGCTTGCTCAAGGAGTGACTTGGTGTGTATGTGGTGTGTGTGTGTGTGTGCTGTTGTGCGCGCATGCGTGCCGAAGGATGATTATAAACACACATATATCGTGTATATCAAATCAATCAAAATCAAATAAATCAAGTTCACTTTATTATCTCCCAAGGAGAAATGGGTTCAGGTGACAGAATAAACAAAGACATCGGACATTTCAGGCATGCTGAATAGGAGCACAAAAGTCTACACATAATACGATCACTTAAGACAACACATTAATAATTAAGTGAGATTACATACACCAGTCTAAGATAAGCTGCATAGTTTCTTTAACACGATGAACACACATTTAAACCTAAAAGGATCATGAGTTTAGGAGGTGATGGATATGGGGATGAAGGATTTCTGTCGACCTGGAGTGGACGTAAAATTTTTTCTAGCGACGTCCAGAAGTAATAGTTCGTAATGTTTGTCAAAAACATGGAGGTGTCATTTACAATCTTCCTGGCTTTCATGCTTGGTTCGTCTTTCGTACATCTCATTCAAACCCATCCTCCTATTTCAACAACTTTACTACACACATTCCCACATAATCCAACACACGCTTCGTTCTTAAAAACACAGACTTCCAAAACCAACACGTAAAGGAAACAGTAAAGCACAGACTCAATGGCAGCTACAATAGTACGTATGTAAAATTTTTGAGTTAATACCAATGTTTCTCTGTCTGTGACAAAAATAACACAATCTTGATTGACATTTATTATGTATGTTATGTGTGTTCTTGTCGAAAGGCAGTTTGGTCGTCCAAAAGGTACCTAAGTATTGTATCTGATACTCTTTCCACTGTTTCACCACAATTTTCTACCTTGGCACAGGTGGTGGAGCTTCCTAAAGTCTATAACATTTCTTTTGTTTGAGACATTAGGTCAGATAGTTTTCTTTCACACCACAGGACAGAATTCGCAACTTTGACTAAGTAGGGAGAATCAGAATTTGAAAGGTCTTTGTATGGCGAATCGTCTGAATATTATGATAGGAAACATTCTCAGTACCTCTACAGTTGTGGTATACAAGGTAAAAAGAACAGAGGAGAACAGTACCCTGAGGCGCACCAGTGAAGTAGAGAATGGAGAGGAGAGCACTGACATGATAGCGGACTGATTGCTTCTATGAGAAGAAAGTTAACGAGCCAGAGGACCAATTAGGATCAACATGAGTTAACAACTTTCAGGACCCTAAAAGGGTGATTGAATAGTTATATATATATAGATATATAGTTTGCTTTGATCAAAATTTTCTGTGCCAATGTCGTTATTTGGTGAACCGTCAGAATATATACTATATATAGTTTGCTTTGATAAAACTTTTCTGTGTCCAGGTCTTTATTGTGAAACTTCAGAAACAAAAACCAGTTAACACGTTACTGTTGGTAACTGGTTTTGTATTCTGAGTTACAAATAAAGACATTGGACACAGAAAGCTTTATCAATGGCAAACAGTGATTCTGCATTTCAAATGCACTAAACTTTTTCAGTCCTTCAGAGAGGGGTACGGAGCTGAGCTATTCACTGAGTGTGATTATATCTTTCGATAACTTATATATATATAATATACTATAAGCTAATAATAATAGCAGAACAAAAAAAGAATAAAAACTAACAAAAGAAAGAACATGTTAGGACTATTGTCAATATGCGG
>CM065710.1:7432934-7442934 GCA_017654935.2 Phymorhynchus buccinoides
AAAACTCGCTTATAATTGAGCCAAAAAGAATTCCCTGCTGAACTTCTTTCTTATCTACACTACTCACAAAAAGTTAAGGATCACTATGAGAAAACAGGTGCGCAATAAACTCCGTTCGCTCCTGTTATTTTTTTCTCAGTCAAGCCAAATTGTTATGAATTCTTGTTCAGCTGTAAGTGGGCGATGTTGTGTTAGTGGAAACATTGCACGTGATTCTCTATTACTGAGCTTGGCAGCAAAAGAAAAAGCGGAAACTTGCGAAAAAGGACCTTGTTTTGGATCGTTCTGCATGAACACATTGCACAAGCCAGATGGAAAAACCATTATGCACGTGCAAGCACTGCTGTTTATGTGTGAGATGCTGTCTCTTGCTTGGCTTTATAAGAAGACATACCACCAGTATTAGGCCTGATTTGACAATGCCTCCACGACGAAAATTGAGCGAGTTGGATAGGGGACGAGCTGTTGCATGGTTCCAAGATGGTGTTCCCAAGCGAGAAGTGGCCAGGCGACTTCAGGTGTCCATCTCGGTCATTGTCAGACTGATTCAACGCTTCACAGCCACTGGGAGGGTCCATGAAAGACGCAGATCTGGTCGACCGAAGAAGACAACTCCACGTGAAGATCGTCTCATTGAACGACAAGCCCTGCAGACAAGAACAGCCTCTTCCAGCATCATTCGAAGGCAGCTGAGGGTGGCTACTAACATCAACATCAGCCAGCAGACCATACGGAACCGCCTTCATGGGTTTAACCTCCGTTCTCGTCGTCCAGCTGTACGGCCACGCTTAACTCCAGCCCATAGGGCAGCACGCCGCGCCTTCTGCAGACGTCACGTGAGGTGGACACGTCAGCAATGGTCCCAGGTCCTGTTCAGTGATGAATCACGCTTCACCCTGAACCACAACGACGGCCGACTGAGGGTCTGGAGGCGCCCAGGGGAACGCTTTATTGACGCCACTGTCCAAGAAAAGGTGGCCTTTGGTGGAGGTTCTGTAATGGTCTGGGGGGCCTTCAGCCTTCACCACAGAACACCCTTGTATCATGTACAGGGTAACCTGACTGGCCTCCGATACCGGGATGAGATCCTTCGACCGCTGGCTGTGCCTACACTGCAGCAGATGGGACCGCCGGCTGTCTACCAGGATGACAACGCTCGCCCCCACAGGGCAAGGGTGGTCAACGACTTCCTGCAGCAGTCTGGAGTCAACAATGGAGTGGCCAGCATGCAGTCCCGATTGAGAACCTCTGGGATGAGCTGGATCGCAAAGTGAGGAGCAACCACCCCCCTCCCAGGGATGCCCAGCACCTCTACCAGATGCTGCAGGCTGAGTGGCAGGCGCTTCCACAGAGGATCTTCACCACCCTGGTCAACTCCATGAGGACTCGCTGCGTCGAGTGCCAGAACAGCCATGGCGGATACACGCATTACTGAACTTTTGGGAGCATCAGAATGCCCTGTCTTGTGATTTCAATGACTTTGGGAAATCAAATTTCGATACGTACCCACTTTGATCAAATGTACAGACCAAACGATTGCTCGAAATTGAAGGCAATTGTGCATCGTTATCACTAAAGCATTAAATTAAATGTTGGCCAAAATTCAACGCATTGGCTTTCTTATTTGGAAAGTTATGAATTAGTTTGCAAGTGATCCTTAACTTTTTGTGGATAGCTTATTATCAAAACTCAGATAAAAGAAACTCCCTTATAAGAAAACTTGGCTATAAGCAAGCAAATTCCTTCTCCCACCCGCAATGGAAACTTGGATATAATAACAAAATTATGTCGTACAAGAGAGTTGGCTTGCAGTTCATTTTCTTATAAGCGAGTTCTGTTTTCTTATAAGCGAATTACCATTGACAACATTCTCTTAAAGACCCACCAGATCATGTGTCAAAATCACGAGTTTCACGTGTTTTCCCTCTTATAGCTGGTAAGAAGTCTTGTTTTGACCAGGTTTGACTCCCATACAAATGCCCCCAAATTGAAAACGAATTATCATTTTAAAGAGCAGTCTCAATTTGAAGTTGGGGGAATTTGTGTGTGGTTAACAGCTACCCAGAAAAAAACGGGACTTGATCGTGTTGTGTCGGTGTGTCTTTAAAAGTGAGTTGGACCTGAACTGAAAGGATGTTCCGAGAAAATTGGAAGTAGTTCCTAAAAGGGAAAGTTCACCTCATACTAGTTGCGTCACAGACATTCTGAACAGTACAGACACTTGAGACCAATTGAGTTGTTTTGGGTCCTTTATTTCATACTTTCCTTCAGTATTCTGTGCAAAATAAATATTGAGCAGAAAAAAGTATGAGTGCCTGTAGGTTTGTGGTAGAGATACTGTCCATCCTTTTATTTTCAGCAGCAATGGCAGAGAGGAAAAGGCAATCCATTTCTTTAAGACGATAAATACAAATAATTGAATATGTGGACAAAAATCCAAAGCAGACGGTTGATGAAAAGCTGCATGGGTGGACAGTAAATGGTAATAGTTCAGTACAAGAAATTTGATAACGGTAAAAAGAACGAAAAAATGCTTTATTAGTTGAGTGGTTGTAGACACCTTTGAATATTCTTCTTAGACTATTTTGATGTTATGATGTAAGACATGCACCAAATTAGGAAAAAGGATTTTCGTTTTGTTTTTCTGTCTTCTTTTCTCTTTCCCCATTTCCCCCATTCAATTTGGTTATAAGGAAAAAAAGTTTTATAATATCCGAGTTTCGGATATGGTAAAGAAGCAAAAAATCCTTTCCCTTCGATTTTCTTATAACTGATTTATTGCTGTATTTTGATTTTATGATGTAAAACATGTCATAAGTCGCAAGTTTCTTTATTGTCCATTGGCACTGTACAAACGCAAATGGAAAATTGGTCTTCCATCGTGTAAAATAGTTAAATACATCCAAATTAAAATATTAATTAAAAACATGAAACAAATATGTTACTCTCGCACCACACCCAATCATTCATTTGCTCTCCGCTATCTTGCTCGCTCATCATGCAACTCGCACCATTTCTGCCTTCGTTTTTAGTTTTTATTTTCTGTTCTATTTCTTTTCCTCCCCTCTTTGGTCTGTTTTTCATGCACAAAATTAAGTAATACATTTTCCCTTCGTATTATGTTTCTGTTTGTCTTATTTTATTTTTTCCCCTTTTATTTTTTCACATGCAACCGAGTTTTGCTGTAAAAGGTGTATCTCCTGAAAGCAATAATTGACCCCGTATATGGTGTTAACTATAAAGCCCCAGCCACGTACACGTCAGTTAAAATCATACAACTATACGATGCGATCTCGAAGCGCGAATCGACATTTGTTCTTGGAGACCAGGTGATCGAATCGTAGTGGGTGTGTGGCTGGCCTCAAAAGGTGGATTAAGGATATTTTTTAAAATTATTTTTATGGGGTGAATAAATTACTCGATTAAAGAATTAGCTACACGGAGGGTAAATTGGGATCCAGGGCGAACTGTACACGTTCCAGGCCGTTCATCAGCTTTCCGTTCACTGAAACAAAAAAAAGAATAGTTATGATCATAATAATCATCTTCGTTCGTCGCAAACTGTGTGTGTGTGAGCGCGCACAAAACCCTACTCCGCAAAACCTCTCTCTCTCTCTCTCCCTCCCTCTCTCTTTCTGTGTGCTACTTTGCGAGTCTCCTACACACACACTCACACACCAACAACAAACTGATACATACTCATAATGGTCAGATTCACGTATAAAAACAATATACAGAACAGCCCAAATCCAAGGGAGACTATTACAGTCATAATACTGATATTATTCCCGCACATACGGTTCTCAATTTCAGTCGTGACTGGCATAAGTCGTATGTGCGAAAACCAGCCCCATCTTTCTTCAAACGTTTTGCAAAACATGGCCGCAAAGATAGTGAAGTTAGAGACACACTGACCCAACACGATTAAGTCCCTTGGGGTTTTTTTTTCTGGGTATGTGACTCGCATACAAATTCTTCAAATTGAGGCTGCTTTAAAACGATGTTTCGTTTTTTAATTGGGGGCATTTGTATGGGAGTCAAACCGGATCAAAACAAGATTTCTTACCAGCTATAGGAGGTGAAACCCGTGATTTTGACAAGATCTAACGGGTCTTTACAGAGCCGGCTGGATTAAGTCACTTGGTTTTTTCTGGGTCCATATGGTCCACATTTAGACTTACCTCGTATACGATCGAGGCTGCTCTTTAAAGTGATGCCTCGTTTTCAATGTGTATGGGAGCAACACTTGGTCAAAATAAGATTTTTTACCAGCTATAAGAAGGAAAATACGTGATTTTGACAGCCGGCTCTGTATAGGTCTTTAAGGAGCCGCCACACTGCATTGATGCAATCCGATTTTCACGATATTTTTGTTCACTGTAGGGGAAGACGGGGTAAAAAGCGCATGGGCGGGTAAGAAGCCCACCCCAATTATCTCATGAAATGAAGCAAATTTCAGTCTCATTTTGCCCATGAGACGAGCGTTAATGTCTAGCATTCGTCTCGTGGGCAAATTTGACTGAAATTTTCTTTATTTCGTGAGATAATTGGGGTGGGCTTCTTACCCGCCCATTCGCTTTTTACCCCGTCTTCCCCTACTCATGTAGATTACACCCCAGTACATGAATCAAATAAAATGTCTGATAAATAAATTTTAAAAAATACATATATTTAATCAGATTCGTGTACGGGGGGACTACAAATATATTGTGAACAAAACTAGTAGGATTTCGTCAGATTCAATTAGACAGTAGAATTTCACGAGAATCATGCTTCACAAATGTCGCATTGGGATCGAATCTTACGCAGTGTGGATGGCCCCTTTAGCGTTGATAAGGGAAAGACAACCCACCTAGCTGAGGGATGGTGTCCTGGAGTTGCTCCCCGTTAATGGCGGTCACTCTGACGGGGATGTTTTGGGTGTTGGTCATTCCTACCCTGTCCGACAGCAGCCAGTAGCCGTCACTGGACTTGTCCAGCGACTCCCACTGACCGTTCCTCTGAATGGACACCTCGTTAGGGGGCAGTCTGCAACAAACAAACCGCAACAACACAATGTGGTCATTTTCAGCATCGTTCGTTGCACGTAGGAAGGTCTACTGTTTCTGAACATGATTGCCGGTTATAGTCACAGAGGCATCTCTGTGAAATTCGGGTTGCTCCCACCTGGAGAGAGCGTCGTAGCCAGAGGCGCGCCACCCATTTAAAAAACATTTTTTGTATGTGATTGATGAGGAAGGAAACGGGGAGGGGGGGGGGGGTGGTAAATTTTGACCAAATGACAACTTTTTCGTTGCCACTGGGTTTAACGTGTGCTAAGTGCATGGGCACACGGGACATCGGTTTATCGTCTCATCCGAAAGACTCCACATTCAGACCGTAAGGCCTAGTGCAAAGTGAGAGGAAGAATCCCCTGTACCCAGGTTCGAACTCGGGTTTACTTGACACGAAGCGAACGCGTTACCACTGTGTCGCTCTACATTTGCAGAGGGGGCAGTCTGCAAACAAACAACAATGTGGTCATTTTCAGCATCGTTCGTTGCACGTAGGAAGGCATAGTGTTTCTGAACAAGATTGCTGGATAGCTCAAGGTACAGTCTGCAACAACAAAAAACACAATGTAGTCATTTTCAGCATCGTTCGTTGCACGTAGGCAGGTCTAGTGTTTCTCAGCATGATCGCCGGATATAGTAACGCAAAGTATGAATGATGGCCCAGGCCTGTGGCGCTCCAGGACAAGCTGTGGGGATCCTGTTGCTGAACACACTCACATACATACACGCACACACACACAGACATACACACACACACACACATTCATACACACACGCACGCGCACACACACACACTTTTCACCTCGTTTTAATTCAATATGGTTTTTTTTTTTTTTTTCATTTTTTCTTTTGTTTAATTAATTAATTTACATATTTAAGTTTAATATGACCATTGTTGTGAACAGACTATAAATTAAATCAATCAATCAATCCTGCGGCTGACCTTCGTCAACTGAACCGGACTGGGCGTCTAGCCGAGCAGGGACAAACAGTCTACAGACGGACAAACTGACACAGACAGACAGGCAAACTGACACAGACAGACGGACAATTACTGACCTGTAGTTGGCCACTTGCAGTTTGATGTACCAGGGGTTGGAACCCTGGAAGGAATACTGCAGTTTGTTGTCGGACACTGGACACTGCACTGCCTGAATTTCTATGTCCCAGCGACCATCCCCGTTGACAGCAAAGTCCACACTGCCTGGAATACAATACAATACAGTACAATACAATACAATGCAGTACAATATAGTACAATACAATGCAATACAGTACAATACAATGCAGTATACAGTGTAATATAGTAACATAATACAGTACAATACAATGCAGTATAATATAGTACAATGCAGTGCAATATAGCATACAATACAATACAGTGCAATACAATACAGGACAACAAAGTACAATACAATTCAATTCGGTACAATTACAATACAATATAAATTATTACAATACAGTACACAGCCATATAATACGGTCTAGGGCACAATACAACACAAATACAATGCAATGCAGTTCAAATACAATGCAAATCGATGTCATGCAATGCAATTTAGTAGACTTGCAATAATACATTGTAATGCAGCAAAATGTCATTCACAAACACAATGTATTCTTCTTTGCAGTATTGTTACAATGGTGTATTACGGAGGAGCTCAAAGGAGAAAATAATATTTGGAAGATTTTTTGGAAAAAAGGACAGGAGAATGGGGTCAATAAGTCCGAAAGATAGTAGATGGTAGAAAGGAAAAGAGAGTGACAGATTAGAGGAAGTTACAAGCACAAAGCTTCCAGAAGGTGGGGGAACTATTTTTACAAAAGACCCCCCTCCCCCCCGGTATCCCCACGGGGAAGTGATGTGTATTCAAACCATATTTACTGCATGCTCTATTATAACAGGTGTTTGAGGAATACAAAGTATTCTTTATTGTATTGTATTACAATGGCGTGTTCCGTGTGTATTATGAGTGTATTCTTACCATCTTTGCTGCAGGCTCCATTAGGGCAGAGGTCTATAATAATGATTTTATTTGATATAGCGCTATCAATCCACACTATCAGTATGCTCTGTGCGCTTTACAAATTGAAATATAAATAAAAGACTAAAATAAGAAAATAACGAATAGTATATACTTGATAAGACAATACAAGATAACATGGTCCACATACTACAACCGTAGGTCTATGATGAACACAATGTATTATGAGTGTATTCTTACCATCTTTGCTGCAGCCTCCATTGGGGCAGAGGTCTTTGATGAACACGATGTATTATGAGTGTATTCTTACCATCTTTGCTGCAGCCTCCATTAGGGCAGAGGTCTTTGATGAACACGATGTATTATGTGTGTATTCTTACCATCTTTGCTGCAGTCTCCATGAGGGCAGAGGTCTTTGATGAACACGATGTATTATGAGTGTATTCTCACCATCTTTGCTGCAGGCTCCATGAGGGCAGAGGTCTTTGATGAACACGATGTATTATGAGTGTATTCTCACCATCTTTGCTCCATTAGGGCAGAGGTCTTTGATGAACACGATGTATTATGAGTGTATTCTCACCATCTTTGCTCCATGAGGGCAGAGGTCTTTGATGAACACGATGTATTATGAGTGTATTCTTACCATCTTGCTGCTCCATGAGGGCAGAGGTCTTTGATGAACACGATGTATTATGTGTGTATTCTTACCATCTTTGCTGCAGTCTCCATTAGGGCAGAGGTCTTTGATGAACACGATGTATTATGAGTGTATTCTTACCATCTTTGCTGCAGTCTCCATGAGGGCAGAGGTCTTTGATGAACACGATGTATTATGAGTGTATTCTCACCATCTTTGCTCCATGAGGGCAGAGGTCTTTGATGAACACGATGTATTATGTGTGTATTCTTACCATCTTTGCTGCAGTCTCCATGAGGGCAGAGGTCTTTGATGAACACGATGTATTATGAGTGTATTCTTACCATCTTTGCTCCATTAGGACAGAGGTCTTTGATGAACACGATGTATTATGTGTGTATTCTTACCATCTTTTGCTCCATTAGGGCAGAGGTCTTTGATGAACACGATGTATTATGAGTGTATTCTCACCATCTTTGTCTCCATGAGGGCAGAGGTCTTTGATGAACACGATGTATTATGTGTGTATTCTTACCATATTTGCTGCAGTCACCATTAGGGCAGAGGTCTTTGATGAACACGATGTATTATGTGTGTATTCTTACCATCTTTGCTGCAGTCACCATTAGGGCAGATGTCTTTGATGAACACGATGTATTATGAGTGTATTCTTACCATCTTAGCTGCAGGCTCCATTAGGACAGAGGTCTTTGATGAACACGATGTATTATGAGTGTATTCTTACCATCTTAGCTGCAAGCTCCATTAGGGCAGAGGTCTTTGATGAACACGATGTATTATGTGTGTATTCTTACCATCTTTGCTGCAGTCTCCATGAGGGCAGAGGTCTTTGATGAACACGATGTATTATGTGTGTATTCTTACCATATTTGCTGCAGTCACCATTAGGGCAGATGTGTTTGATGAACATGATGTATTATGAGTGTATTCTTACCATCTTAGCTGCAGGCTCCATTAGGGCAGAGGTCTTTGATGAACACGATGTATTATGTGTGTATTCTTACCATCTTTGCTGCAGTCTCCATGAGGGCAGAGGTCTTTGATGAACACGATGTATTCTCCGTCTATGGGGTCATTTCCTAAACCGGAACCAGTTCCCTTGACCTGTGACGTCATCATCATCATTATCGTCATCATCACCGTGATTATCATCATCATCATCGTCATGGTCACCATCAAGGTGATTATCATCATCATTATCACTGCCATCAGTATTGTCATGATCACCATCACAATGATTATCATCATCATCATCGTCATGGTCACCATCAAGGTGATTATCATCATATCACTATCATCAGTATTGTCATAATCATCGTCGTTATCATAATCGTCATTGTAGTGATTATCATCATTATCACTGTCATCGGCATTGTCATATCACCATCATCGTCATCAACACCATCATCATTATCATCGTCATGATGATGATGACGATGATTATCATCACCATCATTATCACTGTCAATGGTATTTGCATAATCATCGTGTTCAACATCATCATCATAAGCATCATCATGATTATGATCATCACCATCATCACCATCATCATCACCTTCACATAATTATTATTATCACCATTAACGACATCACTGTAAAATCATCTTTGTCCTTGGTGTCATTTTCATCAATAATAATAATATTATTTTGGAATATTTAGAGCTCATATTAAAGATTACCCTTTATGGATATAAGAGATGTTAGAGAGCACGAAATTACCCATAACTCAAATTTGATTTTTTTTAAATGAGATTTTTGACTTTGCAAGCCTGTTGTGAGAAACTAGCCCAGCGACTTGATGTCCCTTTCGTGGTGCTGGGTGTGTGTGTTGCACCCGCAACCAAAGTTCTCCTAAGTGAGATAATAAAAGTAGTCTTGATTTGACTTGACTCCACACTTACCTTGAAGCACATTCCGCAGGCCTTAGAGTTGTGCCAGATGATATGGTTCAGGGCAACCAGGGCGTCGATTTGATTGGACAATCCTACAGCCGGGAACCCAGCCTGGTCATACGTGCACGCGCCGTCCTGACCTTCGCCGTAATAGGTGCCCTGGAACGAGCGTAAGTATAACACTCATGTGTGAAGATAGCTTGCACTACCTACCTTCGCCGTAATAGGTGCCCTGGAACAAGCATAAGCATAACACTCATGTGTGAAGATAGCTTGCACTACCTACCTTCGCCGTAATATGTGCTCTGGAACGAGCATAAGTATAACACTCATGTGTGAAGATAGCTTGCACTACCTACCTTCGCCGTAATAGGTGCCCTGGAACGAGCATAAGTATAACACTCATGT
>CM065710.1:7447934-7450761 GCA_017654935.2 Phymorhynchus buccinoides
TTTTCACACTTATATTCTAATCGACATCGAAATGCATCACTTGCAGCAAAAAATACCAGGGGAGCTTTTCTACAAATAGTTCCCCCAACTTCTGGAAGTTCTGTGCATGTATCTTCCACTGATTGGCTGGAGGAAATCGTTTTCAAAGTGTTTCTTGAGAGAAAAAAAAAGGCAGGAAAATGAGCGCAGAAGCGTCATGCTGTCGTCATGCGCCTAAGTAAGAAATAGTTAGGCCCAGCAAGTCCGACTTCTGGCTGGAGGAGGAAATGTTTTTGAAAGCGTTTCGTGACAAAAAGACATGAGAATGGACCGGTGAACCAGAAAGATAGTAGATGACAGCAAGCAAAAGGAAAAGGCAGAGTCAAAGAGAGTGACAGATTAGAGGAAGTTACAAGCACGAGAACTTTATGAATGAAATTCTGTTTAACGTCCTCCGGTCTGGAACAGACACATATGGGACCTTAGTAGATATACAGATGGTGGGAACGATCCTGGAGGCAATGCCCGAAGGCAGTGCAACAGCAGGAAAGTTCCGAATTTTTAACAAGACATACGTAACTCTGTTTTAGGTTTTTTTAAATGGCTTAAGTGGGTGGAACTATTTGTACAAAAGACCCACCCCCCGGTATCCCCACGGAGTAAAGTCAAGTCAAAACATTTGTTTTCAGATGGTACATTGAATAAGAAATAATGTTTGCTTTTGTGCGCATGTGTGTGTGCGTGCGTGCGTGCGTGCGTGCGTGCGTGCGTGCGTGCGTGCGTGCGTGCGCGCGCGCGCGCGTGTGTGTGTGTGTGTGTGTGTGTGTGTGCTTTGTTTCTTTTTTTCTTCACTTACTGTCTGAAGGGTTGGTGGGGCCGGAGGGGCCGGAGGTGTTTACCTCCCCTCCCGGGCGAGGCTGAGGGAACGCCGGATTGGCTGCAGGCAGCTCCCCACGTGACTCCGAAGCGACAAATCCTGAAAGAGAAAAAATGAGTGAAGGAGTGAGTGAGTGAGTGAGTGAGACAGAGAGAGAGAGAGAGAGAGAGAGAGAGAGAGAGAGTGAATGAGAGACAGAGAGGGCTTGCTCAAGGAGTGACTTGGTGTGTATGTTGGTGTGTGTGTGTGTGTGTGTGTGCGCGCATGCGTGCGCGCGTATATATATATATACACACATATATACGGTGTATATCAAATCAAATCAAATCAAATCAAATCAAGTTCACTTTATTATCTCCCAAGGAGAAATTTTGTTCAGGTGCCAGAATAACAAAGACATCGACATTCAGCATGCATGAATAGGAGCAAAAGTTACACATAATACACACTTAAAGATACACATTATAATTACGTGGATACATACACGTCTAAGGATAAGCATGCATAGTTTCTTTTAACACGATGAACACACATTTAAACCTAAAAGGATCATGAGTTTAGGAGGTGGATGGATCTGGGGATGAAGGATTTCTGTGCCCTGGAGTTGACTTTAAAAGTTTTCTAGCGACGTCCAGAAGGTAATAGTTCGTAATGTTTGTTCAAAACATGGGAGGTGTCATTTACAATCTTCCTGGCTTTATGCTTGGTTCGTCTTTCGTACATCTCATTCAAACCCATCTCTCTCTTTCCAACAACTTTACTACACACATTCACCACATCATCCAACACACGCTTGTTCTTCAAACACAGACTTCCAAACCAACACGTAAAGGAAACAGTAAGCACAGACTCAATGCAGCTACTATAGTACGTATGCAAAATGTTTGAGTTAATACCAATGTTTCTCAGTCTGTGCAAAATAAACAATCTTGATTGACATTTCTTATGTATGTTCTGTGTGTTCTTGTCGAAAGTCAGTTTGTCGTCCAAAATGGTACCTAAGTATTTGTATTCTGATACTCTTTCCACTGTTTCACCATCAATTTCTACCTTGGGCACAGGTGGTGGAGCTTTCCTAAAGTCTATTAACATTTCTTTTGTTTTGAGCACATTGAGGTCCAGATAGTTTTCTTTACACCACAGACAGAATTTCGCAACTTGACTAAAGTAGTGAGAATCAGAATTTGAAAGGTCTTGTATGGCCGAATCGTCTGAATATTTTATGATAGGAACATTCTCAGTACCTCTACAGTTGTTGGTATACAAGGTAAAAAGAACAGGAGAGAGAACAGTACCCTGAGGCGCACCAGTTGAAGTAGAGAGTGGAGAGGAGAGCACTGACTGATAGCGGACTGATTGGCTTCTATTGAGAAGAAAGTTAACGAGCCAGAGGACCAATTTAGGATCAACATGAAGGTCTAACAACTTCAGACCTAAAAGGTGTGATTGAATAGTATATATATATAGATATATAGTTTGCTTTGATCAAAATTTTCTGTGTCCAATGTCTTTATTTGTGAACCTCAGAATATATATATATATAGTTTGCTTTGATAAAAACTTTTCTGTGTCCAATGTCTTTATTTGTGAACCTCAGAAACAAAACCAGTTAACGTTAACTTTGAGTAATGGTTTTGTTTCTGAGGTTCACAAATAAAGACATTGGACACAGAAAAGCTTTATCAAGGCAAACTATTCTGCATTTCAAATGCACTAACTTTTCAGTCCTTCAGAGTAGGGGTACGGAGCTGGCTATTCACTGAGTTTTTCTTTCATACTATATATATATATATATACTATATGCTATATATATAGCAGAACAAAAAAAGAATAAAAACTAACAAAAGAAAGAATGTAGACTATTCCCAATATGTCGGCTTTTGGCCTTGGACGCGGGACAGACAGTAGAACAAACTTGACGTAACAAATACAACACGTAACTTTTCTTGACGTCATTGTTGTGCCCACATT
>CM065710.1:7451261-7478401 GCA_017654935.2 Phymorhynchus buccinoides
TATCCCCAGATCCATCCACCTCCTAAACTCATGATCCGTTTAGGTTTAAATGTGTGTTCATCGTGTTAAAAGAAACTATGCATGCTTATCCTTAGACGTGTATGTATCCACGTAATTATAATGTGTATCTTTAAGTGTGTATTATGTGTAATTTTTGCTCCTATTAATGCATGCTGAATGTCGATGTCTTTGTTATTCTGGCACCTGAACAAAATTTCTCCTTGGGAGATAATAAAGTGAATTTGATTTGATTTGATTTGATATACACCGTATATATGTATGTGTGTATATATACGCGCGCACGCATGCGCGCGCACGCACACACACACACCAACATACACACACCAAGTCACTCCTTGAGCAAGCCCTCTCTGTCTCTCATTCACTCTCTCTCTCTCTCTCTCTCTCTCTCTCTCTCTCTCTCTCTCTCTCTCTCTCTCTCTCTCTCTCTCTCTCTCTGTCTCACTCACTCACTCACTCACTCACTCACTCATTTTTTCTCTTTCAGGATTTGTCGCTTTGGAGTCACGTGGGGAACTGCCTGCAGCCAATCCGGCGTGCCCTCAGCCTCGCCCGGGAGGGGAGGTAACCACCTCCGGCCCCACCAATTCTCCAGACAGTAAGTGAAGAAAAAAAGAAACAAAGCACACACACACACACACACACACACACACACACATACGCACGCACACACGCACACGCACGCACGCACGCACGCATACACACATGCGCACGCGCGCGCACACGCACACACACACACACACGCACAAAAGCAAACATTATTTCTTATTTAATGTACCATCTGAAAACAAATGTTTTGACTTGACTTCATACCGGGTGGTGGGTCTTTTGTACAAATAGTTCCCCCACCTTCTGGAAGCCATTAAAAAACAACCCAGAGTTACGTATGTCTTGTTAAAAATTCGGGACTTGCTTGTAACTTCCTCTAATCTGTCACTCTCTTTGACTCTGCCTTTTCCTTTTGCTTGCTGTCATCTACTATCTTTCTGGTTTACCGGTCCATTCTCATGTCTTTTTGTCACGAAACGCTTTCAAAAACATTTCCTCCTCCAGCCAGAAGTCGGACTTGCTGGGCCTAACTATTTCTTGCTTAGGCGCATAACGACAGCATGACGCATCTGCGCTCATTTTCCTGCCTTTTTTTTCAAGAAACACTTTGAAGTGGAAGATACATGCACAGAACTTCCAGAAGTTGGGGGAACCATTTGTAGAAAAGCTCCCCTGGTATTTTTTGTCGATTAGAATATATGTGTGAAAAGTTCCAGGGGGTGGGGTGAGGTGGAGTGGGGGTGCATTTGATAGTTAAAAAGCAAGAACAAAGCAAAACAACTACAATACAACAACAACAACAACAACAACAACAACAACAACAGCAGACCAAAAAAAACAAGAAAAAAACGAACGGTTTAGATAGGAACCAACTTTGAAAAGTAAACACTAACTTTTTTTTACGCAAAAATACTTTCTCGGAAATCTGCACTTGTTCTTGTAGCCTTTCATATCACCACAAGATGAATGATGTCTTCTGGCCTTCACACATAGTGATACTACTACTGGCAAAAAGTTAAGGTCCAGCTCTCATTTTGACGTCCTTTCTTGTTATTGTAATTAATAGACCTGAAACAAATTAGCAATTACCCAAACCCTGTTGCAAACATTGACCAGACACACCTCAATGGATGCACAACACCAAACAACTCAATGCTTTACAAGACGGGGTTCAGCTGCACGTGCCAAAAGCATGACAAATCTGCAATCTGTGTGGCTGTGGTAGCAAATGTGTTTGAAAAAAGGGCGAAGTGTCCATGTTGGTTCATGATGAACACATTTCAGCCGTCTTTGGCTATACATCAGTAGACTGAATAGCCTTTCAAGCCAGTTCAAAAAGCATGGCTCATAGGCAAAGACTGGACACTGCAGATCGTGGACGCGCCTTAGCGTTGATTGACGAGGGGATTTCTGGCCGCGAGGTTGCCAGGCTCAACGTGTCTCACTCCGTTATCCAACGTCTCTTAGAGAGGTTCCAGGATCGGTCACGACCAGGTCGTCCTCGGTGTACCAACAGACAGGATGACCGATTCCTCATGCTGTCCGCTCTACGCAATCGGACCGTCACCTCATCCACCCTGAGGCGTGAGCTCATGCAGGCTTCGAACGTCAATGTCATCAGAAGGACAGTTTGCAACCGTTTGCACGAGTTCTCGCTGTCTTCCCGGAGACCAGCAGTCCGAGTACCCCTAACTCCAGGTCACCACAGAGCCCGTGCAGACTGGACGTGTCGTGGACGATTATCTACAGCAACAGGGGATCATCAGGATGCAGTGGCCATCTCGTTCACCCGATCTGGCTCCAATTGAGCACCTTTGGGATGTCCTTGGCCGGAGGGTAGCCAACAACCACCCCCCTCCTGTTGACGTGGCCCAGCTCATTTTTTTCCTTCAGCAGGAGTGGCAGGCCATACCGCAGGACACTCTACGGACCCTGGTGGACTCCATGCGTCGACGCTGCGCTGAATGCCTGGCAGCAAACGGTGGCCACACGCGGTACTGAGTGGAGGGTGACTGGACATTAAAGCTCACTGTTCGCGTCCGAATTGTTGATTTCGTTCAATGTTGAAATGAATTTGTTGTTGAATACATTTTGATCATTCTGAAACAGGTTTTCTTGAAATTTGCTGTGGTGTTGGGGTCTGGGAGATGTCATTGGAAGTGGCCCTTAACTTTTTGCCAGTACTATATGTTGTTTATTAGTAATCGGGTATTTCTTGGTATTGCACTACCTCCAGGATCGACCTACAATCTTTACATTTAAAAAATGTCCCCTCTGTATGCCTACCTGTTTCATCCAGGTCGGTGGACTTAAAACACATTTCTGTCTGTCTTATGTCCTTAACTTTTAAATTAAAAACCGTTATAACATGTTCCCAACATTTCTGAACCTAGGCCTACTATGAAAAAGGTGTGTGTGTGGTGTGTGTGTGTGTGTGTGTGTGTGGTGTGTGTGTGTGTGTGTGTGTGTGTGTGTGTGTGTGTGTGTGTGTGTGTGTGTGTGTGTGTGTGTGTGTGTGTGTGTGTGTGAAGTCAAGTCAAAATTTTATTTAAAGATGGACCTTAACTTTTAAATTAAACCGTTATAATAACATGTTCCCAAAATTTCTGAACCTAGGCCTACTATAAAAAGGTGTGTGTGTGTGTGTGTATGTGTGTGTGTGTGTGTGTGTGTGTGCGCGTGTGCGTGTATGTGTGTGTGTGTGTGTGTGTGTGTGTGTGTGTGTGTGTGTGTGTGTGTGTGTGTCAAGTCAAGTCAACAATTTATTTAAAGATGGACCTTAACTTTTACATTAAAAACCGTTATAATAACATGTTCCCAAAATTTCTGAACCTAGGCCTACTATAAAATAAAAAAGGTGTGTGTGTGTGTGTGTGTGTGTGTGTGTGTGTGTGTGTGTGTGTGTGTGTGTGTGTGTGTGTGTGTGAAGTCAAGTCAAAATTGTATTTGAAGATGGACCGTTATAATAACATGTTCCCAACATTTCTGAACCTAGGCCTACTATTTAAAAAAATGTGTGTGTGTGTGTGTGTGTGTGTGTGTGTGTGTGTGTGTGTGTGTGTGTGTGTGTGTGTGTGTGTGTGTGTGTGTGTGTGTGTGTGTGTGTGTGTGTGTGTGTGTGTGTGTGTGTGTGTGTGTGTGTGTGTGTGTGTGTGTGTGTGTGTGTGTGTGTGTGTGTGTGTGTGTGTGAAGTCAAGTCAAGTCAAAATTTTATTTAAAGATGGACATTTAATAAGCAAACATACATGCTTTTTTCCCCATCAAGCCATCTATAAACTATAAAGTTATTCAGTTTCTTTCGTAGGCTCACAAACTTAAATATTGGACACAAAACAAGTTTTTTTCAAGCAAACTATATAAATATAAGAGGAAAGTTTAATGGTGTGGTTGTTTTTTCTTCTTCAATTCTTGTACGTTTATATTATACTTGGAAGAAGGAAAGCGCATCAGTCTACTTGATCCAGGCACACCTCTCTACATTCCTCCTCACTGGGAGTATGTTGGTGTTTACTACGATTTCTATGACCTCCCTTATTGAATCCTTCACTGGATCCACCAACATGGCATCCCATCTCTTCTACTCTCTTCGAGGGATTGTAACTTTAGAACATTATTATTTTTGTTATTTTACACAAGATTGTTACGATTTCTTTTTAATTAAGTGCTGGTTTGCTTTTATTGTGGACTTTCAATCTGGTGCAAAGAGGACAACCTTTCTCTTGTAGAAAGTCTTCTAGCTCAGTTTGAATGTTCACTGTGGACATACTTTGCAGACCGATATGCAGACTGAAGAGTCTTTCTCAAAGACGAAACAGCTGTCTTTGCATAGGCATTGTCTATTATTGGGAGAAAAAGTAAATCAGCACATTATTTTATTTTATTCTTTTCAGAACACAGAATAAATTGTAAAATTAAAATTAAAGTTATTCAGTTTCTTTCGTAGGCTCACAAACTTAAATATTGGACACAAAACAAGTTTTTTTCAAGCAAACTATATATATAAGAGGAAAGTTTAATGGTGTGGTTGTTTTTTCTTCTTCAATTCTTGTACGTTTATATATTAAAAAAAAAATATAAAACACATATACATATGTGTGTGTGTGTGTGTGTGTGTGTGTGTGTGTGTTTAAACATTGACAGGCAACACCAATCAGAACATGTTGGATCTCTACGCAAACGTCTACCACGGAGATGTGAGTATCCCCCCTCACTTTTATTTGTTTGTTTATTTGTTTGAAGGGAATTTTAGCGTCCAATCAGTCGTAGACTGTTACGTACGATATTCCCGAAGACAGTGGGGTCTTCCAGGGGATGAAGGGGGTGAAGTGGCGATGAGACAATGGTCTAGAGACGTGGCAGCCGCCGTGGATGATTCTGGTAACATCGCGGACCCTTGAACTAGGGGTTCGCCGTCTGAAACTGGATCATTCGTCCAAGTCTGGGCTGTGTTCCTGTCCTTGATGCTTAGGGTGGAATCAGCATCGTCGTCGCGGGAAGCATTGTGAGGCAGCCCGTAGGTTGTTCGGAGCATTGTGAGACAGCCCGTAGGTTGTTCGAAGCATTGTGAGACAGAGAGCCCGTAGGTTGTTCGAAGCATTGTGAGACAGCCCGTAGGTTGTTCGAAGCATTGTGAGACAGCCCGTAGGTTGTTCGAAGCATTGTGAGACAGACAGCCCGTAGGTTGTTCGAAGCATTGTGAGACAGCCCGTAGGTTGTTCGAAGCATTGTGAGACAGTCCGTAGGTTGTTCGAAGCATTGTGAGACAGCCCGTAGATTGTTCGAAGCATTGTGAGACAGCCCATAGGTTGTTTGAAGCATTGTGAGACAGCCCGTAGGTTGTTCGAAGCATTGTGAGACAGCCTATAGGCCGTCGATCCCAATACCCTCTGTACTTGTCCGTGGTTGCTGGTTGCTAACTCCTCTCCCAAAGGCCGTCTTCAGGACCACCACCGGGCGGCCTTCTCCATACCGGAATGCTGGTGTCGTCGACACACGGGCGGGAGACACACTTCGAGTCGAACAGTCTCTGCAGGCAGATGTGATTCCCCCCAGTATAGAGGCCCTCCACCTCCGGTGTACCCGGAGCAGCTACTGGGCATCGGCGTCTGCTGCAGAGATTATCCAAGTCACCGTACGTCGCCCCATCAGCATGCCAAGTCAGCCAACATCCGCAGTGAGGGAGGATGACTGTGCCGCCCTTTCTGCTGCCTGCCACTCAGCAGAATGTCAAGTGCTAATGCCACCTCACACTCGGAATGTTACGTGTATGTGTTTCATTGCCTTTCATTTGGAGACTGATTCTTGACCGTGAAATGAAGCAAATTTCAGTTAAATTTTGCCCATGAGACGAATGCTGAACATTAACACTCGTCTCATGGGCAAAATGTGACTGAAATTTGCTTCATTTCATGAGATAATCGGCATGGGCTTCTTACCCGCCCATGGGCTTTTTACCCCGTCTTACCCTATTGTTTTGTTTTCTGTGTCGTTTGAAATAAAAAGGGATATTTTGTTGAAATATCACACGTTTTGTTTTGTCTCGTCAATAAAAGAAAAAAGGCCACTTTGTACTTGTGTGTTTGTATGGTGTTTTGTAATAGGTGCCCCAGAACGAGCATAGCCAAGTAACTACGCATTGTTTATAAATAAGTTATGCTTACAATAAAATAACGCCACTTTGCACTTGTGTATGTATTTGTATTTGTATTGTGTTTTGTCATTGGTGCCCTGGAACGAGCATTATTCAGTAACTACGCATTGTTCATAAAGTGTTATATTTATGCTCGTTATGGGGCTCATCATTATTACATAGGTATTATTAAGGTACTCTATTATTGCAGCCAGGAAAACACATGCATGTAGATTGTGCGCATTGTTGATAAAGCGTTACACTTATGCTCGTTCCAGGGCTCATAATTAAGGTCAGGCATACTGATACACACACATTAGCTATCTGCACTTCACACATTGAGTGTCATACTTATGACTTTATGCTCGTTCCAGGGCATGTGGTACGGTGAATAAATAAATGTCAGACCAGGAATGCATCTTCACACATGAGTGTTATACTTATGCTCGTTCCATGGCACCTAGGCTACTACAGTGAAGGTAGGTAGATCAAGCTATCTTCACACATGAGTGTTATACTTATGCTCGTTCCAGGGCACCTATTACAGCGAAGGTCAGGTAGTGCAAGCTATCTTCACACATGAGTGTTATACTTACGCTCGTTCCAGGGCACCTATTACGGCGTAGGTAGGTAGTGCAAGCTATCTTCACACATGAGTGTTATACTTATGCTCGTTCCATGGCACCTAGGCTACTACAGTGAAGGTAGGTAGAGCAAGCTATCTTCACACATGAGTGTTATACTTATGCTCGTTCCAGGGCACCTATTACAGCGAAGGTAGGTAGTGCAAGCTATCTTCACACATGAGTGTTATACTTACGCTCGTTCCAGGGCACCTATTACGGCGTAGGTAGGTAGTGCAAGCTATCTTCACACATGAGTGTTATACTTATGCTCGTTCCAGGGCACCTATTACGGCGAAGGTAGGTAGTGCAAGCTATCTTCACACATGAGTGTTATGCTTACGCTCGTTCCAGGGCACCTATTACGGCGAAGGTAGGTAGTGCAAGCTATCTTCACACATGAGTGTTATACTTACGCTCGTTCCAGGGCACCTATTACGGCGAAGGTAGGTAGTGCAAGCTATCTTCACACATGAGTGTTATGCTTACGCTCGTTCCAGGGCACATATTACGGCGAAGGTAGGTAGTGCAAGCTATCTTCACACATGAGTGTTATACTTACGCTCGTTCCAGGGCACCTATTACGGCGAAGGTAGGTAGTGCAAGCTATCTTCACACATGAGTGTTATACTTACGCTCGTTCCAGGGCACCTATTACGGCGAAGGTAGGTAGTGCAAGCTATCTTCACACATGAGTGTTATACTTACGCTCGTTCCAGGGCACCTATTACGGCGAAGGTCAGGACGGCGCGTGCACGTATGACCAGGCTGGATTCCCGGCTGTAGGATTGTCCAATCAAATCGACGCCCTGGTTGCCCTGAACCATATCATCTGGCACAACTCTAAGGCCTGCGGAATGTGCTTCAAGGTAAGTGTGGAGTCAAGTCAAATCAAGACTACTTTTATTATCTCACTTAGGAGAACTTTGGTTGCGGGTGCAACACACACACCCAGCACCACGAAAGGGACATCAAGTCGCTGGGCTAGTTTCTCACAACAGGCTTGCAAAGTCAAAAATCTCATTTAAAAAAAATCAACTTTGAGTTATGGGTAATTTCGTGCTCTCTAACATCTCTTATATCCATAAAGGGTAATCTTTAATATGAGCTCTAAATATTCCAAAATAATATTATTATTATTGATGAAAATGACACCAAGTACAAAGATGATTTTACAGTGATGTCGTTAATGGTGATAATAATAATTATGTGAAGGTGATGATGATGATGATGGTGATTATGATGATGATGATGATGATGATGATGATGGTGATTATGACAATACCGATGATGATGATGATCACCGTGATGATGATGATGATCATAATCATGATGATGCTTATGATGATGATGTTGATTACGATGATTATGAAAATACAATTGACAGTGATAATGATGGTGATGATAATCATCGTCAGCACCATCATGACGATGATAATGATGATGGTGTTGATGACGATGATGGTGATATGACAATGCCGATGACAGTGATAATGATAATGATGATAATCACTACAATGACGATTATGATAACGACGATGATTATGACAATACTGATGACAGTGATATGATGATAATCACCTTGATGGTGACCATGACGATGATGATGATGATAATCACGGTGATGGTGATTATGACAATACTGATGACAGTGATATGATGATAATCACCTTGATGGTGACCATGACGATGATGATGATAATAATCACGGTGATGGTGATCATGACAATACTGATGGCAGTGATAATGATGATGATAATCACCTTGATGGTGACCATGACGATGATGATGATGATGATGATGATAATCACGGTGATGATGACGATAATGATGATGATGACGTCACAGGTCAAGGGAACTGGTTCCGGTTTAGGAAATGACCCCATAGACGGAGAATACATCGTGTTCATCAAAGACCTCTGCCCTCATGGAGACTGCAGCAAAGATGGTAAGAATACACACATAATACATCGTGCTCATCAAAGACCTCTGCCCTAATGGAGCTTGCAGCTAAGATGGTAAGAATACACTCATAATACATCGTGTTCATCAAAGACCTCTGTCCTAATGGAGCCTGCAGCTAAGATGGTAAGAATACACTCATAATACATCGTGTTCATCAAAGACATCTGCCCTAATGGTGACTGCAGCAAAGATGGTAAGAATACACACATAATACATAGTGTTCATCAAAGACATCTGCCCTCATGGAGCAAAGATGGTGAGAATACACACATAATACATCGTGTTCATCATAGACCTCTGCCCTCATGGAGCAAAGATGGTAAGAATATACACATAATACATCGTGTTCATCAAAGACATCTGCCCTAATGGTGACTGCAGCAAAGATGGTAAGAATACACACATAATACATAGTGTTCATCAAAGACATCTGCCCTCATGGAGCAAAGATGGTGAGAATACACACATAATACATCGTGTTCATCATAGACCTCTGCCCTCATGGAGCAAAGATGGTAAGAATATACACATAATACATCGTGTTCATCAAAGACCTCTGCTCTAATGGAGCCTGCAGCAAAGATGGTAAGAATACACACATAATACATCGTGTTCATCAAAGACCTCTGCCCTAATGGAGCCTGCAGCAAAGATGGTAAGAATACACACATAATACATCGTGTTCATCAAAGACCTCTGCCCTAATGGAGCAAAGATGGTGAGAATACACTCATAATACATCGTGTTCATCAAAGACCTCTGCCCTCATGGAGACTGCAGCAAAGATAGTAAGAATACACATATAATACATCGTGTTCATCACAGACCTCTGCCCTAATGGAGCCTGCAGCAAAGATGGTGAGAATACACTCATAATACATCGCGTTCATCAAAGACCTCTGCCCTAATGGAGGCTGCAGCAAAGATGGTAAGAATACGCTCATAATACATCGTGTTCATCATAGACCTACGGTTGTAGTATGTGGACCATGTTATCTTGTATTGTCTTATCAAGTGTATACTATTCGTTATTTTCTTATTTTAGTCTGTTTTATTTATATTTCAATTTGTAAAGCGCACAGAGCATACTGATAGTGTGGATTGATAGCGCTATATCAAATAAAATCATTATTATAGACCTCTGCCCTAATGGAGCCTGCAGCAAAGATGGTAAGAATACACTCATAATACACACGGAACACGCCATTGTAATACAACAATGCAATAAAGAATACTTCGTATTCCTCAAACACCTGTTATAATAGAGCATGCAGTAAATATGGTTTGAATACACATCACTTCCCCGTGGGGATACCGGGGGGGGGGGGGGGGGGGGGGGGGTCTTTTGTGTAAAAATAGTTCCCCCACCTTCTGGAAGCTTTGTGCTTGTAACTTCCTCTAATCTGTCACTCTCTTTGACTCTGCCTTTTCCCTTTGCTTTCTGTCATCTACTATCTTTCGGACTTATTGGTCCATTCTCCTGTCCTTTTTTCCTTATAAATGGATTTCGGCTGTATATATATTTTTTTCCGATTCATTTTTTTTCACTAAGAAATGAGGGGAAAGAATCATGTTTGTGAGTGCCTTTCAATTTCGTTGATGAAGGTGGGTAGAGGGAGTAGTGAGACTGTGACGCATACATTGATGACGTATTTACAAAGGTCAGGAAGAGGACACATTTGTTTTTCTTGTAACAAGGAGGAACCACAAATGACGTTACCATAGGAGTTTTTAAAATTTTAATTATAACCCAGTTGTTATTATGGGTGGGTGGAGGGAGTGGTGAGACTGTGATGCATACACTGGTGACGTATTTGGAGTGGTCACCAGGAGGACAATTTTTTTTTATTGTAACCTTGGAGCCAATCCTGTTGGGAACCAAAAGTAACTTTACTATAGCAGGTTTTTTTAATATTATAACCGAGTTGCTACTATCCGAGGTCTATTTAGTAATGAAACAGTAGACCTTTGGCCGGGAACCAGTGCTTTCCTTTACTGTAACCGAAATTTCTTATAACCGAGTTTATTATAAACGAGGAGTACTGTATATTATACTGCATTGTATTGTACTGTATTGTATTGTACTATAATATACTGCATTATATTGTACTGCATTGCATTGTACTGTATTATACTGCATTGTATTGCATTGTACTGTACTGTATTCCAGGCAGTGTGGACTTTGCTCTCAATGGGGATGGTCGCTGGGACATAGACATTCAGGCAGTGCAGTGTGTGTTGTATTGTACTGTACTGTATTGTACTGTATTCCAGGCAGTGTGGACTTTGCTCTCAATGGGGATGGTCGCTGGGACATAGACATTCAGGCAGTGCAGTGTGTGTTGTATTGTACTGTACTGTATTGTACTGTATTCCAAGCAGTGTGGACTTTGCCCTCTATGGGGATGGTCGCTGGGACATAGACATTCAGGCAGTGCAGTGTGTGTTGTATTGTACTGTACTGTATTGTACTGTATTCCAGGCAGTGTGGACTTTGCTCTCAATGGGGATGGTCGCTGGGACATAGACATTCAGGCAGTGCAGTGTGTGTTTGTATTGTATTGTACTGTATTGTACTGTATTTCAGGCAGTGTGGACTTTGCTGTCAATGGGGATGGTCGCTGGGACATAGAAATTCAGGCAGTGCAGTGTGTGTTGTATTGTACTGTACTGTACTGTACTGTATTTCAGGCAGTGTGGACTTTGCTGTCAACGGGGATGGTCGCTGGGACATAGAAATTCAGGCAGTGCAGTGTCCAGTGGCCGACAACAAACTGCAGTATTCCTTCCAGGGTTCAAACCCCTGGTACATCAAACTGCAAGTAGCCAACTACAGGTCAGTAATTGTCCGTCTGTCTGTGTCAGTTTGTCCGTCTGTAGACTGTCTGTCCCTGCTAGGCTAGACGCCCAGTCCGGTTCAGTTGACGAAGGTCAGCCGCAGGATTGATTGATTGATTGAATTTATAGTCTGTTCACAACAATGGTCATATTAGACTTAAATATGTAAATTAATTCATTAAGCAAAAGAAAAGAAGAACAAAAAACAAATATTGAATTAAAATGGTGAAAAGTGTGTGTGTGTATGAATGTGTGTGTTTGTGTGTGTAAGTGTATGTGTGTGTGTACGCGTGCGTATGTGTGTGTGTGCGAGTGTGTATGAATGTGTGTGTGTGTGTAAGTGTATGTATGTGTGTGTGTGTGTGTGTGTGTATGTGTGTGCGTGTGCGTGTGCGCATATGTATGTGAGTGTGTTCAGCAGCAGGATCCCCACAGCTTGTCCCGCAGCGCCACAGGCCTGGGCCATCATTTATACTTCGCGTTACTATATCCGGCGATCATGCTGAGAAACACTAGTCGTCCCTACGTGCAACGAACGATGCTGAATATGACTACATTGTGTTTTTTCTTGTTGCAGACTGCACCCTGAGCTATCCAGCAATCTTGTTCAGAAACACTATGCCTTCCTACGTGCAACGAACGATGCTGAAAATGACCACATTGTTTGTTGTGTTTTGCAGACGGCCCCCTGTGCTATCCAGCAATCAAGTTCAGAAACACTCGACCTTCCTACGTGCAACGAACGATGCTGAAAATGACCACATTGTTGTTGTTTGTTTGCAAACTGCCCCCTCTGCAAGTGTAGAGTGGCACAGTGGTAACGCGTTCGCTTCGTGTCGAGTAAACCCGAGTTCGAACCTGCATGGGTACAGGGGATTCTTCCTCTCACTTTACACTACTAGGCCTTACGGTCTGAATGTGGAGTCTTTCGGATGAGACGATAAACCGAGGTCCCGTGTGCCCATGCACGTAGCACACGTTAAACCCAGTGGCAACGAAAAAGTTGTCACTTGGTCAAACTTTACACCACCCCCATTTCCTTCCTCATCAATCACATACAAAAAATGTTTTTTAATGGGTGGCGCGCCTCTGGCTGCGACGCGCTCTCCATGTGGGAGCAACCCGAATTTCACAGAGATGCCTCTGTGACTATAAAGTACCCAATACATATACAATTTTTAAAAACCTCTGCTATCCGGCAATCATGTTCAGAAACAGTAGACCTTCCTACGTGCAACGAACGGTGCTGAAAATGACTACATTGTTTGTTGTTTTTGGCAGAAATCCCCCTGTGCTGTCTGGCAATCCTGTTCAGAAACACTAGACCTTCCTGCGTGCAACGAACGATGCTGAAAATGACCACATTGTGTTGTTGCTGTTTGTTTGTTGCAGACTGCCCCCTAACGAGGTGTCCATTCAGAGGAACGGTCAGTGGGAGTCGCTGGACAAGTCCAAGGACGGCTACTGGCTGCTGTCGGACAGGGTGGAAATTACCAACACCCAAAACATCCCCGTCAGAGTGACCGCCATTAACGGGGAGCAACTCCAGGACACCATCCCTCAGCTAGGTGGGTTCTCTTTCCCTTATCAACGCTAAAGGGGCCATCCACACTGCGTAAGATTCGATCCCAATGTGATCCGATTGCGAATTCATTTTGTGAAGCATGATTCTCGTGAAATTCTACTGTGTAAAATGAATCTGACGAAATCCTACTAGTTTTGTTCACAATATATTTTGTAGTCCCCCGTACACGAATCTGATTAAATATCTAGGGGAAGACGGGGTAAAAAGTGCATGGGCAGGTAAGAAGCCCATCCCAATTATCTCATGAAATAAAGAAAATTTCAGTCAAATTTGCCCATGAGACGAATGCTAGACATTAACGCTCGTCTCATGGGCAAAATGAGACTGAAATTTGCTTCATTTCATGAGATAATTGGGGTGGGCTTCTTACCCGCCCATGCGCTTTTTACCCCGTCTTCCCCTATTTAAAAAAAAAAATCATCAGACATTTTATTTGATTCGTGTATCGTCTTCTTCTTCTTCGATCACTCAGTTTCCTGTCAATTATGAGCGCAGATGCGTCATGCTGCCGTCATGCGCCTAAGTAAGAAATAATTAGGCCCAGCAAGTCCGACTTCGGCTGGAGGAAATTTTTTTGAAAGCGTTTCTTGAAAAAAGGCAAGAGAATGGACCGGAAAGGCAGAAAATATAGATGACAGCATGCACATGGAAAAAGGCAGTCATACAGGGTGACAGATTGTAGAGGAAGTTACAAGCACAGAACTTCCAGAAGGTGGGGGAACTATTTATACAAAAGACCCCCCGGTATCCCCACGAGGGGTATTGGTGTGTAGTCTACATGAGCACAGTGAACAAAAATAGTAGACATCGTGAAAATTGGATCGCATCATAATTTGCAGTGTAATGGTCCATCTTCACATCTTGGCGGCCATGTTTGCAAAACGTTTGAAGAAAGATGGGGCTGGTTTTCGCACACGACTTACTCCAGTCACGACTGAAATTGAGAACCGTATGTGCGGGAATAAGATCAGTATTATGTGTAATAATTGTCTCCCTTAGATTTGGGCTGTTCTGTATATTGTTGTTTTTATGCGTTAATCTGTTTGACTTCAGTACGAGTAGGGGAAGACGGGGTAAAAAGCGCATGGGCGGGTAAGAAGCCCACCCCAATTATCTCATGAAATAAAGAAAATTTCAGTCAAATTTGCCCATGAGACGAATGCTAGACATTAACGCTCGTCTCATGGGCAAAATGAGACTGAAATTTGCTTCATTTCATGAGATAATTGGGGTGGGCTTCTTACCCGCCCATGCGCTTTTTACCCCGTCTTCCCCTATGTGTCAGTTTGTTGTGGTGGTGTGTATGTGTGTGTGTGTGTGTGTGTGTGCGTGTGCGTGTGCGTGCGTGCGTGTGTGTGTGTGTGTGTCGGAGACTCGCAAAGTAGCACAGAGAGAGAGAGAAAGAACAAGAACAAGAACGTTTTAATGAACCGGGTCATCTGCCCATGTCAAAGGGAACAGTGGGAAGGGGACATTGTTAAATCAAACCAATAAAAAAAAAAAGGGAAAATCCATAACACAAAATATTAAGCAAGATATATTCATACATAATTACAGAGAGAGAGAGAGAGAGAGAGAGAGAGAGAGAGAGAGAGAGAGAGAGAGAGAGAGAGAGAGAGAGAGAGAGAGAGAGAGAGAGAGAGAGAGAGAGAGAGAGATTTTGCGGAGTAGGGTTTTGTGCAGTAGGAATTTGTGCGCACGCTTATACACATACACACACAGAGTTTCTGACGAACGAAGATGAATTATTATCTTTTTTTTAATTGTTTCAGTGAACGGAAAGCTGATGAACGGCCTGGAATGTGTACAGTTCGCCCTGGATCCCAATTTACCCTCCGTGTAATTAACTAATTCATTAATTGAGTAATTTATTCACCCCATAAAAATAATTTTTAAAAAGTATATATAATTCACCTTTTAAGAGGCCAGCCACACGTCCACTAAAATCGTACGACTGTACGATACGATTCGATCACCGAATCGTATCGTACAGTCGTACGATTTTAGCTGACGTGTACGTAGTTCACACAACCATTATACGGTGTCAATTCTTGCTTTCAAGATGCGGTACACCTTTTACAGCAAAACTCGGTTATAAGAAAACCGAAGGGAGATTTTTTTTTTTTTTTTTTTTTTCCGAGTTTTTATACATATCCGAAACTCGGATATAAGAAAACATTTTGAAGGGTTTTTTTTATAACCGAGTTGAATGGGGGAAAAAAGAAGAAGAAAAAAGACAAACAGAAACCTAATACAAAGGGGAAATGTATGACCTAATTTGTGCACACAAAAAAGCAAAAGAAAGGATAAAAAAAAAGAGAATAGAATAGAAAATAAAAACGAAGGCAGAAGTGGCGAGTTGCATGATGAGCGAGCAAGACAGCGGAGAGCAGATGAATGATTGGGTGTGGTGTGAGAGTAACATTAGTTGTTTAAATGTAAATTTCTGTTTCAGGTTTTTAATTAATATTTTAATCTGGATGTATTTAAGACAATTTTCTATTTGCGTTTATTTGTACAGAGCCAATGGACAATAAAGAAACTTGCGACTTGTGACATGTTTTACATCATAAAATCAAAATACAGCAAAACTCAGTTATAAGAAAATCGAAGGGAAAGGATTTTTTGCTTCTTTACCATATCCAAGTTTTCTTATATCCGAAACTCGGATATTATAAAACATTTTGAAGTTTTTTTCCTTATAACCAAATTGAATGGGGGAAAAGGGGAAAGAGAAAAGAAAAGACAGACAGAAAAACAAAACGAAGAGAAAATCCTTTTTCCTAATTTGGTGCATGTCTTACATCATAATATAAAATCAAAATAGTCTACTAAGAAGAATATTCAAAGGTGTCTACAACCACTCAACTAATAAGCATTTTTTCGGTCTTTTTACCGTTATCAAATTTCTTGTACTGAACTATTACCATTTACTGTCCACCCATGCAGCTTTTCATCAACCGTCTGCTTTGGATTTTTGTCCACATATTCAATTATTTGTATTTATCGTCTTAAAGAAATGGATTGCCTTTTCCTCTCTGCCATTGCTGCTGAAAATAAAAGGATGGACAGCATCTCTACCACAAACCTACAGGCACTCATATTTTTTCTGCTCAATATTTATTTTGCACAGAATACTGAAGGAAAGTATGAAATAAAGGACCCAAAACAACTCAATTAGTCTTGCAATCAAGTGTCTGTACTGTTCAGAATGTCTGTGACGCAACTGGTATGAGGTAAACTTTCCCTTTTTGGAATTACTTCAATTTTCTCAGAACATCCTTTCAGTTCAGGTCCAACTCACTTTTAAAGACACACTGACACAACACGATTAAGTCCCGGTTTTTTCTCGGTAGCTGTTAACCACACACAAATTCCCCCAACTTCAAATTGAGACTGCTCTTTAAAACGATAATTCGTTTTCAATTTGGGGGCATTTATATGGGAGTCAAACCTGGTCAAAATAAGACTTCTTACCAGCTATAAGAGGGAAAACACGTGGAACCCGTGATTTTGACACATGATCTGGTGGGTCTTTAAGAGAATGTTGTCAATGGTAATTCGCTTATAAGAAAACAGAACTCGCTTATAAGAAAATGAACTGCAAGCCAACTCTCTTGTATGACATAATTTTTATTATATCCAAGTTTCCATTGCGGATGGGAGAAGGAATTTGCTTGCTTATAACCAAGTTTTCTTATAAGCGAGTTTCTTTTATCTGAGTTTTGATAACAGATAACGGAAGTGTCGCCATCTTAGTCCTTATTTGTGTGTAAACAAAGTGAAAATGTTATCTAAATGTGTAAAGAAAACATCCAGATGTTATAAATACAGTTTAGATAAGTTTCGAATTGGAACAGCCAAATACGCAGCATCGATCTGGCATTTTTCAAAAAAAGGTAAGGACTAAGATATGGCGCTCCTTGTGGCCGGATATGACGACACGTGGGTACCAGCCATTCCCAGGTCGCTGCAATGACATTTGAAATGGTTCTGTGCAGCAGTTTGCAAAATACTACGCAAGCTTGAACGACTGCATGTCCCGTGGGGGAATCTTTTTATACAAATAGTTCCCCCACCCTCTGGAGGTTCTGTGCTAATAGCTTCAGCTGATGTATTACTCTTCGCTGCCTTTTCATATTCTTATTATTGTTTTTTTGCATCGTTGGCCCATTCTCCTGCCCCCCCCCCCCCCCCCCCCCCCCACACACACACACACACACTAAAAAGTCCAAATAATTGTCTCCTTTGAACTCCAAAATTGGAATGTGGCGTCTGAATGCAGCTCTCACTCGCTGTTTTCAGGAGCTCAAACCTATTTTTGAGGGGTAGGGGTGTCGTGAACAGGCGTTCACTCAAGCGTTTTCGTTTTCTGGCACTCATAACGTCTTTGCTACATCCCTGCATCCGATCATACTTTTTGGTTTTCAAGATACTCAAACGTTCCTGCCGTTTCGGGCACTCCACTCATACTTCTGTCGCCTTTCAGTCATTCACTCAAAACCCAGGCTACCTCGGCCGTTTTCTGGGACTCTGATTTAACCTTTCATTCTAAATAGGCGCAGTACTCAAAATTTACTCGTTTTCAAACTTCTGCCACACCATTTTCAGGCTTCGGCCATTCCCTGTTTTCCTCAGGTAATATTATAATATGATATAACGAATTTGATAACAATTTCACTCAGCTAAAATAATCATAGGCTCACCTCAGAGCTTTCGGGGGCGTCACGCTCACTTCGTCAGCGTCGTCTGCTGAGAGGCCACTGGCGGTTCAGTGCACACGATCGTGAGTACAGCTCAAGTCTGCACCCACGGCGCATGACTGAACCAGGGAAGAATAAGCCATGGGCAAGGTGAGTCTCCCACGGTCCCGGTTCAGATTGGGCTTGGCGGCCGTGATGTAGATGGCCTCCTTCACCCCTCTCTGGAACCATCTGCAGTCTCGGTCCAGCACAGAGATGTTGTCGGGTGAGAACCGGTGGTCGTAGTTGGCCATGTGGGACGCAACCGGTGACGAATCCTGTCTGTGCTCCGTGACTCTCTTCCTGAGGCTCCTTTCTGTCTCCCCAATGTAGACCCCCTTGTCACAGTCCTCGCACTCAGTGCGGTAGATGATGTCCGCCTGGTGGAGCTTGTCGGTCTTGTCTTTGGGGGCAACACACTTGCTGCTGATGGAGTTGCCTGGTTTGCAACTCTAATAGTTGCTAGTAATTGCAACTCTATTCTAATAGTTTCTTTTTCGCCATTCTCAGGAACTTGCTCACTCAAACTTCCCTGTTTTCAGGCGTGCACTCAAAATGTACTCGTTTTCAAACTTCTACCATGCCGTTTTAACGCATTTATTCAACCTTTCTCCTTTCTTTCAAATATTCCGACAGTTTCGTTTCCGCAATATTGAGGCACCCACACACCCAAACTTTCAGGTGTGCACTCAAATTTACTCATTTTCAAACTTCTTTCCACACCATTGTTCCAGGCATTGAATAATGTTCAGACTGCCTGAACTGGTTTCAGATATTCTCTGTTGTTTCGTCGCCATTTTTCCAGGCATTGAATAATGTTCAGACTACCTGAACTGGTTTCAGATATTCTCTGTTGTTTCGTCGCCATTTTTCCAGGCATTGAATAATGTTCAGACTACCTGAACTGGTTTCAGATATTTTCTGTTGTTTCGTCGCCATTTCAGACACCCACTCACTCTCTCTAAACTTGTTCTTAGAAAAATAAAATGCAAAAAGGCAGCTGGACCAGATGGTATATTTGGAGAATTGTTAAAGGCCCATACGCTTCTCGTAAATAACGTGCAGAATGATGCAAAATCGATCTGGATTGTAAACTCTGACATTATTCAAAGTCACAGACAAGCAATAAAGCAATTGTCTCCGAGCTTCCCTGACCAATTTTCTACCGGGATTTTCCGGATTCATTGTTTAAAATCAAGATTAAAATTATAGCCCCGCCCCACCAATAACAACTTACTGTCAACTCAGGGCTTGGTGTCACCACAGTTAAATCTGACCACGTAATCAACCCGAATTCGTCCTAGCATCATTTTTCTTTCGTCAGGGGCTTTCTTTCAAATCACTGCATCGTCGTGCCAGACTCGTCCTGTGTGGAATTTTCATCCCCACCGTGGGACGACGACTCTGCGTTGCTCACAGCTTGGTTTGCCCCTCTCACTTCTTGCTGCCGTTGCCGCTCCAAGGTCTGGTGTTTCCGACTCCGGTACCAAAAGTTGCAGCCGATCAGGGTGAGCAGCGACACGACAATGCCCATAGGGATAGTCACGCCCACGATGATGGTCAGACTGGTCGTTTTAGGCGTCTGCTTGTTTATGCTTAGATCAGTTTTCGGTTTTGTCTCCTTCTTGTGTGCTGGTGGTTTCTTCTTGCCAGCATCCTTAAGAGTGCTCTTCGCAGCGATGAAAGAGAGCGTAGCAGGTTTGGCAACCAAAACGGTGACGTCACGACTTATCGCGTACGTTTCGTTTCCGGCTTGTTTGTGTTGCTCGGTGAGTCGCAGTCCTGCGTGCCATATCCCGCACTGGACAGGGACGATCTTGTTGCCGTTCTCTCCCCCTAGCCCTACGTCCAAGGCAGTGGTGGTCAATACGCTCGTGAAGTTGTAGACTGCGATCGTCTTGTTCGGGTCATCTTCGTTGAGTCTGTAGAGGAGTCCCCAGGTTTCCGTGATCTGGTTTCCTTGACTCGATTTGTTGATTCGTTGGTGGGTAGTGTTGTTGGTGCTGTTGGTGTTGTTGGAACTGGTATCGTTGTTGTTGTTGGTGGTGGTGTTGGCATTGTCGGTGGAGGTGTTCACGCTCTTTCCGTCAACCTTCCAGTACAGATGGAAGTCGTCGGGTTTGAACACGGAGACCTCGCTCACCAAGCACTGGAAGGTGCTAGGAGAGAGGGCACGCACTTCCGTAGGACCTGAAAAGGAGTGGAGAATGGCGTAAATTTGTAGTTTAGAAAGACCCCCTACCCTCCATCAAAAACACCCCCATTAAATGTTTGCATTGACTGTCTTCTACTGTAGTGTGTGTGTTCGTGCGCGCATGCGCGCGCTGCCATGTGCTTGTGCATGTGCGCATATTTCCGTGCATGCACGTGTGCGCGTGTGCTCGTGCGTGTGTAGGCATAAGTGTGTATGTGTGTGTATGTATGTATGTATGTATGCACGTACGTACGTATGCATGTATGTGTGCATGCGCATGTAAATATGCTGTGTTCGTCAGTGTGTGTGCTTGTGTGCATGCGAGCATGGGTATTGATGTGATTTGGTTAAATGTTTAGTTTTATTTTTGTTTTGTTTTTTGTAAAGCGTCATAAGCAGATAGCCTGGAATGTGCGCTATATAAGTTCTTTTTTTTTTTTTTTTTTAAGTGTGTGTGTGTGTGTGTGTGTGTGTGTGTGTTTATGTGCATGTTTGAGGAGGCGGGAGTTGTGGAGCGCATGCCTGGGTGCGTTGGTTGGTGCGAGTATATCGTTTCATAATTCAATCTAAGAGGGGTTAGCGAAATCTGTGCATTTTGCTTTGCGCTTGTGTAGGATGTCAAGGCTTGTTGTTTATAGTTCATCGTCCTATAGGTTTGAGTGTGTGCGGTGTGCTTGTTTTTATCAGTGCATAATGACACCTGTAAATGACACCTCCCATGTTTTGAACAAACATTACGAACTATTACCTTCTGGACGTCGCTACAAAACTTTTCAAGTCAACTCCAGGGCACAGAAATCCTTCATCCCCAGATCCATCCACCTCCTAAACTCATGATCCTTTTAGGTTTAAATGTGTGTTCATCGTGTTAAAAGAAACTATGCATGCTTATCCTTAGACATGTATGTATCCACATATAATGTGTATCTTTATGTGTGTATTATGTGTAACTTGTGCTCCTATTCATGCATGCTGAATGTCGATGTTTTTGTTATTCTGGCACCTGAACAAAATTTCTCCTTGGGAGATAATAAAGGTAAAGATGTGCCACCCCCCCTGCATTTCTCGGTTAATTCTATTTTTCCGTTTTTGCCTTTCTTACCATACATAAAGCTGTATTTTAGGAACATTTTCAGCTAATAACCTTTTTGGAATACTAACCCTAGCCCTAAACCTAACCCGATGTACTGCAGTACACCGCGATTTGTCACAGTTGTGGTTCCTTGCGTTTTCCCGTCTTATAGGGTGGGGGGTAGGGTTAGGCATAGGGCTAGGGTTAGGGATAGGGTTAGTATTCCAAAAAGGTTATTAGCTAAAAATGCTCCTAAAATACAGCTTTATGTATGGTAAGAAAGGCAATAACGGAAAAATAGAATTAACCGAGATAGGTAGGGGGGTGGCACATATTGACCTTTACCGCCGCTTTATCAATTTTTTCCTTGAATCAATAAATAAAATGATGATGGTCAGGGGATGGGGGACTACCTTCAAATGTGAGTCTCCCCAGAAGAAAGGGGACGAGAGGTTGAACCTGAACTTGCTTCGTTGTTTCACCGGCTTCTTCGCGGTGTAGAATTGTACACACGGCGCTCGTGCCTTGATATTCGGCTTGCACTTGGAATCGCAGGCATTGTTCTCTTGTGCAGGGGAATAAACTGTATAATAATAATATAATATATACAGGCATATATATAATGCACATACAGGCAGGCGCGCGTGCACACACACACACACACACACACACACACACACACACACACACGTTTCACAGACAAATATGAACTATTTTACTACAATCAATGAAAATCAACACACTGGTAAACTTTCGTTTCCAAAATCCCGAAACGATCTTTTCAAATCTAGCCTGACATACTCATCTAGTTTAGGCCTATATTATATATGTTTGTGTTTTTGAAAGTATACCCCACCCCCCACCCTTTCAGTTCAGGTGTGTGTGTGTGTGTGTGTGTGTGTGTGTGTGTGTGTGTGTCAGATTTAGATTGTCAGTGGGCCCGGGTCATTGGCCCATAATTATTTACATTTATATGACCCCTCATTATGTGCAGCCAGGGGTCATCTGACCCATGAACTCTGCAATAAAATTTAAGTTTATTTCTACAGTGACACATTTTTGGCCCATTGCCTTGGAAAATGTGGGTGGGTGGGGGGGGGTGGGGGGGGGGGAGAGCGCTCACGCACGTGCTTACCTTTTTCTTACCTTTTTCTCTCTCCACTTCTCTCTCCCTCCCTCAATCTCTCTTGCTTTAACCCTCTCTCCGCGTTTCACTTTCCTGTTTGAATTCAATGCAATTATTCAAATTACTCAGTCACGTTTTGTATACATAGTAGTTTGGTGTGTCACTATAGTTAATAATAGTTAAGCGCTTAGAGCTTTAAGTATTAGTGCTGTATAACTAACGTGTCTTAATAAATGAATGGTCTTTATCGGTACATATATTGTCATACTGACTCGGAACACGTCGACACACGTACTCACATTCATAAACAGCACAGCAAACGGAATGAATGAGTCAATACACCAACACACTAGGTCAGACACAAACCCTGACATTTTTGTATCCAAAATAACACTAAACGTTCGCCACAAAATAATGTCCATTGTAATAGTTCACACACATAAAAATGTAAAGAGAGAGAGAGAGAAAGAGAGAGAGGGGGGGGGAGAGAGAGAGAGAGAGAGAGAGAGAATATGCTTCTTAAAAAAAAAAAAAAAAAAAGATGAGCCGCCTCAAAAGAAAAATCATTAAAAAAGAAGAAAAGAAATGAAAAGAAAGGCGGGGACAGTGGAGGGTTAAACAAATTTGAATATATTATGTTCCTTATTCTTTTTTTTAAAATCGATGTTTGTATGTTCAGTGTGAGGACAGGTCGGAAAAAAAGGTGCGTTAGCTTATCGTTACTCTCAATAAAGATGATTTTGATGAGAGAGAGAGAGAGAGAGAGAGAGAGAGAGAGAGAGAGAGAGATTATAATAGAAAAAATAAACCACTGCATCCCTTCTCAGACCTTTTTTAATTTTTGGAACGTTTCGCCGTAAGGCTTTTTCACTATATATATATATATATATATATAAACGTACAAGAATTGAAGAAGAAAAAACAACCACACCATTAAACTTTCCTCTTATATATATATAGTTTGCTTTAATAAAACTTTTTTTTGTGTCCAATATTTAAGTTTGTGAACCTAAGAAAGAAACTGAATAACTTTAATTTTAACTTTACAATTTATTCTGTGTTCTGAAAAGAATAAAAGAAAATAATGTGCTGATTTACTTTTTCTCCCAATGGGGGAGATAGACAATGCCTATGCAAAGACAGCTGTTTCGTCTTTGTGAAAGACTCTTCAGTCTGCATATCGGCCTGCAAAGAATGTCCACAGTGAACATTCAAACTGAGCTAGAAGACTTTCTACAAGAGAAAGGTTGTCCTCTTTGCACCAGATTGAAAGTCCACAATAAAAGCAAACCAGCACTTAATTCAAAAGAAATGGTAAACATCTTGTGTAAAATAACAAAAATAATAATGTTCTAAAATTACAATCCCTCGAAGAGAGTAGAAGAGATGGGATGCCATGTTGGTGGATCCAGTGAAGGATTCAATAAGGGAGGTCATAGAAATCGTAGTAAACACCAACATACTCCCGGTGAGGAGGAATGGAGAGAGAGAGAGAGAGAGAGAGAGAGAGAGAGAGAGAGAGAGAGAGAGAGAGAGAGAGAGAGAGAGACTTTATTTTACAAGGAAAAGAATTTAAGCTGGGCCTTGTCTTCCATTCTGTCCTTGGTTCTAAGCATGCAATGCATAACTAATACTATAAATGAACATTGAGACACAGGAAAATCACCAATAAAAAACCCAACAACTGACAGTAATATAGCAACGAAATGGTAGGCAGAGCATCAACATCAACAATAAAAACAAACAAAAGAGAAAACTAACCAACCAAATAAACAAATAAAGAAAAACACCTCTATCACTACAAGTTACTTCTTCTACTACCATTACTACTACTAGTGTAAGACGGGGCAAAAAGCCCATGGGCGGGAAAGAAGCCCATGCCAATTATCCCACGAAACAAAGCAAATCTCGGTCACATTTTGCCCCATGAGACGAGTGTTAATGTTTAGCATTTGTCTCATGAGTCAAACACGAGATGAGAGAAGAGGAGAGAGAGATGCAGAGAGACGAGAGAGGAGAGAATCCTTCAGAGATGGAGATGCGGTGGAATCGAGGAGGAAGACCGACTGGAGGGAGAGAGACGATGAAGAGAGAAAGAGAGAGGGAAGAGAGAGAGAGTGAAAGAGAGACGGATAGATAGAGGGAGAGCGAAGAGGGGAGAGAGAGCACGAGAGAGGAGGAGAGAGAGAGAAGATCTGATGTGAGGGAGAGAGAGAAAGAGAGGGAGAGATGAGAGATGACAGAGAGAGAAAGAGAGAGAGAGAGATAGTGAGAGAGATTTAGAGAGAGAGAGAGTTAGAGAGAGACTGAGAGAGAGAGAGACCGAGACGAAGAGAGAGATGAGAGAGAGAGACGATTCGGAGGAAGAGGAAGAAAAGGATGATAAAAGATTTTAATTTGAATTAGCACGAAGAACGATCGGATGACAATGATGATGATGACAACGACGACGATGACAACGAAGATGACAATAATGATCTGATGATAATAATGACAAGATTTTTTTTTCTGTTTTTTTTAAAGCTTAGAGGCACATTCTTTTCTAGTTGTGTGGCATAGAGGGCAAAAGGCTTCTATAGTCTAAATCCTAAACGTCAAGGTGTCAGCTCATCTCATTTAGTCATTTTAGCAAAGGCACACAGTGATTTAACTTCTATGTCACTAAAAGGCATCAAATTGAGGTCTATTATCCAAAGACCCTGTTGTCTTAGTTTTGGGAAGCAAGGATAGACCTTATTTTATATATGTCACAGAGAATCCCCAATACCTCAGATGGATTTTGTTCTCTATCCAGGTAAATTTAATGGACATTTTTGGCTGAAATAATGGCTGGCGGTGAAAGGGTTAAAGTTCCGACGTTACGGCGTTTGTCCGACGTCTGACGTTCCGACGTGGCGTTGGTAGGACGCGTTGCATAGGTGTCTTGCATTTTTCTCCCCTGTAGCCCTCTCCCCCCCCCCCCCCCCCCCCCCCCCCCCCCTATCTCTCTCTCTCTCTCTGCTTGCATGCCTCTCTCTATAAATATCTCTGTCGTGTCTTTTTCTCACTTTCTCTCTCTGCCTGCCCGTCTGTCTCTATCTGTCTACCTGTCTCTGTTTAACACTTGAAATAATTACACCTGCATCCACTTGCTTTGATTATTAGTTAATTTCAAATCACGTGTCCCATTGCCATGAAGATTGTATTGTCAATGGCGATTAAAACATACACTTCAAGTGTCAAGTGTCAAAGTGTCAAGTACCTGTCTCTGTTCCTCTGCCCGTCATATGGGGTGCCAAATCTCTCTATAGGTGTTCGATAGAGTTTGGAAACCTTGTTGAACTGCTGGGTGCAGTTTCAATACTCTGGCTAGTGGTTAGGTAGAGTTTCAAAACTCTCTCAGAGGTACTCGACAAAGCTTTTGGTCGGAGAATTCTATCGAGCCCGCCACTTTGTGATTTTCTTCTAACAGAGTGTTTCATTGGTAGAAAGTGCTTGCGTCTTCGTGTGGAACGCGCGAAATCAAGCAATGCAGTGTGAAAACTATTACGAGTGCGCAGCACAATCAAACAATGCAGTGTGAAAACTATTACGAGTGCGACTCCCAGTCGCAGCAACAGCTATGGTCGTTGTACTATGTACGACGTAAACAGGAACGTATCGAACACATAGGAAGGGTTATAAAACTAAGTCGGACTGTCATCTACAGTTTCCAAACTCGATCAAACACCCCCCCTATAGAGAGATTTGTCAATTTGGCGCACCATATCGGCAGTCTGTCTCTCTCGCTCTGATTTGTCTAACAAAAGCCACGTGGTACCAAATGTTTCAAAACAGCTTGCCTCCCTGTCAGACTATTGCCACGCATTGCAAAGTCGAATCTGATAATGCCAGGTCGGAAATTTAAAACGTCAAACAATCGAGATGAAACCTACTGCGATGCTGTGAATGATGATAATTATGATGATTCGGGCAAACACACAGACACAAAAGACTCCAAACCTTATGGCTGTACCAGGAAGAAGACCGCGGGGAAGGTCGGAGGGGGAGGGCAAATCTTCATCCTCAATTTCATCCAGTTCAACAGATGGTGAAAACGTTAAGGTGAAAGCATCATTCTCTTGACTACCCCTCGCACAGCAACACACAGTTGCGAGCTTCCCGATTCTCATGGGAGTCATTCTGATCTCTTGAGCTTGCAGCAGCAACTGAAAAGGCTGATTCAGCAGCAGCATAAGCAGTAGAAGCAGTGATAACTTGAATGTCAGCATCCCAGTAAGTCAGTCCAAGTCTTCTTCTGCTTTCTCTGATCAAGCTAAAGTCACTTCGAAAGTGGATGGAAATTAGGATACACCTAAAAGACTAGTAGAACACGTTGAAGCATTCTGTAGAAGATAATAGTCTAAATTTTGAATTTACACTTGATAGAGTTTTGTCAAATGGATTTGACTTTGTTACAAATGAAACTAACAAAGTTTGTAGATCCGATAGATTTTGAATTTATACTAGTTTCCCCATAACTTTTCTTGATTTCTCTATGCTATAAGCAAAACAGCATGTCGAATATTTTTAAAAAAACTTGACTTGAATTAGGTAAACAGATAATAAACTGATTAGAGTCTAGATAATCCGAGCAAGGGTCTCAGTTGTGTTGTCACCTTGCCTTGGAACGGTCTTGAATGACGTCATTTGTGTTCAGGATTGGTGTGTGAATTGTGATGTCATTGGTTATAATTATGACGTCAAATTTGTTAGTTTCTTGGCACTAATATCGTGGGGTAATTTTCGCCCAGACTCGAGTTGAAAAAGAGGTAGGG
>CM065710.1:7478901-7518901 GCA_017654935.2 Phymorhynchus buccinoides
CCTTAGACGTGTATGTATCCACGTAATTATAATGTGTATCTTTAAGTGTGTATTATAGGTAACTTTTGCTCCTATTCATGCATGCTGAATGTCAATGTCTTTGTTATTCTGGCACCTGAACAAATTTATCCTTGGGGAGATAATAAAAGATGTTTTGATTTGATTTGATTTGATTAACACCGTATATATGTATGTGTGTATATATACGCGCGCCACGACAGTGCGCGCGCACGGCACACACACACACCAAATCCACAAACCAAGGTCACGTCCTTGAGCCAAGCCCTCTCTGTCTCTAAATCTCACTCTCTCGTCTCTCTCTCTCTCACTCTCTCTTCTCTCTCTCTCTCTTATCTCTCTCTCTCTATCTCTCTGTCTCACTCACTCACTCACTCACTCACTCACTCCATTTTTTCTCTTTCAGGATTTGTCGCTTTGGAGTCACGTGGGGAACTGCCTGCAGCCAATCCGGCGTGCCCTCAGCCTCGCCCGGGAGGGGAGGTAACCACCTCCGGCCCCACCAATTCTCCAGACAGTAAGTGAAGAAAAAAAGAAACAAAGCACACACACACACACACACACACACACACACACACACATACGCACGCACACACGCACACGCACGCACGCACGCACGCATACACACATGCGCACGCGCGCGCACACGCACACACACACACACACGCACAAAAAGCAAACATTATTTCTTATTTAATGTACCATCTGAAAACAAATGTTTTGACTTGACTTCATACCGGGTGGTGGGTCTTTTGTACAAATAGTTCCCCCACCTTCTGGAAGCCATTAAAAAACAACCCAGAGTTACGTATGTCTTGTTAAAAATTCGGGACTTGCTTGTAACTTCCTCTAATCTGTCACTCTCTTTGACTCTGCCTTTTCCTCTTTGCTTGCTGTCATCTACTATCTTTCTGGTTTACCGGTCCATTCTCCTGTCTTTTTTGTCACGAAACGCTTTCAAAAAACATTTCCTCCTCCAGCCAGAAGTCGGACTTGCTGGGCCTAACTATTTCTTAGTTAGGCGCATAACGACAGCATGACGCATCTGCGCTCATTTTCCTGCCTTTTTTTTTCAAGAAACACTTTGAAGTGGAAGATACATGCACAGAACTTCCAGAAGTTGGGGGAACCATTTGTAGAAAAGCTCCCCTGGTATTTTTTGTCGATTAGAATATATGTGTGAAAAGTTCCAGGGGGTGGGGTGAGGTGGAGTGGGGGTGCATTTGATAGTTAAAAAGCAAGAACAAAGCAAAACAACAACAATACAACAACAACAACAACAACAACAACAACAACAACAGCAGACCAAAAAACAACAAGAAAAAAACGAACGGTTTAGATAGGAACCAACTTTGAAAAGTAAACACTAACTTTTTTTTACGCAAAAATACTTTCTCGGAAATCTGCACTTGTTCTTGTAGCCTTTCATATCACCACAAGATGAATGATGTCTTCTGGCCTTCACACATAGTGATACTACTACTGGCAAAAAGTTAAGGTCCAGCTCTCATTTTGACGTCCTTTCTTGTTATTGTAATTAATAGACCTGAAACAAATTAGCAATTACCCAAACCCTGTTGCAAACATTGACCAGACACACCTCAATGGATGCACAACACCAAACAACTCAATGCTTTACAAGACGGGGTTCAGCTGCACGTGCCAAAAGCATGACAAATCTGCAATCTGTGTGGCTGTGGTAGCAAATGTGTTTGAAAAAAGGGGCGAAGTGTCCATGTTGGTTCATGATGAACACATTTCAGCCGTCTTTGGCTATAAATCAGTAGACTGAATAGCCTTTCAAGCCAGTTCAAAAAGCATGGCTCATAGGCAAAGACTGGACACTGCAGATCGTGGACGCGCCTTAGCGTTGATTGACGAGGGGATTTCTGGCCGCGAGGTTGCCAGGCTCAACGTGTCTCACTCCGTTATCCAACGTCTCTTAGAGAGGTTCCAGGATCGGTCACGACCAGGTCGTCCTCGGTGTACCAACAGACAGGATGACCGATTCCTCATGCTGTCCGCTCTACGCAATCGGACCGTCACCTCATCCACCCTGAGGCGTGAGCTCATGCAGGCTTCGAACGTCAATGTCATCATAAGGACAGTTTGCAACCGTTTGCACGAGTTCTCGCTGTCTTCCCGGAGACCAGCAGTCCGAGTACCCCTAACTCCAGGTCACCACAGAGCCTGTGCAGACTGGACGTGTCGTGGACGATTATCTACAGCAACAGGGGATCATCAAGATGCAGTGGCCATCTCGTTCACCCGATCTGGCTCCAATTGAGCACCTTTGGGATGTCCTTGGCCGGAGGGTAGCCAACAACCACCCCCCTCCTGTTGACGTGGCCCAGCTCATTCTTTTCCTTCAGCAGGAGTGGCAGGCCATACCGCAGGACACTCTACGGACCCTGGTGGACTCCATGCGTCGACGCTGCGCTGAATGCCTGGCAGCAAACGGTGGCCACACGCGGTACTGAGTGGAGGGTGACTGGACATTAAAGCTCACTGTTCGCGTCCGAATTGTTGATTTCGTTCAATGTTGAAATGAATTTGTTGTTGAATAAATTTTGATCATTCTGAAACAGGTTTTCTTGAAATTTGCTGTGGTGTTGTGGTCTGGGAGATGTCATTGGAAGTGGCCCTTAACTTTTTGCCAGTACTATATGTTGTTTATTAGTAATCGGGTATTTCTTGGTATTGCACTACCTCCAGGATCGACCTACAATCTTTACATTTAAAAAATGTCCCCTCTGTATGCCTACCTGTTTCATCCAGGTCGGTGGACTTAAAACACATTTCTGTCTGTCTTATGTCCTTAACTTTTAAATTAAAAACCGTTATAACATGTTCCCAACATTTCTGAACCTAGGCCTACTATGAAAAAGGTGTGTGTGTGGGTGTGTGTGGGTGTGGTGTGTGTGTGTGTGTGTGTGTGGTGTGTGTGTGTGTGTGTGTGTGTGTGTGTGTGTGTGTGTGTGTGTGTGTGTGTGTGTGTGTGTGTGAAGTCAAGTCAAAATTTTATTTAAAGATGGACCTTAACTTTTAAATTAAACCGTTATAATAACATGTTCCCAAAATTTCTGAACCTAGGCCTACTATAAAAAGGTGTGTGTGTGTGTGTATGTGTGTGTGTGTGTGTGTGTGTGTGTGCGCGTGTGCGTGTATGTGTGTGTGTGTGTGTGTGTGTGTGTGTGTGTGTGTGTGTGTGTGTGTGTGTGTCAAGTCAAGTCAACAATTTATTTAAAGATGGACCTTAACTTTTACATTAAAAACCGTTATAATAACATGTTCCCAAAATTTCTGAACCTAGGCCTACTATAAAATAAAAAAGGTGTGTGTGTGTGTGTGTGTGTGTGTGTGTGTGTGTGTGTGTGTGTGTGTGTGTGTGTGTGTTGTGTGAAGTCAAGTCAAAATTGTATTTGAAGATGGACCGTTATAATAACATGTTCCCAACATTTCTGAACCTAGGCCTACTATTTAAAAAAATGTGTGTGTGTGTGTGGTGTGTGTGTGTGTGTGTGTGTGTGTGTGTGTGTGTGTGTGTGTGTATGTGTGTGTGTGTGTGTGTGTGTGTGTGTGTGTGTGTGTGTGTGTGTGTGTGTGTGTGTGTGTGGTGTGTGTGTGTGTGTGTGTGTGAGTGTGTGTGTGTGTGTGTGTGTGAAGTCAAGTCAAGTCAAAATTTTATTTAAAGATGGACATTGAATAAGCAAACATACATGCTTTTTTCCCCATCAAGCCATCTATAAACTTAAAGTTATTCAGTTTCTTTCTTAGGCTCACAAACTTAAATATTGGACACAAAACAAGTTTTTTTCAAGCAAACTATATAAATATAAGAGGAAAGTTTAATGGTGTGGTTGTTTTTTCTTCTTCAATTCTTGTACGTTTATATTATACTTGGAAGAAGGAAAGCGCATCAGTCTACTTGATCCAGGCACACCTCTCTACATTCCTCCTCACTGGGAGTATGTTGGTGTTTACTACGATTTCTATGACCTCCCTTATTGAATCCTTCACTGGATCCACCAACATGGCATCCCATCTCTTCTACTCTCTTCGAGGGATTGTAACTTTAGAACATTATTATTTTTGTTATTTTACACAAGATTGTTACCATTTCTTTTGAATTAAGTGCTGGTTTGCTTTTATTGTGGACTTTCAATCTGGTGCAAAGAGGACAACCTTTCTCTTGTAGAAAGTCTTCTAGCTCAGTTTGAATGTTCACTGTGGACATACTTTGCAGGCCGATATGCAGACTGAAGAGTCTTTCTCAAAGACGAAACAGCTGTCTTTGCATAGGCATTGTCTATTCCCCCATTGGGAGAAAAAGTAAATCAGCACATTATTTTATTTTATTCTTTTCAGAACACAGAATAAATTGTAAAGTTAAAATTAAAGTTATTCAGTTTCTTTCGTAGGCTCACAAACTTAAATATTGGACACAAAACAAGTTTTTTTCAAGCAAAATATATATATAAGAGGAAAGTTTAATGGTGTGGTTGTTTTTTCTTCTTCAATTCTTGTACGTTTATATATAGTAAAAAAAAAATATAAAAACATATACATATGTGTGTGTGTGTGTGTGTGTGTGTGTGTGTGTGTTTAAACATTGACAGGCAACACCAATCAGAACATGTTGGATCTCTACGCAAACGTCTACCACGGAGATGTGAGTATCCCCCCTCACTTTTATTTGTTTGTTTATTTGTTTGAAGGGAATTTTAGCGTCCAATCAGTCGTAGACTGTTACGTACGATATTCCCGAAGACAGTGGGGTCTTCCAGGGGATGAAGGGGGTGAAGTGGCGATGAGACAATGGTCTAGAGACGTGGCAGCCGCCGTGGATGATTCTGGTAACATCGCGGACCCTTGAACTAGGGGTTCGCCGTCTGAAACTGGATCATTCGGGCAGAGTCTGGTTTGGGTGTTGTTCCTGTCCTTGATGCTTAGGGTGGAATCAGCATCGTCGTCGCGGGAAGCATTGTGAGACAGCCCGTAGGTTGTTCGGAGCATTGTGAGACAGCCCGTAGGTTGTTCGAAGCATTGTGAGACAGCCCGTAGGTTGTTCGAAGCATTGTGAGACAGCCCGTAGGTTGTTCGAAGCATTGTGAGACAGCCCGTAGGTTGTTCGAAGCATTGTTCGAGAGACAGCCCGTAGGTTGTTCGAAGCATTGTGAGACAGCAGCCAGTAGGTTGTTCGAAGCATTGTGAGACAGCCCGTAGGTTGTTCGAAGCATTGTGAGACAGCCCGTAGATTGTTCGAAGCATTGTGAGACAGCCCATAGGTTGTTTGAAGCATTGTGAGACAGCCCGTAGGTTGTTCGAAGCATTGTGAGACAGCCTATAGGCCGTCGATCCCAATACCCTCTGTACTTGTCCGTGGTTGCTGGTTGCTAACCCCTCCTCTCCCAAAGGCCGTCTTCAGGACCACCACCGGGCGGCCTTCTCCATACCGGAATGCTGGTGTCGTCGACACACGGGCGGGAGACACACTTCGAGTCGAACAGTCTCTGCAGGCAGATGTGATTCCCCCCAGTATAGAGGCCCTCCACCTCCGGTGTACCCGGAGCAGCTACTGGGCATCGGCGTCTGCTGCAGAGATTATCCAAGTCACCGTACGTCGCCCCATCAGCATGCCAAGTCAGCCAACATCCGCAGTGAGGGAGGATGACTGTGCCGCCCTTTCTGCTGCCTGCCACTCAGCAGAACTTCAAGTGCTAATGCCACCTCACACTCGGAATGTTACGTGTATGTGTTTCATTGCCTTTCATTTGGAGACTGATTCTTGACCGTGAAATGAAGCAAATTTCAGTTAAATTTGCCCATGAGACGAATGCTGAACATTAACACTCGTCTCATGGGCAAAATGTGACTGAAATTTGCTTCATTTCATGAGATAATCGGCATGGGCTTCTTACCCGCCCATGGGCTTTTTACCCCGTCTTACCCTATTGTTTTGTTTTCTGTGTCGTTTGAAATAAAAAGGGATATTTTGTTGAAATATCACACGTTTTGTTTTGTCTCGTCAATAAAAGAAAAAAGGCCACTTTGTACTTGTGTGTTTGTATGGTGTTTTGTAATAGGTGCCCCAGAACGAGCATAGCCAAGTAACTACGCATTGTTTATAAATAAGTTATGCTTACAATAAAATAACGCCACTTTGCACTTGTGTATGTATTTGTATTTGTATTGTGTTTTGTCATTGGTGCCCTGGAACGAGCATTATTCAGTAACTACGCATTGTTCATAAAGTGTTATATTTATGCTCGTTATGGGGCTCATCATTATTACATAGGTATTATTAAGGTACTCTATTATTGCAGCCAGGAAAACACATGCATGTAGATTGTGCGCATTGTTGATAAAGCGTTACACTTATGCTCGTTCCAGGGCTCATAATTAAGGTCAGGCATACTGATACACACACATTAGCTATCTGCACTTCACACATTGAGTGTCATACTTATGACTTTATGCTCGTTCCAGGGCATGTGGTACGGTGAATAAATAAAGGTCAGACCAGGAATGCATCTTCACACATGAGTGTTATACTTATGCTCGTTCCATGGCACCTAGGCTACTACAGTGAAGGTAGGTAGATCAAGCTATCTTCACACATGAGTGTTATACTTATGCTCGTTCCAGGGCACCTATTACGGCGAAGGTCAGGTAGTGCAAGCTATCTTCACACATGAGTGTTATACTTATGCTCGTTCCAGGGCACCTATTACGGCGAAGGTCAGGTAGTGCAAGCTATCTTCACACATGAGTGTTATACTTATGCTCGTTCCATGGCACCTAGGCTACTACAGTGAAGGTAGGTAGAGCAAGCTATCTTCACACATGAGTGTTATACTTATGCTCGTTCCAGGGCACCTATTACAGCGAAGGTCAGGTAGTGCAAGCTATCTTCACACATGAGTGTTATACTTACGCTCGTTCCAGGGCACCTATTACGGCGTAGGTAGGTAGTGCAAGCTATCTTCACACATGAGTGTTATACTTATGCTCGTTCCAGGGCACCTATTACGGCGAAGGTAGGTAGTGCAAGCTATCTTCACACATGAGTGTTATGCTTACGCTCGTTCCAGGGCACCTATTACGGCGAAGGTAGGTAGTGCAAGCTATCTTCACACACGAGTGTTATACTTATGCTCGTTCCAGGGCACATATTACGGCGAAGGTAGGTAGTGCAAGCTATCTTCACACATGAGTGTTATGCTTACGCTCGTTCCAGGGCACATATTACGGCGAAGGTAGGTAGTGCAAGCTATTTTCACACATGAGTGTTATACTTACGCTCGTTCCAGGGCACCTATTACGGCGAAGGTAGGTAGTGCAAGCTATCTTCACACATGAGTGTTATACTTACGCTCGTTCCAGGGCACCTATTACGGCGAAGGTAGGTAGTGCAAGCTATCTTCACACATGAGTGTTATACTTACGCTCGTTCCAGGGCACCTATTACGGCGAAGGTCAGGACGGCGCGTGCACGTATGACCAGGCTGGATTCCCGGCTGTAGGATTGTCCAATCAAATCGACGCCCTGGTTGCCCTGAACCATATCATCTGGCACAACTCTAAGGCCTGCGGAATGTGCTTCAAGGTAAGTGTGGAGTCAAGTCAAATCAAGACTACTTTTATTATCTCACTTAGGAGAACTTTGGTTGCGGGTGCAACACACACACCCAGCACCACGAAAGGGACATCAAGTCGCTGGGCTAGTTTCTCACAACAGGCTTGCAAAGTCAAAAATCTCATTAAAAAAAAATCAACTTTGAGTTATGGGTAATTTCGTGCTCTCTAACATCTCTTATATCCATAAAGGGTAATCTTTAATATGAGCTCTAAATATTCCAAAATAATATTATTATTATTGATGAAAATGACACCAAGTACAAAGATGATTTTACAGTGATGTCGTTAATGGTGATAATAATAATTATGTGAAGGTGATGATGATGATGATGGTGATTATGATGATGATGATGATGATGATGATGATGGTGATTATGACAATACCGATGATGATGATGATCACCGTGATGATGATGATGATCATAATCATGATGATGCTTATGATGATGATGTTGATTACGATGATTATGAAAATACAATTGACAGTGATAATGATGGTGATGATAATCATCGTCAGCACCATCATGACGATGATAATGATGATGGTGTTGATGACGATGATGGTGATATGACAATGCCGATGACAGTGATAATGATAATGATGATAATCACTACAATGACGATTATGATAACGACGATGATTATGACAATACTGATGACAGTGATATGATGATAATCACCTTGATGGTGACCATGACGATGATGATGATGATAATCACGGTGATGGTGATTATGACAATACTGATGACAGTGATAATGATGATAATCACCTTGATGGTGACCATGACGATGATGATGATAATAATCACGGTGATGGTGATCATGACAATACTGATGGCAGTGATAATGATGATGATAATCACCTTGATGGTGACCATGACGATGATGATGATGATGATGATGATAATCACGGTGGTGATGATGACGATAATGATGATGATGACGTCACAGGTCAAGGGAAACTGGTTCCGGTTTAGGAAATGACCCCATAGACGGAGAATACATCGTGTTCATCAAAGACCTCTGCCCTCATGGAGACTGCAGCAAAGATGGTAAGAATACACACATAATACATCGTGCTCATCAAAGACCTCTGCCCTAATGGAGCTTGCAGCTAAGATGGTAAGAATACACTCATAATACATCGTGTTCATCAAAGACCTCTGTCCTAATGGAGCCTGCAGCTAAGATGGTAAGAATACACTCATAATACATCGTGTTCATCAAAGACATCTGCCCTAATGGTGACTGCAGCAAAGATGGTAAGAATACACACATAATACATAGTGTTCATCAAAGACATCTGCCCTCATGGAGCAAAGATGGTGAGAATACACACATAATACATCGTGTTCATCATAGACCTCTGCCCTCATGGAGCAAAGATGGTAAGAATATACACATAATACATCGTGTTCATCAAAGACATCTGCCCTAATGGTGACTGCAGCAAAGATGGTAAGAATACACACATAATACATAGTGTTCATCAAAGACATCTGCCCTCATGGAGCAAAGATGGTGAGAATACACACATAATACATCGTGTTCATCATAGACCTCTGCCCTCATGGAGCAAAGATGGTAAGAATATACACATAATACATCGTGTTCATCAAAGACCTCTGCTCTAATGGAGCCTGCAGCAAAGATGGTAAGAATACACACATAATACATCGTGTTCATCAAAGACCTCTGCCCTAATGGAGCCTGCAGCAAAGATGGTAAGAATACACACATAATACATCGTGTTCATCAAAGACCTCTGCCCTAATGGAGCAAAGATGGTGAGAATACACTCATAATACATCGTGTTCATCAAAGACCTCTGCCCTCATGGAGACTGCAGCAAAGATAGTAAGAATACACATATAATACATCGTGTTCATCACAGACCTCTGCCCTAATGGAGCCTGCAGCAAAGATGGTAAGAATACACTCATAATACATCGCGTTCATCAAAGACCTCTGCCCTAATGGAGGCTGCAGCAAAGATGGTAAGAATACGCTCATAATACATCGTGTTCATCATAGACCTACGGTTGTAGTATGTGGACCATGTTATCTTGTATTGTCTTATCAAGTGTATACTATTCGTTATTTTCTTATTTTAGTCTGTTTTATTTATATTTCAATTTGTAAAGCGCACAGAGCATACTGATAGTGTGGATTGATAGCGCTATATCAAATAAAATCATTATTATAGACCTCTGCCCTAATGGAGCCTGCAGCAAAGATGGTAAGAATACACACGGAACACGCCATTGTAATACAACAATGCAATAAAGAATACTTCGTATTCCTCAAACACCTGTTATAATAGAGCATGCAGTAAATATGGTTTGAATACACATCACTTCCCCGTGGGGATACCGGGGGGGGGGGGGGGGGGGGTCTTTTGTAAAAATAGTTCCCCCACCTTCTGGAAGCTTTGTGCTTGTAACTTCCTCTAATCTGTCACTCTCTTTGACTCTGCCTTTTCCTTTCTATCATCTACTATCTTTCGGACTTATTGGTCCATTCTCCTGTCCTTTTTTCCTTATAAATGGATTTCGGCTGTATATATATTTTTTTCCGATTCATTTTTTTTCACTAAGAAATGAGGGGAAAGAATCATGTTTGTTGAGTGCCTTTCAATTTCGTTGATGTGGGTAGAGGGAGTAGTGAGACTGTGACGCATACATTGATGACGTATTTACAAAGGTCAGGAAGAGGACAATTTTTTTTTATTGTAACAAGGAGGAACCACAAATGACGTTACCATAGGAGTTTTTAAAATTTTAATTATAACCCAGTTGTTATTATGGGTGGGTGGAGGGAGTGGTGAGACTGTGATGCATACACTGGTGACGTATTTGGAGTGGTCACCAGGAGGACAATTTTTTTTTATTGTAACCGAGGAGCCAGTCCTGTGGGGAACCAAAAGTAACTTTACTATAGCAGGTTTTTTTAAAATTATAACCGAGTTGCTACTATCCGAGGTCTATTTAGTAATGAAACAGTAGACCTTTGGCCGGGAACCAGTGCTTTCCTTTACTGTAACCGAAATTTCTTATAACCGAGTTTATTATAAACGAGGAGTACTGTATATTATACTGCATTGTATTGTACTGTATTGTATTGTACTATAATATACTGCATTATATTGTACTGCATTGCATTGTACTGTATTATACTGCATTGTATTGCATTGTACTGTACTGTATTCCAGGCAGTGTGGACTTTGCTCTCAATGGGGATGGTCGCTGGGACATAGACATTCAGGCAGTGCAGTGTGTGTTGTATTGTACTGTACTGTATTGTACTGTATTCCAGGCAGTGTGGACTTTGCTCTCAATGGGGATGGTCGCTGGGACATAGACATTCAGGCAGTGCAGTGTGTGTTGTATTGTACTGTACTGTATTGTACTGTATTCCAAGCAGTGTGGACTTTGCCCTCTATGGGGATGGTCGCTGGGACATAGACATTCAGGCAGTGCAGTGTGTGTTGTATTTGTACTGTACTGTATTGTACTGTATTCCAGGCAGTGTGGACTTTGCTCTCAATGGGGATGGTCGCTGGGACATAGACATTCAGGCAGTGCAGTGTGTGTTGTATTGTATTGTACTGTATTGTACTGTATTTCAGGCAGTGTGGACTTTGCTGTCAATGGGGATGGTCGCTGGGACATAGAAATTCAGGCAGTGCAGTGTGTGTTGTATTGTACTGTACTGTACTGTACTGTATTTCAGGCAGTGTGGACTTTGCTGTCAACGGGGATGGTCGCTGGGACATAGAAATTCAGGCAGTGCAGTGTCCAGTGGCCGACAACAAACTGCAGTATTCCTTCCAGGGTTCAAACCCCTGGTACATCAAACTGCAAGTAGCCAACTACAGGTCAGTAATTGTCCGTCTGTCTGTGTCAGTTTGTCCGTCTGTAGACTGTCTGTCCCTGCTAGGCTAGACGCCCAGTCCGGTTCAGTTGACGAAGGTCAGCCGCAGGATTGATTGATTGATTTAATTTATAGTCTGTTCACAACAATGGTCATATTAGACTTAAATATGTAAATTAATTCATTAAGCAAAAGAAAAGAAGAACAAAAAACAAATATTGAATTAAAATGGTGAAAAGTGTGTGTGTGTATGAATGTGTGTGTGTGTGTGTAAGTGTATGTGTGTGTGTACGCGTGCGTATGTGTGTGTGTGCGAGTGTGTATGAATGTGTGTGTGTGTGTGTAAGTGTATGTATGTGTGTGTGTGTGTGTGTGTGTATGTGTGTGCGTGTGCGTGTGCGCATATGTATGTGAGTGTGTTCAGCAGCAGGATCCCCACAGCTTGTCCCGCAGCGCCACAGGCCTGGGCCATCATTTATACTTCGCGTTACTATATCCGGCGATCATGCTGAGAAACACTAGTCGTCCCTACGTGCAACGAACGATGCTGAATATGACTACATTGTGTTTTTTCTTGTTGCAGACTGCACCCTGAGCTATCCAGCAATCTTGTTCAGAAACACTATGCCTTCCTACGTGCAACGAACGATGCTGAAAATGACCACATTGTTTGTTGTGTTTTGCAGACGGCCCCCTGTGCTATCCAGCAATCAAGTTCAGAAACACTCGACCTTCCTACGTGCAACGAACGATGCTGAAAATGACCACATTGTTGTTGTTTGTTTGCAAACTGCCCCCTCTGCAAGTGTAGAGTGGCACAGTGGTAACGCGTTCGCTTCGTGTCGAGTAAACCCGAGTTCGAACCTGGGTACAGGGGATTCTTCCTCTCACTTTACACTACTAGGCCTTACGGTCTGAATGTGGAGTCTTTCGGATGAGACGATAAACCGAGGTCCCGTGTGCCCATGCACGTAGCACACGTTAAACCCAGTGGCAACGAAAAAGTTGTCACTTGGTCAAACTTTACACCACCCCCATTTCCTTCCTCATCAATCACATACAAAAAATGTTTTTTAATGGGTGGCGCGCCTCTGGCTGCGACGCGCTCTCCATGTGGGAGCAACCCGAATTTCACAGAGATGCCTCTGTGACTATAAAGTACCCAATACATATACAATTTTTAAAAACCTCTGCTATCCGGCAATCATGTTCAGAAACAGTAGACCTTCCTACGTGCAACGAACGGTGCTGAAAATGACTACATTGTTTGTTGTTTTTGGCAGAAATCCCCCTGTGCTGTCTGGCAATCCTGTTCAGAAACACTAGACCTTCCTGCGTGCAACGAACGATGCTGAAAATGACCACATTGTGTTGTTGCTGTTTGTTTGTTGCAGACTGCCCCCTAACGAGGTGTCCATTCAGAGGAACGGTCAGTGGGAGTCGCTGGACAAGTCCAAGGACGGCTACTGGCTGCTGTCGGACAGGGTGGAAATTACCAACACCCAAAACATCCCCGTCAGAGTGACCGCCATTAACGGGGAGCAACTCCAGGACACCATCCCTCAGCTAGGTGGGTTCTCTTTCCCTTATCAACGCTAAAGGGGCCATCCACACTGCGTAAGATTCGATCCCAATGTGATCCGATTGCGAATTCATTTTGTGAAGCATGATTCTCGTGAAATTCTACTGTGTAAATGAATCTGACGAAATCCTACTAGTTTTGTTCACAATATATTTGTAGTCCCCCGTACACGAATCTGATTAAATATCTAGGGGAAGACGGGGTAAAAAGTGCATGGGCAGGTAAGAAGCCCATCCCAATTATCTCATGAAATAAAGAAAATTTCAGTCAAATTTGCCCATGAGACGAATGCTAGACATTAACGCTCGTCTCATGGGCAAAATGAGACTGAAATTTGCTTCATTTCATGAGATAATTGGGGTGGGCTTCTTACCCGCCCATGCGCTTTTTACCCCGTCTTCCCCTATTTAAAAAAAAAAATCATCAGACATTTTATTTGATTCGTGTATCGTCTTCTTCTTCTTCGATCACTCAGTTTCCTGTCAATTATGAGCGCAGATGCGTCATGCTGCCGTCATGCGCCTAAGTAAGAAATAATTAGGCCCAGCAAGTCCGACTTCGTCTGCAGGACATTTTTCTGGAAAGCGTTTCTTGAAAAAAGCCAAGAGAATGGACCGGAAAGGCAGAAAATATAGATGACAGCATGCACATGGAAAAAGGCAGTCATACAGGGTGACAGATTGTAGAGGAAGTTACAAGCACAGAACTTCCAGAAGGTGGGGGAACTATTTATACAAAAGACCCCCCCCCGGTATCCCCACGAGGGGTATTGGTGTGTAGTCTACATGAGCACAGTGAACAAAAATAGTAGACATCGTGAAAATTGGATCGCATCATAATTTGCAGTGTAATGGTCCATCTTCACATCTTGGCGGCCATGTTTGCAAAACGTTTGAAGAAAGATGGGGCTGGTTTTCGCACACGACTTACTCCAGTCACGACTGAAATTGAGAACCGTATGTGCGGGAATAAGATCAGTATTATGTGTAATAATTGTCTCCCTTAGATTTGGGCTGTTCTGTATATTGTTGTTTTTATGCGTTAATCTGTTTGACTTCAGTACGAGTAGGGGAAGACGGGGTAAAAAGCGCATGGGCGGGTAAGAAGCCCACCCCAATTATCTCATGAAATAAAGAAAATTTCAGTCAAATTTGCCCATGAGACGAATGCTAGACATTAACGCTCGTCTCATGGGCAAAATGAGACTGAAATTTGCTTCATTTCATGAGATAATTGGGGTGGGCTTCTTACCCGCCCATGCGCTTTTTACCCCGTCTTCCCCTATGTGTCAGTTTGTTGTGGTGGTGTGTATGTGTGTGTGTGTGTGCGTGTGCGTGTGCGTGCGTGCGTGTGTGTGTGTGTGTGTCGGAGACTCGCAAAGTAGCACAGAGAGAGAGAGAAAGAACAAGAACAAGAACAACGTTTTAATGAACCGGGTCATCTGCCCATGTCAAAGGGAACAGTGGGAAGGGGACATTGTTAAATCAAACCAAAAAAAAAAAAAGGGAAAATCCATAACACAAAATATTAAGCAAGATATATTCATACATAATTACAGAGAGAGAGAGAGAGAGAGAGAGAGAGAGAGAGAGAGAGAGAGAGAGAGAGAGAGAGAGAGAGAGAGAGAGAGAGAGAGAGAGAGAGAGAGAGAGAGAGAGATTTTGCGGAGTAGGGTTTTGTGCAGTAGGAATTTGTGCGCACGCTTATACACATACACACACAGAGTTTCTGACGAACGAAGATGAATTATTATCTTTTTTTTAATTGTTTCAGTGAACGGAAAGCTGATGAACGGCCTGGAATGTGTACAGTTCGCCCTGGATCCCAATTTACCCTCCGTGTAATTAACTAATTCATTAATTGAGTAATTTATTCACCCCATAAAAATAATTTTTAAAAAGTATATATAATTCACCTTTTAAGAGGCCAGCCACACGTCCACTAAAATCGTACGACTGTACGATACGATTCGATCACCGAATCGTATCGTACAGTCGTACGATTTTAGCTGACGTGTACGTAGTTCACACAACCATTATACGGTGTCAATTCTTGCTTTCAAGATGCGGTACACCTTTTACAGCAAAACTCGGTTATAAGAAAACCGAAGGGAGATTTTTTTTTTTTTTTTTTTTATCCGAGTTTTTATACATATCCGAAACTCGGATATAAGAAAACATTTTGAAGGGTTTTTTTTATAACCGAGTTGAATGGGGGAAAAAAGAAGAAGAAAAAAGACAAACAGAAACCTAATACAAAGGGGAAATGTATGACCTAATTTGTGCACACAAAAAAGCAAAAGAAAGGATAAAAAAAAAGAGAATAGAATAGAAAATAAAAACGAAGGCAGAAGTGGCGAGTTGCATGATGAGCGAGCAAGACAGCGGAGAGCAGATGAATGATTGGGTGTGGTGTGAGAGTAACATTAGTTGTTTAAATGTAAATTTCTGTTTCAGGTTTTTAATTAATATTTTAATCTGGATGTATTTAAGACAATTTTCTATTTGCGTTTATTTGTACAGAGCCAATGGACAATAAAGAAACTTGCGACTTATGACTCATGTTTTACATCATAAAATCAAAATACAGCAAAACTCAGTTATAAGAAAATCGAAGGGAGATGATTTTTTGCTTATTACCATATCCAAGTTTTCTTATATCCGAAACTCGGATATTATAAAACATTTTGAAGTTTTTTTCCTTATAACCAAATTGAATGGGGGAAAAGGGGAAAGAGAAGAGAAAAGACAGACAGAAAAACAAAACGAAGAGAAAATCCTTTTTCCTAATTTGGTGCATGTCTTACATCATAATATAAAATCAAAATAGTCTACTAAGAAGAATATTCAAAGGTGTCTACAACCACTCAACTAATAAGCATTTTTTCGGTCTTTTTACCGTTATCAAATTTCTTGTACTGAACTATTACCATTTACTGTCCACCCATGCAGCTTTTCATCAACCGTCTGCTTTGGATTTTTGTCCACATATTCAATTATTTGTATTTATCGTCTTAAAGAAATGGATTGCCTTTTCCTCTCTGCCATTGCTGCTGAAAATAAAAGGATGGACAGCATCTCTACCACAAACCTACAGGCACTCATATTTTTTTCTGCTCAATATTTATTTTGCACAGAATACTGAAGGAAAGTATGAAATAAAGGACCCAAAACAACTCAATTAGTCTTGCAATCAAGTGTCTGTACTGTTCAGAATGTCTGTGACGCAACTGGTATGAGGTAAACTTTCCCTTTTTGGAATTACTTCAATTTTCTCAGAACATCCTTTCAGTTCAGGTCCAACTCACTTTTAAAGACACACTGACACAACACGATTAAGTCCCGTGTTTTTTCTGGGTAGCTGTTAACCACACACAAATTCCCCCAACTTCAAATTGAGACTGCTCTTTAAAATGATGTTTCGTTTTCAATTTGGGGGCATTTATATGGGAGTCAAACCTGGTCAAAATAAGACTTCTTACCAGCTATAAGAGGGAAAACACGTGGAACCCGTGATTTTGACACATGATCTGGTGGGTCTTTAAGAGAATGTTGTCAATGGTAATTCGCTTATAAGAAAACAGAACTCGCTTATAAGAAAATGAACTGCAAGCCAACTCTCTTGTATGACATAATTTTGTTATTATATCCAAGTTTCCTTTGCGGATGGGAGAAGGAATTTGCTTGCTTATAACCAAGTTTTCTTATAAGCGAGTTTCTTTTATCTGAGTTTTGATAACAGATAACGGAAGTGTCGCCATCTTAGTCCTTATTTGTGTGTAAACAAAGTGAAAATGTTATCTAAATGTGCAAAGAAAACATCCAGATGTTATAAATACAGTTTAGATAAGTTTCGAATTGGAACAGCCAAATACGCAGCATCGATCTGGCATTTTCAAAAAAAGGTAAGGACTAAGATATGGCGCTCCTTGTGGCCGGATATGACGACACGTGGGTACCAGCCATTCCCAGGTCGCTGCAATGACATTTGAAATGGTTCTGTGCAGCAGTTTGCAAAATACTACGCAAGCTTGAACGACTGCATGTCCCGTGGGGGAATCTTTTTATACAAATAGTTCCCCCACCCTCTGGAGGTTCTGTGCTAATAGCTTCAGCTGATGTATTACTCTTCGCTGCCTTTTCATATTCTTATTATTGTTTTTTTGCATCGTTGGCCCATTCTCCTGCCCCCCCCCCCCCCCCCCCCCCCCCACACACACACACACACACTAAAAAGTCCAAATAATTGTCTCCTTTGAACTCCAAAATTGGAATGTGGCGTCTGAATGCAGCTCTCACTCGCTGTTTTCAGGAGCTCAAACCTATTTTTGAGGGGTAGGGGTGTCGTGAACAGGCGTTCACTCAAGCGTTTTCGTTTTCTGGCACTCATAACGTCTTTGCTACATCCCTGCATCCGATCATACTTTTTGGTTTTCAAGATACTCAAACGTTCCTGCCGTTTCGGGCACTCCACTCATACTTCTGTCGCCTTTCAGTCATTCACTCAAAACCCAGGCTACCTCGGCCGTTTTCTGGGACTCTGATTTAACCTTTCATTCTAAATAGGCGCAGTACTCAAAATTTACTCGTTTTCAAACTTCTGCCACACCATTTTCAGGCTTCGGCCATTCCCTGTTTTCCTCAGGTAATATTATAATATGATATAACGAATTTGATAACAATTTCACTCAGCTAAAATAATCATAGGCTCACCTCAGAGCTTTCGGGGGCGTCACGCTCACTTTGTCAGCGTCGTCTGCTGAGAGGCCACTGGCGGATCAGTGCACACGATCGTGAGTACAGCTCAAGTCTGCACCCACGGCGCATGACTGAACCAGGGAAGAATAAGCCATGGGCAAGGTGAGTCTCCCACGGTCCCGGTTCAGATTGGGCTTGGCGGCCGTGATGTAGATGGCCTCCTTCACCCCTCTCTGGAACCATCTGCAGTCTCGGTCCAGCACAGAGATGTTGTCGGGGGAGAACCGGTGGTCGTAGTTAGCCATGTGGGACGCAACCGATGAAGAATCCTGTCTGTGCTCCGTGACTCTCTTCCTGAGGCTCCTTTCTGTCTCCCCAATGTAGACCCCCTTGTCGCAGTCCTCGCACTCAGTGCGGTAGATGATGTCCGCCTGGTGGAGCTTGTCGGTCTTGTCTTTGGGGGCAACACACTTGCTGCTGATGGAGTTGCCTGGTTTGCAACTCTAATAGTTGCTAGTAATTGCAACTCTATTCTAATAGTTTCTTTTTCGCCATTCTCAGGAACTTGCTCACTCAAACTTCCCTGTTTTCAGGCGTGCACTCAAAATGTACTCGTTTTCAAACTTCTACCATGCCGTTTTAACGCATTTATTCAACCTTTCTCCTTTCTTTCAAATATTCCGACAGTTTCGTTTCCGCAATATTGAGGCACCCACACACCCAAACTTTCAGGTGTGCACTCAAATTTACTCATTTTCAAACTTCTTTCCACACCATTGTTCCAGGCATTGAATAATGTTCAGACTGCCTGAACTGGTTTCAGATATTCTCTGTTGTTTCGTCGCCATTTTTCCAGGCATTGAATAATGTTCAGACTACCTGAACTGGTTTCAGATATTCTCTGTTGTTTCGTCGCCATTTTTCCAGGCATTGAATAATGTTCAGACTACCTGAACTGGTTTCAGATATTCTCTGTTGTTTCGTCGCCATTTCAGACACCCACTCACTCTCTCTAAACTTGTTCTTAGAAAAATAAAATGCAAAAAGGCAGCTGGACCAGATGGTATATTTGGAGAATTGTTAAAGGCCCATACGCTTCTCGTAAATAACGTGCAGAATGATGCAAAATCGATCTGGATTGTAAACTCTGACATTATTCAAAGTCACAGACAAGCAATAAAGCAATTGTCTCCGAGCTTCCCTGACCAATTTTCTACCGGGATTTTCCGGATTCATTGTTTAAAATCAAGATTAAAATTATAGCCCCGCCCCACCAATAACAACTTACTGTCAACTCAGGGCTTGGTGTCACCACAGTTAAATCTGACCACGTAATCAACCCGAATTCGTCCTAGCATCATTTTTCTTTCGTCAGGGGCTTTCTTTCAAATCACTGCATCGTCGTGCCAGACTCGTCCTGTGTGGAATTTTCAGCCCCACCGTGGGACGACGACTCTGCGTTGCTCACAGCTTGGTTTGCCCCTCTCACTTCTTGCTGCCGTTGCCGCTCCAAGGTCTGGTGTTTCCGACTCCGGTACCAAAAGTTGCAGCCGATCAGGGTGAGCAGCGACACGACAATGCCCATAGGGATAGTCACGCCCACGATGATGGTCAGACTGGTCGTTTTAGGCGTCTGCTTGTTTATGCTTAGATCAGTTTTCGGTTTTGTCTCCTTCTTGTGTGCTGGTGGTTTCTTCTTGCCAGCATCCTTAGGAGTGCTCTTCGCAGCGATGAAAGAGAGCGTAGCAGGTTTGGCAACCAAAACGGTGACGTCACGACTTATCGCGTACGTTTCGTTTCCGGCTTGTTTGTGTTGCTCGGTGAGTCGCAGTCCTGCGTGCCATATCCCGCACTGGACAGGGACGATCTTGTTGCCGTTCTCTCCCCCTAGCCCTACGTCCAAGGCAGTGGTGGTCAATACGCTCGTGAAGTTGTAGACTGCGATCGTCTTGTTCGGGTCATCTTCGTTGAGTCTGTAGAGGAGTCCCCAGGTTTCCGTGATCTGGTTTCCTTGACTCGATTTGTTGATTCGTTGGTGGGTAGTGTTGTTGGTGCTGTTGGTGTTGTTGGAACTGGTATCGTTGTTGTTGTTGGTGGTGGTGTTGGCATTGTCGGTGGAGGTGTTCACGCTCTTTCCGTCAACCTTCCAGTACAGATGGAAGTCGTCGGGTTTGAACACGGAGACCTCGCTCACCAAGCACTGGAAGGTGCTAGGAGAGAGGGCACGCACTTCCGTAGGACCTGAAAAGGAGTGGAGAATGGCGTAAATTTGTAGTTTAGAAAGACCCCCTACCCTCCATCAAAAACACCCCCATTAAATGTTTGCATTGACTGTCTTCTACTGTAGTGTGTGTGTTCGTGCGCGCATGCGCGCGCTGCCATGTGCTTGTGCATGTGCGCATATTTCCGTGCATGCACGTGTGCGCGTGTGCTCGTGCGTGTGTAGGCATAAGTGTGTATGTGTGTGTATGTATGTATGTATGCACGTACGTACGTATGCATGTATGTGTGCATGCGCATGTAAATATGCTGTGTTCGTCAGTGTGTGTGCTTGTGTGCATGCGAGCATGGGTATTGATGTGATTTGGTTAAATGTTTAGTTTTATTTTTGTTTTGTTTTTTGTAAAGCGTCATAAGCAGATAGCCTGGAATGTGCGCTATATAAGTTCTTCTTTTTTTCTTTCTTTTTTAAGTGTGTGTGTGTGTGTGTGTGTGTGTGTGTGTTTGTGTGTGCATGTTTGAGGAGGCGGGAGTTGTGGAGCGCATGCCTGGGTGCGTTGGTTGGTGCGAGTATATCGTTTCATAATTCAATCTAAGAGGGGTTAGCGAAATCTGTGCATTTTGCTTTGCGCTTGTGTAGGATGTCAAGGCTTGTTGTTTATAGTTCATCGTCCTATAGGTTTGAGTGTGTGCGGTGTGCTTGTTTTTATCAGTGCATAATGACACCTGTAAATGACACCTCCCATGTTTTGAACAAACATTACGAACTATTACCTTCTGGACGTCGCTACAAAACTTTTAAAGTCAACTCCAGGGCACAGAAATCCTTCATCCCCAGATCCATCCACCTCCTAAACTCATGATCCTTTCAGGTTTAAATGTGTGTTCATCGTGTTAAAAGAAACTATGCATGCTTATCCTTAGACGTGTATGTATCCACATATAATGTGTATCTTTATGTGTGTATTATGTGTAACTTGTGCTCCTATTCATGCATGCTGAATGTCGATGTTTTTGTTATTCTGGCACCTGAACAAAATTTCTCCTTGGGAGATAATAAAGGTAAAGATGTGCCACCCCCCTGCATTTCTCGGTTAATTCTATTTTTCCGTTTTTGCCTTTCTTACCATACATAAAGCTGTATTTTAGGAACATTTTCAGCGAATAACCTTTTTGGAATACTAACCCTAGCCCTAAACCTAACCCCCTGTACTGCAGTACACCGCGATTTGTCACAGTTGTGGTTCCTTGCGTTTTTCCCGTCTTATAGGGTGGGGGGTAGGGTTAGGCATAGGGCTAGGGTTAGGGATAGGGTTAGTATTCCAAAAAGGTTATTAGCTAAAAATGTTCCTAAAATACAGCTTTATGTATGGTAAGAAAGGCAATAACGGAAAAATAGAATTAACCGAGATAGGTAGGGGGGGTGGCACATATTGACCTTTACCGCCGCTTTATCAATTTTTTCCTTGAATCAATAAATAAAATGATGATGGTCAGGGGATGGGGGACTACCTTCAAATGTGAGTCTCCCCAGAAGAAAGGGGACGAGAGGTTGAACCTGAACTTGCTTCGTTGTTTCACCGGCTTCTTCGCGGTGTAGAATTGTACACACGGCGCTCGTGCCTTGATATTCGGCTTGCACTTGGAATCGCAGGCATTGTTCTCTTGTGCAGGGGAATAAACTGTATAATAATAATATAATATATACAGGCATATATATATAATGCACATACAGGCAGGCGCGCGTGCACACACACACACACACACACACACACACACACACACACACGTTTCACAGACAAATATGAACTATTTTACTACAATCAATGAAAATCAACACACTGGTAAACTTTCGTTTCCAAAATCCCGAAACGATCTTTTCAAATCTAGCCTGACATACTCATCTAGTTTAGGCCTATATTATATATGTTTGTGTTTTTGAAAGTATACCCCACCCCCCACCCTTTCAGTTCAGGTGTGTGTGTGTGTGTGTGTGTGTGTGTGTGTGTGTGTGTGTCAGATTTAGATTGTCAGTGGGCCCGGGTCATTGGCCCATAATTATTTACATTTATATGACCCCTCATTATGTGCAGCCAGGGGTCATCTGACCCATGAACTCTGCAATAAAATTTAAGTTTATTTCTAGTGACACATTTTTGCCCATTGCCTTGGAAAATGTGGGTGGGTGGGGGTGGGGGGGGGGGGGGGGAGCGCTCACACACGTGCTTACCTTTTTCTTACCTTTTTCTCTCTCCACTTCTCTCTCCCTCCCTCAATCTCTCTTGCTTTAACCCTCTCTCCGCGTTTCACTTTCCTGTTTGAATTCAATGCAATTATTCAAATTACTCAGTCACGTTTTGTATACATAGTAGTTTGGTGTGTCACTATAGTTAATAATAGTTAAGCGCTTAGAGCTTTAAGTATTAGTGCTGTATAACTAACGTGTCTTAATAAATGAATGGTCTTTATCGGTACATATATTGTCATACTGACTCGGAACACGTCGACACACGTACTCACATTCATAAACAGCACACCAAACGGAATGAATGAGTCAATACACCACACACTAGGTCAGACAGAAACCCTGACATTTTTGTATCCAAAATAACACTAAACGTTCGCCACAAAATAATGTCCATTGTAATAGTTCACACACATAAAAATGTAAGAGAGAGAGAGGGAAAGAGAGAGAGGGAGGGGGAGAGAGAGAGAGAGAGAGAGAGAGAGAGAGAATATGCTTCTTAAAAAAAAAAAAAAAAAAAAAGATGAGCCGCCTCAAAAAAAAAAAATCATTAAAAAAGAAGAAAAGAAATGAAAAGAAAGGCGGGGACAGTGGAGGGTTAAACAAATTTGAATATATTATGTTCCTTATTCTTTTTTTTAAAATCGATGTTTATATGTTCAGTGTGAGGACAGGTCGGAAAAAAAGGTGCGTTAGCTTATCGTTACTCTCAATAAAGATGATTTTGATGAGAGAGAGAGAGAGAGAGAGAGAGAGAGAGAGAGAGAGAGAGATTATAATAGAAAAAATAAACCACTGCATCCCTTCTCAGACCTTTTTTAATTTTTGGAACGTTTCGCCGTAAGGCTTTTTCACTATATATATATATATATATATATAAACGTACAAGAATTGAAGAAGAAAAAACAACCACACCATTAAACTTTCCTCTTATAATATAGTTTGCTTTAATAAAACTTTTTTGTGTCCAATATTTAAGTTTGTGAACCTAAGAAAGAAACTGAATAACTTTAATTTTAACTTTACAATTTATTCTGTGTTCTGAAAAGAATAAAAGAAAATAATGTGCTGATTTACTTTTTCTCCCAATGGGGGAGATAGACAATGCCTATGCAAAGACAGCTGTTTCGTCTTTGTGAAAGACTCTTCAGTCTGCATATCGGCCTGCAAAGAATGTCCACAGTGAACATTCAAACTGAGCTAGAAGACTTTCTCCAAGAGAAAGGTTGTCCTCTTTGCACCAGATTGAAAGTCCACAATAAAAGCAAACCAGCACTTAATTCAAAAGAAATTGTAAACATCTTGTGTAAAATAACAAAAATAATAATGTTCTAAAATTACAATCCCTCGAAGAGAGTAGAAGAGATGGGATGCCATGTTGGTGGATCCAGTGAAGGATTCAATAAGGGAGGTCATAGAAATCGTAGTAAACACCAACATACTCCCGGTGAGGAGGAATGGAGAGAGAGAGAGAGAGAGAGAGAGAGAGAGAGAGAGAGAGAGAGAGAGAGAGAGAGAGAGAGAGAGAGACTTTATTTTACAAGGAAAAGAATTTAAGCTGGGCCTTGTCTTCCATTCTGTCCTTGGTCCTAAGCATGCAATGCATAACTAATACTGTAAATGAACATTGAGACACAGGGAAATCACCAATAAAAAACCCAACAACTGACAGTAATATAGCAACGAAATGGTAGGCAGAGCATCAACATCAACAATAAAAACAAACAAAAGAGAAAACTAACCAACCAAATAAACAAATAAAGAAAAACACCTCTATCACTACAAGTTACTTCTTCTACTACCATTACTACTACTAGTGTAAGACGGGGCAAAAAGCCCATGGGCGGGAAAGAAGCCCATGCCAATTATCCCACGAAACAAAGCAAATCTCGGTCACATTTTGCCCATGAGACGAGTGTTAATGTTTAGCATTCGTCTCATGAGCAAACACGAGAGAGAGAGAGAGAGAGAGAGAGAGAGAGAGAGAGAGAGAGAGAGAGAGAGAGAGAGAGAGAGAGAGAGAGAGAGAGAGAGAGAGAGAGAGAGAGAGAGAGAGAGAGAGAGAGAGAGAGAGAGAGAGAGAGAGAGAGAGAGACGATTCGGAGGAAGAGGAAGAAAAGGATGATAAAAGATTTGAATTTGAATTAGGACGAAGAACGATCGGATGACAATGATGATGATGATGATGATGACAACGACTACGATGACAACGAAGATGACAATAATGATCTGATGATAATAATGACAAGATTTTTTTTTCTGTTTTTTTTAAAGCTTAGAGGCACATTCTTTTCTAGTTGTGTGGCATAGAGGGCAAAAGGCTTCTATAGTCTAAATCCTAAACGTCAAGGTGTCAGCTCATCTCATTTAGTCATTTTAGCACCACAGTGATTTAACACCTGTGTCACTAAAAGGCATCAAATTGAGGTCTACTATCCAAAGACCCTGTTGTCTTAGCTTTGGGAAGCAAGGATAGACCTTATTTTATATATGTCACAGAAGAATCCCCAATACTGCAGATGGATTTTGTTCTCTATCCAGGTAAATGTAATGGACATTTTTGGCTGAAATATGGCTGGCGGTGAAAGGGTTAAAGTTCCGACGTTACGGCGTTTGTCCGACGTCTGACGTTCCGACGTGGCGTTGGTAGGACGCGTTGCATAGGTGCTTGCATTTTTTTCCACTGTGCCCTCCCCCCCCCCCCCCCCCCCCCCCCCCCCCCCCCTCTCTCTCTCTCTCTCTGCTTGCATGCCTCTCTCTATATATATCTCTGTCGTGTCTTTTTCTCACTTTCTCTCTCTGCCTGCCCGTCTGTCTCTATCTGTCTACCTGTCTCTGTTTAACACTTGAAATAATTACACCTGCATCCACTTGCTTTGATTATTAGTTAATTTCAAATCACGTGTCCCATTGCCATGAAGATTGTATTGTCAATGGCGATTAAAACATTTCAAGTGTCAAGTGTCAAAGTGTCAAGTACCTGTCTCTGTTCCTCTGCCCGTCATATGGTGTGCCAAATCTCTCTATAGGTGTTCGATGGAGTTTGGAAACCCTGTCGAACTGCTGGGTGCAGTTTCAATACTCTGGCTAGTGGTTAGGTAGAGTTTCAAAACTCTCTCGAGGTACTCGACAAAGCTTGTGGTCGGAGAATTCTATCGAGCCCGCCACTTTGTGATTTTCTTCTAACAGAGTGTTTCATTGGTAGAAAGTGCTTGCGTCTTCGTGTGAAACGCGCGAAATCAAGCAATGCAGTGTGAAAACTATTACGAGTGCGCAGCACAATCAAACAATGCAGTGTGAAAACTATTACGAGTGCGACTCCCAGTCGCAGCAACAGCTATGGTCGTTGTACTATGTACGACGTAAACAGGAACGTATCGAACACATAGGAAGGGTTATAAAACTAAGTCGGACTGTTATCTACAGTTTCCAAGCTCTATTGAACCCCTACAGAGAGATTTGTCAATTTGGCGCACCATACCGGCAGTCTGTCTCTCTCGCTCTGATTTGTCTAACAAAAGCCACGTGGTACCAAATGTTTCAAAACAGCTTGCCTCCCTGTCAGACTATTGCCACGCATTGCAAAGTCGAATCTGATAATGCCAGGTCGGAAATTTAAAACGTCAAACAATCGAGATGAAACCTACTGCGATGCTGTGAATGATGATAATTATGATGATTCGGGCAAACACACAGACACAAAAGACTCCAAACCTTATGGCTGTACCAGGAAGAAGACCGCGGGGAAGGTCGGAGGGGGAGGGCAAATCTTCATCCTCAATTTCATCCAGTTCAACAGATGGTGAAAACGTTAAGGTGAAAGCATCATTCTCTTGACTACCCCTCGCACAGCAACACACAGTTGCGAGCTTCCCGATTCTCATGGGAGTCATTCTGATCTCTTGAGCTTGCAGCAGCAACTGAAAAGGCTGATTCAGCAGCAGCATAAGCAGTAGAAGCAGTGATAACTTGAATGTCAGCATCCCAGTAAGTCAGTCCAAGTCTTCTTCTGCTTTCTCTGATCAAGCTAAAGTCACTTCGAAAGTGGATGGAAATTAGGATACACCTAAAAGACTAGTAGAACACGTTGAAGCATTCTGTAGAAGATAATAGTCTAAATTTTGAATTTACACTTGATAGAGTTTTGTCAAATGGATTTGACTTTGTTACAAATGAAACTAACAAAGTTTGTAGATCCGATAGATTTTGAATTTATACTAGTTTCCCCATAACTTTTCTTGATTTCTCTATGCTATAAGCAAAACAGTATGTCGAATATTTTTTAAAAAACTTGACTTGAATTAGGTAAACAGATAATAAACTGATTAGAGTCTAGATAATCCGAGCAAGGGTCTCAGTTGTGTTGTCACCTTGCCTTGGAACGGTCTTGAATGACGTCATTTGTGTTCAGGATTGGTGTGTGAATTGTGATGTCATTGGTTATAATTATGACGTCAAATTTGTTAGTTTCTTGGCACTAATATCGTGGGGTAATTTCGCCCAGACTCGAGTTGAAAAAGAGGTAGGGCAGTCGCGCGCGCGCGCACGCGCACACACACATACACACACACAGAGACGGGGGGGGGGGGGGGGGGGGGGGGGGGGGGGAGGGGGGAGAGAGAGAGAGAGAGAGAGAGAGAGAGAGAGAGAGACTGGACACTGGAAAACTTTATTTGACAAGGATAAAGATTTTAGGCGATGCCTATTAAGAGAGAGAGAGAGAGAGAGAGAGAGAGGAGAGAGAGAGAGAGAGAGAGAGAGAGAGAGAGAGAGAGAGAGAGAGAGAGAGAGAGAGAGAGAGAGAGAGAGAGAGAGAGAGAGAGAGAGAGAGAGAGAGAGAGAGAGAGAGAGAGAGAGAGAGAGAGAGAGAGAGAGAGAGAGAGAGAGAGAGAGAGAGAGAGAGAGAGAGAGAGAGAGAGAGAGAGAGAGGAGAGGAGAGGGAGAAGACGTGACAGAGTCCACATTGATTTTGATTCTCCCTTCTCCCTTGGATTTTCAGACATTCCAACAAATCAACAACACAAACACGCTTCATTATTTCCTTCGAACTTTATTTTTTTTAATGAGTGACGTTATGTTTTCTCCAAATTAAATCCTGGATCTGTAACTAAGAAACTGGACAGTCACACCAGTACTGTCATGCTAGCCTACTAGTCTAGTGTTTGTTAGTGTGCTTGAAGAATAGTTCTGAACCAGTAAGTTTAAACCAAAAACCCCCACAAAAACAAGTTCTATGTAGGCCTACGATTAAGAAGCACTGAGAGTGAGGAGAGAGAGAGAGAGAGAGAGAGAGAGAGAGAGAGAGAGAGAGAGAGAGAGAGAGAGAGAGAGAGAGAGAGAGAGAGGAGAGAGAGAGAGAGAGAGAGAGAGAGAGAGAGAGAGAGAGAGAGAGAGAGAGAGAGGAGAGAGAGGGGGAGAGAGAGAGAGAGAGAGAGAGAGAGAGAGAGACAGAGAGAGAGAGAGAGAGAGAGAGAGAGAGAGAGAGAGAGAGAGAGAGAGAGAGAGAGAGAGAGAGAGAGAGAGAGAGAGATGGAGAGAGAGAGAGAGAGAGAGAGAGAGAGAGAGAGAGAGAGAGAGAGAGAGAGAGAGAGAGAGAGAGAGAACATTCGAACGTTACTGTCATTAGCTAACAATCTCTAGTGACACGGGAGGGGGGGGGGGGGGGGGGGGGGGGGGCTCATCAAATTAATTTCTTCACAATATTATGAAACATGAAATCAAACCAAGCCAAACAAAATATATCAATACATTAATCATTTGGAACAAGAAATTCTGAAAGTGCACTTAGTACATCAAATATTAAGCATAAAAAAATATCCACCCAACATCCGTAAGTTACCACCAGGTCTATCCACATTATTAATCCATTCCTTGTGTTTTACTTGACTGATTGTTCAAAGTATAACGAAATTGAACAAAGGGGAAATACTCTCTTGCTGATTAACTCCCCTCCTCTCAGAGCAGACTACTACACTCAAAATAAGCCTATGTCATGACTGTAGCAATGATAGAGTTGATAACTATTTGATTAATTAAGAATTAATGCTTTTGATATTATATGCACACACACACACACACGCACATGCGCGCACACGCATGCTGGCACACGCACACGCACACACACACACACACACACGCGAGCACACACAGGCACGCACGCACACACACACACACGTGTGCGCCCGCGCGCGCCCACGCACACACACACACAAATGGTATGAGTGTATCAGTACGCCAAACACTAAGTCACACAGAAACCCAGACACTTATGTATCAGACAAGAACACTAAGTACTTCCCCCCAAAAAAAAAAATTCCATAATAGTTCATCACACAGACAAATGAATGAGAGTAGCGAGGGGAAAAAAATGAAGAAAAAAAAAGAGGAGAAAAAAACTTGCCGCCTCCAAAAGAAAGAAAGAAAAAAAAGAACAAAGAAAGGCAAGACAGTGGAGGGTAAAAAAAACCAAACAAACCCAACAAACTCCCCTCCTCTCAAATAAAGAAAGTGCCAAGTTCGCCTTTATGACTTTGTTTGTCTCGCTTTGGTTCTCCATCTGAGCCAGCGTCCACTGACCACTAGATCATTGGGTTGTTTTTGTGTTTTTGTTTTGTTTTTTCCCTTGCTTCTGGAAGTGGGGCCTGGGCCCTTCCGGCTGAACTGGGGGGGTTTAAGGGTCTTAACCCAGGGTAAGCAGTAGGTCTTTCTCCTTTCTATCTTTTTCTTTTCATTCTAATAAGGAATGCGCCCTCCTAGTTCCGTCGCGACTATCGTCAGAAGCGGCGTCTGCGACGTATACCTCCAGACCCAGATACAGACCCATGCATTGCTAGATGATTGGTAATGTAATCAACTTTGGTGGAGGGGAGTGAATTAGAAAATAGAGTTCTCCCCCTTTGTTTAATTTCGTGAGCTCCTCGCTTGGCCTCAATATTTTGTTCATTCTTTGTTCAAAGTGTAATTAATACATCTCAATAATATCACTGTCACAAGAAGCAATGAGGAAATAATAGCCCCTACATAATATTGCCTTGCTGCACATTTTGTTCTCCTTTTTTGTCCTTTGCCGATCGCAAAGGAGTATGAATTCGTTCGTGTTTGTTTCTTTTTCTTTCTTTTTTATGTCTGTCCCAAGGATATTTCCCGAACCGCTTGACCGAATCGTTTCAAATTTTGTGTGGTGGTGTGTCACCATGAGAGGAAGGCATCCGCGCATAAATTATCGCCGTTCTGACCTTGACTTTGGTGTATGACCTTGAAAACCAAACGTATTTAAGTAGCCATAACTTCCACACCGTTGGTCTTAGAGTCTTCACACTTGGCATGTAGGTACTTATGGTCGTTCTTATGATGGCATACCGATTAAGGTCAAGGTCAAGGTCAGGGAGAACGGTAGGCTTTGAAAGTGGTAGGGGTCTAAAAATTGGGGTTTAAGGCATATTTTCCACATTTGTGCTTGACAGAAGCGCTTCAGATTGTGTGTGGTACTGTATAACCCAGAGTAGAAAACATCCGAGCATAAATTATCGCCATGCTGACCTTGGCCTTGAAGTTTGACCTTGAAAACCGAAATGTCCTTTGCGCTATATATTTTTCCTGTTGATCTTGCTTCTGAGACATATTTTGCAAGGGAGATAATTATATCGTTAATATAAGATTTTAGAATTTGTATCAGATCTTTGCTTTGTTGTATCTCTAGTATTGAACAATGAACACTTGTTTTTCTCACATCTTCATAGCTTATATGCCAATACAAGGGAGGATTCAAGTAGAGGTGGGGGGAGGGGGGGGGGGGGGGGGGGGGGGCCGGTTTGATCCGAAAAACCGGTGCTAAACTTTCACGGTTCGAAAAACCGGTTCGAGTTGCTGTGAACCGGTTTTGTGAACTGCAAACTGAAAGTAAGTTTTTCTTAGAATAACGCATTATTTTCCGAAAAACAACACTGATTCTCAGCGCAAATTAGGTGTTTGTAAACCAAGAGTAGCTGTTTCTAGTTTGTGGTGGTATATGGCTTTGACTTTGACTTTGACTTTGAGTGTTGAGTTTACTGTGTGTGTGTCATAAGTCATAAGTTTCTTGATTGTGTGTGTGTGTATGTGTGCGCGTGTGCGCGTGTGCGCGTGCGTGTGTGTGTGTGTGGATATTCTGACAAATAAATATGTGTTTGCATAGGTAAAACTAGTGATGCGAGTACAGGTTAAAAAACAAAACGATTCGGAGAGGGAAAACCGGTTTAAAACCGTTCTCAACTCTAGATTCAAGGGAGGAAGGGAAGGGTGGGGTCGAGGGAGAACTGGACCCGTTGGCCCCCGTCCAGCAGAACATCATTCACTGAAAATATGAAATAAATATAAAATAGAAACACGCAAAAATAATTATTCTGAAATTCATCGAAGTGCTAAGAGGTAATCACCGTCGTCGTCATCCTCTTCATAAGTGTCACCATCATCATCATGATCATGATCATCATCATCATTATCAATCATCATCATCATTATCAATCATCATATCATCATCTTTATTATCAATCATCATATCACCATCTTCATCATCTTTATTAACATGGTCATGATCGTTATCATCATCACCACCACCACTATCATGATCATCATCATCACCATCAACATCATCATCATCATGATCATCGTTATCAATCATCATATCATCATCTTTATTAACATCATCATGATCATCATCATCACCACCATCACCACCATCACCATCATGATCATCATCATAAATACCATCACCATCATCACCATCAACATCAACATCATCATTATCATGATCAACATGATCAATCATCATATCATCATTTTCATCATCTTTATTAACATCATCATCATCATCATCATCATCATCATCATCATCATCACCACCACCACCACCACCATCATCATCATCATGATCATCACCACGTCGTCGTCGTCGTCATCATCATCATCATCATGTTTAACATAACCATCCTGCTCTTCATCGTCATCGTCACCATTATCATATCATCATTAACATCATCATCGTCGTCACCATCATCATCATCATCATGCTCTTCATCATTATCATCGTCGTCATCATCATCATCATCATCATCGTCCTGCTCTTCATCATCATCATCATCATCATCGGCATTATCATCACCACGTCGTCGTCGTCATCATCGGCATCATCATCATCGTCATCATCATCATCATCATCATCAGCATCATCATATTTATTAGCATCATGTTCAACATCACCATCCTGCTCTTCTTCATCATCGTCACCATTATTATCATTAACATCATCATCGATGTCATGTTTTCATCGCTATTATCGACATGTTCATAGTCGTTGTTATCAACATCAACTTCACAATGGACTGTTTGGGGGCATATGTTACTTCTTCTTCTTCTTCCTTCAAGGGAGATTATTACCTATGATATTCCCGCTCCTAGCTCGATCAGGGATGGCGTCCCGTGGAGTTGCTCCCCGTTATTTTGGCAGACCTTAAAGGCCTTGTCCGACGATGCTTCCTCTCGCATTGCACCTGGTAGCTCTGTCACGCTGTGAGAATGGGGGAACACTCTTTGCGAAAGAGCGAGTGATTGCATCGTCGGACGTTGCCTTAGACTGTAAATACGGTTCTCAATTTCAGTTATGATTATCCTCCGAAGTCGGAGTGTGGCTGCCCTCGTGGCGGGGTAATTAAAAACGGTCACATACGTACGTAATTGTTTTCATCCCTAGCTGGTGCATTTGTACCATAGTGTTCAAGTGCTTCCGCTGTTGGGATAATCCCTGGAGTCTTTTAGCCAGGGTACGACAACAACAACAACAACAACAACAACAACAACAACAACAACAACAACAACAACAACAGTCATGACTGGCATAAGTTGTGTGCGAAAACCAGCCCCATCTTTCTTCAAAAGTTTTTTGCAAAACTCGAACCGCAAAGACGCCGAGTTAGTATCAGGAAAAGGCAACCCACCTAGCTGAGGGATGGTGTCCTGGAGTTGCTCCCCGTTAATGGCGGTCACTCTGACGGGGATGTTTTGGGTGTTGGTCATTTCCACCCCGTCCGACAGCAGCCAGTAGCCGTCACTGGACTTGTCCAGCGACTCCCACTGACCGTTCCTCTGAATGGACACCTCGTTAGGGGGCAGTCTGCAACAAACAACAGCAACACAATGTAGTCATTTTCAGCATCGTTCGTTGCACGTAGGAAGGTCTAGTGTTTCTGAACATGATTGCCGTATAGCTCAGGAAGCAGTCTGCAACAAACAATGTACAGTACTCCCCGTTTATAGTAAACTCGGTTATAAGAAATTTCGGTTGCAGTAAAGGAAAGCACTGGTTCCCGGCCAAAGGTCTACTGTTTTATTACTAAATAGACCTCGGATAGTAGCAACTCGGTTATAATAAAACTGCTATAGTAAAGTTACTTTTGGTTCCCCACAGGACTGGCTCCTCGGTTACAATCTTCGTGAAAAATACGTCACCAATGTCCTCTTCGTGACCTTTGTAAATAAAAAAAAAAGTCCTCACCAATGTATGCGTCACAGTCTCACCACTCCCCCCACCCACCCATAATAACAACTGGGTTATAATTAAAATTAAAAAAACTCCTATAGTAATGTCATGTGTGGTTCCTCTTCGTTACAATAAAAAAAATTGTCCTCTTCCTGACCTTTGTAAATACGTCATCAATGTATGCGTCACAGTCTCACTACTCCCTCTACCCACCTTCAACGAAATTGAAAGGCACTCAAAATCATGTTTCTTTCCCCTCATTACTTAGTTGAAAAAAATTAATCCGAAAAAAATATATATGCAGCCAAATCCGCTTATAAGAAAACTCGCTTACAATGAAGCAAAAAAAAATTCCCTGCCGAACTTCTTCTTTCTTATCTATGATCAAAACTGGGATATAAGAAACTCGCTTATAAGAAAACTCGGTTATAAGCAAGCAATTTTTTTCTCCCATCCGCAATGGAAACTGAGATATAAGAAAATTATGTTATACAAGAGAGTTGGTTTGCAGTTCATTTTCTTATAAGCGAGTTCTATTTACTTATAAGCGAATTACCATTGACAACATTTTCCACCTGTTTTCCTTCTTATAGCTGGTACAAAATCTTGTTTTGACCAGGTTTGATTACCATACAAATGCCCCCAAATTGAAAACGAAACATTTTAAAGAGCAGCCTCAATTTGAAGTTGGGGAATTTGTATGTGGGTCACAGCTACCCAGAAAAAAACCAAGGGATTTAATCGTGTTGGGTCAGTGTGTCTTTAAAAGTGAGTTGGACCTGAACTGAAAGGATGTTCCGAGAAAATTGAAGTCGTTCCAAAAAGGGAAAGTTTACATCAAACCAGTTGTGTCACAGACATTCTAAACAGTACAGGCACTAGATTACAAGACTAATTGAGTTGTTTTTGTTCCTTTATTCCATACTTTCCTTCAGTATTCTGTGCAAAATAAATGTTGAGCAGAAGAAAAAAATATGAGTACTTTTGTGTTGGTGGTAGAGAGACAAGGGAAAAAACTTCAAAATGTTTTCTTATATCTGAGTTTCGGATATAAGAAAAGTTGGATAAACAAAACATCATCTCCTTTCGATTTTCTTATAACCGAGTTTTGCTGTATTTTGATTTGATGATGGGTTTATATTTAGTATTTTACGTTAGCTTTCACTTTGAAAAACGTCATCGGATAAGATAAAAAATACCATCAAAACTTTACTATATATCCGAACATCGTTTATAAGAAAAACCTGTTATAGTAAAGGAAAAGCCTTGCTCCCCTGCACTTTACTATAAGCGAGGTGTACTGTAGTCATTTTCAGCATCGTTCGTTGCATGTAGGAAGGTTTCTGAACATGATTGCTGGATAGCTCAGGAGGCAGTCGACAACAACATAATGTGGTCATTTTCAGCATCGTTCGTTGCACGCAGGAAGGTCTAGTGTTTCTGAACATGATTGCCAGACAGCACAGGGGGCATTCTGCAACAAACAACAAACAATGTAGTCCTATTCAGCATCGTTCGTTGCACGTACGGAGGTCTAGACTAGTGTTTCTGAACATGATTGCCGGATAGCACAGGGGGCATTCTGCAGCAAACAACAATGTAGTCCTATTCAGCATCGTTCGTTGCACGTACGGAGGTCTAGACTAGTGTTTCTGAACATGATTGCCGGATAGCACAGGGGACAGTCTGCAACAAAAGAATACAAACAATAATTAATAATGCTTATATAGCGCATAATCTTGCTAAGCAACTCAATGCGCTTTTCACTCACCATTCGTACAAACATTTATAACAGACTGGTTCACGCATCCTCACCGTACATCTCTATGAAAATGAATACATTAGAGAATGCATTGCATATAATCAGAACACAACACACTAACACCCACCTCCCTTCAACCCCACCCCCCACCCCACCCACCCACCTCAACCATCCCTCCGCCCGCCCCCTACTCCCCACCCCCACCCCATACACACACGCGCACGTGTTAACCTCATACTCAACGTCAATGAGCTGGAAGACAAGAAAAGTGGGGAAAGGATCATGGACTTTACAGAGAGAAAGCTTTCCCGAAGACGTGGGTTTTTAGTTGGGACTCAAGGAAGGAAGAGTGGACTGGTTACGGGTTATGGTCAGGGAGAGAATTCCAAACGCTTGGTGCAACGAAACTAAACGCCCTCTCACCCGACGACAACAAACAATGTAGTCATTTTCAGCATCGTTCATTGCACCTACGAAGGTCTAGTGTTTTTATGACTATGATTGCCGGATAGCACAGTTTGTTGTTGTAGACAGACAGACAGACAGACGGACAATCACTGACCTGTAGTTGGCCACTTGCAGTTTGATGTACCAGGGGTTGGAACCCTGGAAGGAATACTGCAGTTTGTTGTCGGCCACTGGACACTGCACTGCCTGAATGTCTATGTCCCAGCGACCATCCCCGTTGAGAGCAAAGTCCACACTGCCTGGAATACAGTACAATACAGTACAGTACAATACAACACACACTGCAACTGCCTGAATTTCTATGTCCCAGCGACCATCCCCATTGAGAGCAAAGTCCACACTGCCTGGAATACAGTACAATACAGTACAGTACAATACAACACACACTGCACTGCCTGAATGTCTATGTCCCAGCGACCATCCCCATTGAGAGCAAAGTCCACACTGCCTGGAATACAGTACAATACAATACGATGCAATACAATACAATACAGTACAATGCAATACAATACAATACAATACAATACAATACAATACAATACAATACAATACAATACAATACAACACAATATAATACAATACAATACAGCACAATACAATACAGCACAATATAATACAATACAATACAATACAATACAATACAATACAGCACAATATAATACAATACAATACAATACAATACAGCACAATACAATACAATGCAATACAATACAATACGATACAATACAATACAGTACAATACAAAACAACACAATACAATACAGTAGGCCTACATTTGGTCGAGGGAATGAGAGCAAATGGGTGTGTCTGCTTGTGTTTGTCTTACATTTGTCTGCTATCTTTTTTGGAGCATTTCCGTTGACAATATTATGCATGCAGATTGCCTTTTTGAGGAAAAGTCTGTCTTGAAAGTTTAGTGTATATCTAGTTGTTTGTAGTCTTCAATGGTAAGTGAACTTGATTTTAACAAGATTATATCTATTTCTTTTTGTCCTTTGCCGATCTACGATCGCAAAGGAGTATGAATTCGTTCTTGTATGTTTCTCTGTGTGTTTTGGGGTGTTGTTTTCTTCTGTCTGTCCCAAGGATATCTCCCGAACCGCTTGACAGAATCGCTTCAAAGTTTTGTGTCGTGGTGTGTCACTATGAAAGGAAGGCATCCGCGCATAAATAATCGCGGTCCTGACCTTGACCTTGCTTGTATATACGATGAATAATCCTTAAATTGGTATCACTGCAATTATCCCATAATGTCGAAGCATAATCGATCATTGAGAGTGTATATTTACCATCCTTGCTGCAGGCCCCGTTGGGGCAGAGGTCTTTGATGAACACGATGTATTCTCCGTTCAGAGGGTCGTTTCCCGATCCCTGTCCGTTACCCGTCACCTGTGGTATCATCATCATCATCATCGTCGTCGTCGTCATCATCATCACCATCTTTATCGTCATCATCATCGTTGTCGTCATCGTTATCATCATCACCATCGTTGTCGTCGTCGTCATCATCATCATCATCATCATCATCATCATCATCATCATCATTATTATTAACATCATCATCGTTGACGACGTCGTTATCATCAGCAACGTCATCATCATTATCATCATCACCATCATTATCAACATCGTCGTCAGCGTCTTCATCATCATCATCATCATCATCATCATCATCATCATTATTAACATCATCATCATCATCGTTGACGACGTCGTTATCATCAGCAACGTCATCATCACTATCATCATCACCATCATTATCAACATCGTCGTCGTCGTCAGCGTCGTCGTCATCATCATCATCATCATCATCATCGTTGTTGTCGTCATCAATGGTGCAATATCACCACCGTCGTCAACGTCGTCGTCATCATCATTATCTTCATCATCATCATCACCACTATCATTATCCACATAATCATCGTTGTTGTCGTCATCATCATCATCATCATCATCATCATCATCGTCATAATCATATTAATCACCTGTGTCATTTTTACCATCACCATTATCATAACTTCAATCTTTACTATCCTCTCCTCTATCTCTTCTTCATTATCATCATGATCATCACCATCGTCATCGTCATCATCTTTTAAGATCAATACCTGGACTTTGAAGCTTCACAAGTAATGTTTATTTGGTTGTTGGTGTGTATTCCCCCCCTCATTATTTAAAAAGCCATTTTAAACTTGTAACATTTGAAACGTACTGTTGTGGGAAAAGAACCTATAAACTACGCTTAACATTTCCCTCCCAAAAATAGTGACATTCCTTTGCATCATTCTTTCTCTAGAACTTGATTAAAACATTTGTTGGTGATGCCCTCTTGGATATAATAAACATAATATTATTGTGACCCAGCACCACGAAAGGGACATTAAGTGTCAAAATGACCATTCTGAGAAAATGACACAGTTAGAAACTTTACGTAATTCTCTTTCAAATAATATAACCCCATTCTTACATGCTTTTTTGTTAATGAGTTATGAGTTTATAGTTGGTAAGGTGACAGTCGGCAATTTTGATGAATCACACTCTAAAGTCTACCCTATCCTAAGGACATGCATCAACCTACAGATTTAAAAGCACTTTTTAAAAAAATATTTAGAGACCGTATTAAAGATTATCCTTTACAGACTGATATGAAAGATGAGATGCTAGAGAACATCAAAATACCCATACCTCAATATCGATAAACAAAATGAGATTTTTGAATTTGCAAGCCTGTTGTGAGAAACTAGCCCAGCGACTTAATGTCCCTTCTTCCGATTGGGGATGTTTATCCTGCCCCACGCCCAAAGTCTTCGTTTAGACTGCTATTGACTTTAGTGATGCTGGGTCACTAGAGTTACGGGGGTCTTTCGGTACTAACAGTTCCCCTGCCTTCTGGAAGGTCTGTTGTAGCAACTTCATCTGATGAACCTCTCTTTTTGACTCTGCCTTTTCCATTGTAAGACTAGGTACTAGGTAATTTATAGTCACGGAGGCGTCTCTGTGAAATTCGGGTTGCTCCCACCTGGAGAGCGCGTCGCAGCCAGTGGCGCGCCACCCATTTTAAAAATAAATAAATTTGCATGTGATTTGTGTGTGACTGATGAGGAAGGAGGGTGGGGTGGGGGGGTGGGGTTACTTTTTGACCAAATGACAACTTTGACGTTGCCACTGGGATTAACGTGTGCTGAGAAAGGTTTAAAGTGGATTAAGGGATTAAACCTGGGATTAAGGTGTGAAGATGAAGAGACAAGAATTACATTGCACATTTCAACATTTCTATTAAAAAACACACCACTCTACACTACTTACCCTGAAGCACATTCCGCAGGTCTTAGAGTTGTGCCAGATGATGTAATTGAGTGCGGCCAGGGCGTCGATTTGATTGGACAATCCTACAGCCGGGAACCCAGCCTGGTGATACGTGCACGTGCCCTCCTGACCTTCGCCGTAATAGGTGCCCTGGAACGAGCATAAGTATAACTCATGTGTGAAGATAGCTTGCTCTACCTACCTTCGCCGTAATAGGTGCCCTGTAACGAGCATAAGTATAACACTCGTGTGTGAAGATAGCTTGCACTACCTACCTTCGCCGTAATAGGTGCCCTGGAACGAGCATAAGTATAACACTCATGTGTGAAGATAGCTTGCACTACCTACCTTCGCTGTAATAGGTGCCCTGGAACGAGCATAAGTATAACACTCATGTGTGAAGATAGCTTGAACTACCTACCTTCGAGGTAATAGGTGCCCTGGAACGAGCGTAAGTATAACACTCATGTGTGAAGATAGCTTGCACTACCTACCTTCGCCGTAATAGGTGCCCTGGAACGAGCACAAGTATAACACTCATGTGTGAAGATAGCTTGCACTACCTACCTTCGCCGTAATAGGTGCCCTGGAACGAGCGTAAGTATAACACTCATGTGTGAAGATAGCTTGCACTACCTACCTTCGCCATAATAGGTGCCCTGGAACGAGCATAAGTATAACACTCATGTGTGAAGATAGCTTGAACTACCTACCTTCGCCGTAATAGGTGCCCTGGAACGAGCATAAGTATAACACTCATGTGTGAAGATAGCTTGAACTACCTACCTTCGCCGTAATAGGTGCCCTGGAACGAGCATAAGTATAACACTCATGTGTGAAGATAGCTTGCACTACCTACCTTCGCCGTAATAGGTGCCCTGGAACGAGCATAAGTATAACACTCATGTGTGAAGATAGCTTGCACTACCTACCTTCGCCGTAATAGGTGCCCTGGAACGAGCACAAGTATAACACTCATGTGTGAAGATAGCTTGCACTACCTACCTTCGCCGTAATAGGTGCCCTGGAACGAGCATAAGTATAACACTCATGTGTGAAGATAGCTTGAACTACCTACCTTCGCCGTAATAGGTGCCCTGGAACGAGCATAAGTATAACACTCATGTGTGAAGATAGCTTGCACTACCTACCTTCGCCGTAATAGGTGCCCTGGAACGAGCATAAGTATAACACTCATGTGTGAAGATAGCTTGCACTACCTACCTTCGCCGTAATAGGTGCCCTGGAACGAGCATAAGTATAACACTCATGTGTGAAGATAGCTTGCACTACCTACCTTCGCCGTAATATGTGCCCTGGAACGAGCATAAGTATAACACTCGTGTGTGAAGATAGCTTGCACTACCTACCTTCGCTGTAATAGGTGCCCTGGAACGAGCATAAGTATAACACTCATGTGTGAAGATAGCTTGAACTACCTACCTTCGCCGTAATAGGTGCCCTGGAACGAGCATAAGTATAACACTCATGTGTGAAGATAGCTTGCACTACCTACCTTCGCCGTAATAGGTGCCCTGGAACGAGCATAAGTATAACACTCGTGTGTGAAGATAGCTTGCACTACCTACCTTCGCTGTGATAGGTGCCCTGGAACGAGCATAAGTATAACACTCATGTGTGAAGATAGCTTGAACTACCTACCTTCGCCGTAATA
>CM065710.1:7523901-7538901 GCA_017654935.2 Phymorhynchus buccinoides
TTTAAAAGAAAAAAAAAAAGACTTGTATTGCGAAAATTTCGTGCAAACGATTTGGCGGCCATTAGAAAAGAGACGGCACACGCCTTCTCTTTGGGTGAAAGAATTTGACTTCCAGCACCTCCGCCAAGGAGGAATCGCCGTTTTGACTGATAGGAAACCAGAGCAAAGTGAGTGTTGCGATCTCTGTAAATGGTGTTTTCATGGTGATCTCGACGTGTTTTGGGCAAAAACTCATTCGTCAGAGTGCCCCTTTTAGTTAGTACTCCATACCTGGAGGCGTGGTGGGGTCTCTCAGGGGGGTTAACTCCAAAGCCCACCACGTAACTCCTGCCGTTCTTGTTGTCTCCCAGGGCAAAGTTCAGCTGACTCAGGGCCCACTTCCGGTTGTCCTCCGCCACGATCCCTTCCTCGGCCGCCATCAGAGAGATCATGGCCGCGTTCACTGGAGAGAAATAAAATCACAGCAGCATTCACTATTATGAGAGAAACAACAGTAAATTAACAGATTTAATAGGCTTAAATCCTGATGATGAACACTTCCGGTTGTGTTCTGCCACGATCCCTTCCTCGGCCGCCATTAGAGAGATCAGGGCAGCGTTCGCTGGAGAGAAATAAAATCACAGCAGCATTCACTATTAAAGACCCACCACGTTACGTGTCAAAATCACGGTTTTCACGTGTTTTCCCTCTTATAGCTAGTAACGAATCTTAAGAAATCTTCATAGCATAAGATGGAACGTGACACGTGAAGTGCGGGGTCTTTTAGAGAGAAAAACAGTACATTAATAGATTTAATAGGCCTAAATCCTGGTGATGAACACTTCCGGTTTATCTTCCGCCATAATCCCTTCCTCGGCCGCCATTAGAGATATAATGTTCACTGTTTAAAGAATGATATTTATAGAATAAATAATGTTCACTGTTTAAAGAATAATATTCTTAAAATAAAATTAATCATGGCAGAATTTACTGAGAACGAAACAAGCGCGAAATCGCAATAGTTTGTGGCACGCGGTCTATTTTTACCACTCCAATCATGAGTCACCTCCCCTGGCTTTTCAATAATTTTAATCTGTAAACCAGAATGTTATCTCTGCACCAATTCGTAACTTTTTATATCTTTTGGAAAACATTTAAAACTATGTATCCTACTTATACTCATCAAAAGAAGCACCGCATACTCGTCGTGTCTGTTGCAGTGTCTGTATTACGTATGTTTATTATTTTGTACGCTTTTAAAATACATCATTTTAAAAAGCGGCCAGAAGTGTAGCCTCGATTTGATGTGCGCTTAAAATTCTGATCGCTTCTCGGCCTTTTGGCTAAGACAGTGAATCAGGAACATAAATTTTTGTTTATATCCTGGTTGGTTTGTTCAGCCCGTCGTACATGGCGAAAGCCGATACGCGACGTTAAACTGAACTTCCATTTGAAGTGCGACAATTTTGGCAAAATGTGCGACAATTTTGGACCGACAGACAGACAGACAGACTGACCGACCGACAAAGTGAGTTATAGGTTTGTGGCTTCAGCCACAAACAATAAACCACATGTAAGTTATCATGGTGATGGTCATTTTCGGTCGTCTTCTGCCATACTCCCTTCCACAGCCGCCATCTCCTTGATTCTTTCTCCACTTGCTGAATGAATCAAGCATACTGGTGCCCAATGCTCACACTAATCATAATAGCATTAAAAACTAAAAACTCACGCGCGTATCGCAGAGAGCCCCACAGGCGAAGCCATGCCAGGCCCCAAGGTGTTGTTGTACTGAGACCTTGGCTATCTCTTTATTTGCTGCTATGTGGGTGTCATGGTCGGAAACGAAACACGGGTATACACACAAAGTACACTACAGTACTTACTTAAACTAGCATAATAAAAAAAACATATTGCAAAGAACCCCATTGGCGAAGCCATGCCAGACCCGTAAGGTGTTGTACTGAGACCCTGACTATTTCTCCACTTGCTGAATGAAACTGGCAAACTGGCTGAATACACAATGATCCACTAATATATAATAGCATTTGGAGAACAAAAAACTCACGCGCGTAACTGAGAGAACCTCAGCTGCGTACCCAGGCCAGACCCGCAAGTGTTGTTGTAGGCATGAGACCCTGACTATTTCTCCACTTGCTGAATGAAACGGGCAGACTGGCTGAATACACAATGCTCCCACGTATAATAGCATTAGGAAAGAAAAAAGAAGAGAAAACTCACGCGCGTATCTGAGAGAACCCCACTGTCGTAACCAGGTCAGACCGCAGGGTGTGGTGCTGAGACCCTGGCTGTTCCTCCACTTGCTGGTGAAGGCGTCGATGGCGCCGGCGTACTGTTGCTTCTGGGCTGCGTTGGTCTCCAGTTCGTGGAGTAACACCTGGCGGGTAGAGCGTCAAAGGAATAATAATAATAATAATAATGTATATTTGTGTTTTTGTTGTGTTCACTTTGTTGTATTTTCTTCATTATTTATTGGACATTTTCAGGTGTAGAGTGGCACAGTGGTAGCGCGTTCGCTTCGTGTCAAGTAAACCCGAGCTCGAACCTGGGTACAGGGGATTTTTTCCTCTCACTCTGCACTAGGCCTTACGGTCTGAACGTGGGGTCTTTCGGATGAGACGATAAACCGAGGTCCCGTCTGCCCCATGCACGTAGCACATGCTAAACCCAGTGGCAACGAAAAAGTTGTCATTTGGTCAAAATTTGACTCCCCCATTTCCTTCCTCATCAGTCACACAAAAATCGCATGAGGGAAAAAAGGGTGGCGGGCCTCTAGCTGGTTTAAACGATTTATTATTCAGTTACATTCGCATAGACATATAAACACACAACAGACTGAAGCAACAACAAGCGAAGCTTATAGCGTGCTCAGTTAGAAAATGTGACGCGAACTCCAGGTGGGAGCAACCCGAATTTCACAGAGACGCCTCTGTGACTATAAGGTACCAAATACCAAATACCAATACCCCTAACCCTTTTCCTTTAAAAAAAAATGGCAGAATTTTTGTTGTTGTTTTTTTCTCAGTAAAAAAGGGGGGATTCAATGCGAAAACTATTCAATGCGAAAACTTAGGGGGGATTCAATGCGAAAACTTAGGGGGGATTCAATGCGAAAACTTAGGGGGGATTCAATGCGAAAACTTAGGGGGGATTCAATGCGACATCCGATTCCTTTGTCGTCCCAAGAAAACTCAGAACTGGAGATAACTCCGGAGTAGCCCTCCGCCTTGCTCTTGTAAGTGCTCTCCCCTGTCGCCTTGTACAACCAGGCGGCGCCCCAGCACAGCTCATCCTGGTAAGCGTAGGAACTGTAACCATGGCAACAGGACAATCATTATTAGACAGTGAAAGATTACTATCCAAGCATCCCCCACCCCACCCCACCCCCCCAGCCAAACACAGCTAATCCTAGAAAAGGTCTGTGTAGGCTTTAATATATTTCACAAAATATCACTATTTCCCCATGGCAACACAGTGAGTTGTAAGTCATATTATAAGGTCTGTGTACACGTTTATATTATTCACAAAATATGACATGGGGAAGACGGGGTAAAAAGCGCATGGGCGGGTAAGAAGCCCACCCCAATTATCTCATGAAATAAAGAAAACTTCAGTCAAATTTGCCCATGAGACGAATGCTAGCCATTAACGCTCGTCTCATGGGCAAAATGAGACTGAAATTTCTTCATTTCATGAGATAATTGGGGTGGGCTTCTTACCCGCCCATGCGCTTTTTACCCCGTCTTCCCCTATTTCCCCATGGCAACACAGTGTTAGGCCACTCATTAAAAGTAGGCTATGTGTACACGTTACCTTTATTCACAGCATCATCACTATTTCCCCATGGCAACACTGAGTTGTAAGTCATATTATAAGGTCTGTGTGCACGTTAACATATTCACAAGATATTTATATTTCCCCATGGCAACACAGTGAGTTGTAAGTCATATTATGAGTGGCCTAACACTGTGTTGCCATGGGGAAATAGAAATGTCTCGTTGAATAATGTTAACGTGTACACAGACCTTTATGAGTGGCCTAACACTGTGTTGCCATGGGTAACTAGAAATATCTCGTTGATAATGTTAACGTGTACACAGACCTTTATGAGTGACCTAACACTGTGTTGCCATAGGGAAATAGAAATGTCTCGTGAATACTGTTAACGTGTACACAGACCTTTAACCATGGGGGCATATAACCATGGCAACACATAACCCAGGTTTACTATCAACCCTTTCACCGCCATTGTTGCATTTATAAATGCACCACAATGGTTTAACACCCATGTCACTAAAAGGCATCAAATCAGGACATTTTATCTGAAGACCCTATTTTCGTAATTTTGGGAGGTAAGGATAGGCCTAGTAGTGCTATGCATGTCACAGAGGAATTCACAATATCGCAGATTTTTGTTTGTGGCACAAGCCACAAACCTATAACTCACTTTGTCGGTCAGTCGGTCGGTCCAAAATTGTCGCACATATTGTAAAAGAGAAAGAAAAGCGTGCCATAAACGATTGCGAATCCGCGCTTGTTTTTGTTTCTGGCACAAGCCACAAACCTATAACTCACTTTGTCGGTCTGTTGGTCTGTTGGTCGGTCAGTCGGTCCAAAATTGTCACACATATTGTCGCGTGCCACAGACGATTGCGAATCCGCGCTTGTCTCTCTACCCAGTTAAGCTTAATGGTATTTTGTGGCTGAAAAATGGCTGGCGGCGAAAGGGTTAATGTTTGACTAAATGTAGCCATTAATTTTTGATGCTGACATTTTGGGGGCTTTCCCACGAGCAATATCAAAGCCGCCACACTCTATCCAACCAAGTCGGATGAAAATGGCGGAGGCCTTTCTTTTCCACAATGCTCCTTTCTTTTTGGCAGAGTAAGTAGAAGAAAAATCACACATGCAAAATTTGGGTATGATGAATGAAACGTTTCCAACCAGGGTCTAGTTTCTCTAGTCGACGTGCGCCGCGCGCATAACTGTTGCGCCAAAAAGGGGTCTAAGAAACACTTTAGAAAACGTTTGCGGAAGAATATTACAAGCTCTTGTCTGATTGTTAAAAAAAAAAAAGTATTATTTTAAACAAACTTTAATGGACCAATCAACAACAAGAAATATATTCACACCCTACTAGTTCCGGATAGTTCGCCGCTTGCTCGGTGTTTGGCAAGAACAAAACGTCACGCGAACTATCGGCAAGCGAAGGGTGTTTCTTAATTAGACCGTTTTCGCCGATTTGGGCGAGCGCAATTTGGGTTAGCCCTTGTGAAACGTCCCCCAGGTCTTTATTTACAAACTCACTCGGGCAGTTTGTGAGAATACAGCCAATGCTTGCTGGCTGATAGTGAAGTCAGCACATGACCACAAGAATATGAACATATAGTCCACAACTGATTTTCTGCTAACTAAAAAAAAAAAGGTTGGATAGTGTGAGGCGCATGGCTTTTAAAGACCCAGTACGTCACGTGTCAAAATCACGGTTTTCACTAGTCTTCCCATTTATAGCTGGTAAGAAATCTTATTTTGACCAAGTGTTGCTCCCATACAAATTGCCTCTTGCACGAAAACGAGACATCACATTAAAAAGCAGCCTCGATCGTATACGAGGAAAGTCTGAATGTGGGCCACACCGACCCAGAAAAAAACAAGGGACTTAATCCAGCCGGCTCTGTGGGTCTTTAAAGACGCACTGACGAAGTGTGTGTGTGTGTGTGTGTGTGTGTGTGTGTGTGTGTGTGTGTGTGTGTGTGTGTGTGTGTGTGTGTGTGTGTGTGTGTGTGTGTGTGAGAGTGTGTGTCATTGTGTCTTTAAAGATACACAGACGCGCCACGATTAAGTCCCTTGTTTTTTTCTGGGTAGCTGTGACTCATATATATAGAAATACCCCCACGTTCAAATTGAGGCTGCTCTTTAAAATGATGTATCGCTTTGAATTTGGGGGCATTTGTATGGTAGTGAGACCTGGTCAAAACAAGATTTATTTCCAGCTATAAGAGGGAAAACATGTGAAACCCGTGATTAGCCTGATGTGCTTAGATCCTGCAAAGCACATCTGTATTGTTAAAAATTCGGGACTTTCCTGGAGTTGCACTGCCTCCGGGCATTGCCTCCAGGATCGTTCCCACCATCTTTATATCTACTAATGTCCCATATGTGTCTGTTCCAGACTGGAAGATGTTAAACAGATTTTCACTAATTCAACCCGTGATTTTGACACGTGATCTGGTGGGTCTTTAAGAAACAAAGAGACAGACAGACAGACAGACAGACAGACAGGCAGGCAGACAGACAGGCGAACAGACGGGTTTACCTATAGACTTTTCCAGCATCAGGAATGGAGTTAGAATACTTGGCCTGGTACGTGTAAGCGAAGTCGTAGAGTAAGCGAGCAGCCTGCAGCAACTCTCCCGCATAACTGGCATCTGATTCAAACAAACAACCTTCTTCTTCTTCTTCTGCATTCCCAGGCCATATGGCCATACTGGGTAAGGTACGTATGTGTCCGATTTTCAGTTTCCACTGGTCTCCCCGCTTGCATACAGCCGACGCATTCCGATTTCGGAGGAGCTCAAAGGAGAAAGATTATTTGGAAGATTGTGTTATATAAAAAAAAAAAGGCAGAAGAATGGGGCCATTAAGTCAGAAAGATAGTAGATGATAGAAAGCAAAGGGAAAAGGCAGAGTCAAAGAGAGTGGCAGATTAGAGGAAGTTACAAGCACAGGACTTCCAGAAGGTGGGGGGAACTATTTTTTTTACAAAAGACCCCCGGTATCCCCACGGGGAGAGACTCATGGAGGGGGCGGGGTCGTCCAGCTCCCCGTATGGAGGCACGAGGCATCCACCCACTGCCCCAAAAACAAACAAACTACAAAGTTGCAGGCTACTTTAGACACCCCCCCCCCCCCCCCCCCCCCAACCGTGTCCAAACCCTCACCCTCGATCTCAAAACCTGCTTCTTCCAGCAGGGCTCCCAGGGACCCCCCATTTGGGGGTCTGTGAAGCACTGATATTCTCAAGGACCCTCTAAAAGAATGTGCAGGGGGGTCCCAGGGATGCACTAGAAAAAAATTTTTTTAGCATTTGCAATAATGCCACCCCCCCCCCCCCCACCCCTCCCCCCCCCCCCCCCCCCCCCTCTAGGACCCTCCATCATGTAAGTCCTCTAGAACCCCTCTATGCTGTAAGTCCAGATTCTGAAGGAGTCCCTCTCTGGACCCCTTGTGTCTTTTGTCTGTCTGTCGGGACGATTGGGAGCCCTGGTCTAACCGTCCGTCTCTGTACAACAGTCTGTGTGTCTGTCTGTCTCTGTCTGTCATGTCTGTCATCATGTCTCTGTCTGTCGGTCATGGTCTGTCGTCACCACGACCCCAGTAACCGTGCTAAAAAGCCTAAGTCAGTGTCCCTAAAGGCTAAATAGCCAGCAGTCAAGGCAGCTGCAGTCTGTCTAATTTGTCTCTGTGTGTCTGTCTGTCTGTCTGCCTACCTGTCTGTCACTTTGTCTGTCTGTCTGTCTCACCAGTGTCCCTAAAGGCCAAATAGCCACGCCAAGGCAGCCGCGGTCTCTGCAGCCAGGTCAGACCCAGGGGAGGACGGCGTCAGGGAGTACACCGGTCTGGCCATGGTCATGTCCTCAGGACGACCCCAGTAACCGTGATCCAAATCCACGTTACCCACCTGACAACAGTCATCGTCATCATTATCAGCATCATCATCATCATCATCATCATCATCATCATCATCATCATCATCATCATCATCATCATGACATTAACGTCTGTCCATGGTCATGTCGTCAGGACGACCCCAGTAACCGTGATCCAAATCCACGTTACCCACCTGACAACAGTCATCGTCATCATTATCAGCATCATCATCATCATCATCATCATCATCATCATCATCATCATCATCATCATCATCATCATCATCATCATCATCATCGTCTGTCCATGGTCATCACCGTCATCATCACCCCATCATCATCACCGTCATCCAAATCCACATTATCACCTGACATCATCATCGTCATCATTCATCATTACATCATCATCATCATCATCATCATCATCATCATCATCATCATCATCATCATCATCATCATCATCATCATCATCATCTCATCATGGTCATGTCGTCAGGACGACCCCAGTAACCGTGATCCAAATCCACGTTACCCACCTGACAACAGTCATCGTCATCATTATCATCATCATCATCATCATCATCATCATCATCATCATCATCATCATCATCATCACCATCATCATGGTCATGTCATTAACGTCTGTCCATGGTCATGTCCTCAGGACGACCCCAGTAACCGTGGTCCAAATCCACGTTACCCACCTGACAACAGTCATCATCATCATTATCATCATCATCATCATCATCATCATCATCATCATCATCGTCATCATCATCATCATCATCATCATCATGACAATAACGTCTGTCCATGGTCATGTCGTCAGGACGACCCCAGTAACCGTGATCCAAATCCACGTTACCCACCTGAGAACAACATGATACCGATGGCACTATAACAAGTCTGATGTTAACCCTTTCACCGCCAAAGTCGCATTTTAGCACCACATTGATTTAACACCTATGTCACTAAAAGGCATCACATTGGGGTCTATTATCCAAAGACCCTATTGTCTCAGTTTTGGGAAGTAAGGATAGACCTTATTTTATATATGTCACAGAAGAATCCCCAATACTTCGGATGGATTTTGTTCTCTACCCAGATAAGTCTAATTGACATTTATGGCTAAAATAGGCTGGCAGTGAAAGGGTTAATCAGTACTATAGAGTTTACGTCTAAATCTACCCACCTGCCCATACAGGATTTGATTGTCGGCATCCCAGCACTTGAGGAAGTAGTCCAGCGGCCATCTTACCACGTCACGCATGCGCTGAAGCTGACCGGAAGCCGCGTACCCTTCCTGGAACCGAAGCAGACCCCAGAGCAGAACGGTGGTGGAGCCCGCCATGGGGAAGTTCAGTTTGAGGAAATCCCCCGCTGTGATAAAAATAGAAACAAGGGAATCCCCCGCTGTGATAAATATAGAAACAAGGGAATCCCCCGCTGTGATAAATATAGAAACAAGGGAATCCCCCGCTGTGATAAATATAGAAACAAGGGAATCACCCCCACCCCCCGCCCTCCCACCCCGCTGTGATAAATATAGAAACATCATCCGTTAAATAACAACCATGTATTTCTAACAATTGCAAAATCTGTTCTCTTGCAACATATTTTTGATTGAACAATATTGCGCAAAAAAAGTTATTGTTGGTTTATTTGTGGAGGAAAATATTTGCTCATATTCCCCAGAATTAGGTCTTACGATATACCGATTTGGCAATAGATTAGAACGACTTTCAGCGAAATGAGGACAAGTAAAAGGGCAATGAAATTCGTCACCGATTTCTCCAGTATTACATTTTAAGCATTGTCTATTTCTATTTCTATTTCTCCAGTATTACATTTTAAACATTTTCTTTCTGAAAACAGAAAGCAGTGTGTCATACAAAGAAAAGAAAAAAACAAACACACACACACAAACAGTCAAAACCAAAACCTCACCGTCATACCACCCTCCTGACAAGTCCCGCCATTGCCCATCCGGGCCTGTCGTCCCATCATGCACCGCGCTGTCTCCGCGCCAGGAAATGTCGTCATCGGGCAAGGGCCCGGATCTTTGCGCCAGGTAGAAGAGCAGAGACTTGGACAGAACCTCGCTGTAGTTGTACCGAGCGTTGGAAGGGTTGGGAGGCTGGGCGGTGGTTGGCGCTTGGGTTGTGGGTGGTTGAGTGGTTGGGGCTTGGGTTGTGGGTGGTTGAGTGGTTGGGGCTTGGGTGGTTGGGGCTTGAGTGGTTGGAGCTTGAGTGGTTGGGGCTTGAGTTGTCGGGGCTTGAGTGGTTGGAGATTCAGTTGTAGGTGCTTGAGTGGTTGGTGCTTGAGTTGTTGGGGCTTGAGTGGTTGGGGCTTCAGTAGTCGGAGCTTGAGTTGTAGGTGCTTGAGTGGTTGGGGCTTCAGTAGTCGGAGCTTGAGTTGTAGGTGCTTGAGTGGTTGGAGATTCAGTTGTAGGTGCTTGAGTTGTAGGCGCTTGAGTGGTTGGAGATTGAGTCGTGCCAGGGACATCGACCTCGATAGGGGTGGTGCCATCCTCCTCAGTGAAGAAAGCACGGATGCAAGGCATCATCCACTTGCGGAGCGTGGCCTGAAAGCCCAGGCAGAAGCGGTCCCCTTCGCGGAGGACCCCGTTGAAGGATTTGGGGGTCATCCTCCAGGCCATCTTCTTGTAGGCGTTTTTCACCTCAGTGTTGTACACCTTGAGGGCAAACAGTGAACAAAGAATCGATGAACGAATTCGTTTCGTCAACATTGTCCTAACTGACGGACTATAAAAGAGGTGAGATATTCATAGCGAACAATGTCCCATAATGTGCCCTTCAGGCTTAGAGGACATAAAAGTTTGACATTTCGCAAATGAGGGGAGGCGCTGAGAGCGCGCGCAGCATTTGAATCACAGCTGGCGAGAGAGACGGTTCGCCCTTCTTTGTTCCCTGTTGTGCGAGCCACCGCGAGGCAGAGCTTCTCTGGGTCTGTCAAGCACCTTCGGTTGTTTTTTTCTTCATTAATAGGAATAGTTCGGAAATAATTAAAGGGTGTAATTTCATGGTGTGTAGGAGTTATCTTCCCCATAATTCAATCGGTCAAACAGGGGGGAGTTACCCTGCCATCAGGTAAATCCCCAGCCCTCGCTTCGTGCGTTTGAGGAGACACACAGGCATGTAGAACGCAGTGCGTCATTCTAAATTTGATGTGATTTATATTTTAGCGTCACATTTTGCAATTTCTATCACTTTGTAGCAACTGGCCACCCCTTATTTTTCAAAAAAAAAACACGTTTGCAAGTCGCTGACTCACATCCTGCGGTTTCAAGCTTCGACGCCATTGCTGCATTGTTGCCATGGTATTTGACCGAGTAATGGAGGTAATCAACTCTAATTTTCACGAAGTGCTCTCCCCTATTTTTTTCTCTCCGAAAAACGTCTATTAACCCTTTCACCGCCAGCCATATTTCAGCCAAAAATGTCCCATTACATTTACCTGGGTAGAGAACAAAATCCATCTGCAGTATTGGGGATTCTTCTGTGACATATATATAAAATAAGGTCTATCCTTACTTCCCAAAACTAAGACAAAAGGGTCTTTGGATAATAGACCCCAATGTGATGCCTTTTAGTGACATAGAAGTTAAATCATTGTGGTGCTTAACCCTTTCACCGCCAAAGTCGCATTTTAGCACCACAGTGATTTAACACCTATGTCACTAAAAAGGCATCGAATTGGGGTCTATTATTTAAAGACCCCACTGTCTTGGTTTTGGGAAGTAAGGATAGACCTTATTTTATATATGTCACAGAAGAATCCCCAATACTGCAGATGGATTTTGTTCTCTACCCAGGTAAATTTAATGGACATTTTTGGCTAAAATATGGCTGGCGGTGAAAGGGTTAAATAGGACGTTGGCGGTGAAAGGGTTAAAGCAGTCATTCCATCCATCCATCCATCCATCCATCCACCCCTTCCTCCACTTACCTGTAAAGCTGTCACTCCTTTCCTGTCGAACTCCATCCGTATCTTCCAGTCGCCATTGAAGTCCCGTGGCACGCGCAGACAGAACTCGGCGGTCATTCCCCTTTCCCAGTGGTTCTGCAAGGTCAAGGTGAACTCTTGACCTTGGATCTGCGGCGGACAGCTTTCCTCTTCTCCTTCGTCGGGCAGGCCCAGGAAGTTGATGAACTTGAGGAACACAAAAGATCAAGGTCATTGTCAAACTCGCTCAAGGTCACGGAATACAAACAAAAAAGGTCGAGGTTACAGGCAACCCACTCAAGGTCATGGAAACGCAAAAGGTTGAGGTTACAGGCAACTGACTCAAGGTCATGGAATACAAAAAAAGGTCAAGGTTATTGTCAATTCACTCAAGGTCGTGGAACACAAAAAGGTCAAGGTCACAGTCAACTCGCTCAAGGTCACGGAACAAAAAAGGTCTAGGTTACAGTCAATTAACTCAAGGTCAAGGAATTAAAAAAAAGGTCAAGGTTACAGTCAACTCACTCAAGGTCATGGAACAAAAAAGTCAAGGTCACAGTCAACTCACTCAAAAGTAACAGGGAAAAAATTACAGGAACAAATTAACAGGACAAAAAGTATCTGTCCGTCTCTCTCTCTCTCTCTCTCTCTCTCTCTCTCTCTCTCTCTCTCTCTCTCTCTCTCTCTCTCTCTCTCTCTCTCTCCCTCTCTCTCTCTCTCTATCTATCTATCTATCTATCTATCTATCTAACCTTAGCATCAATGCCAGTAGTGGTGATCCCTGGATCCTGCCCGCGGAAATCGAAGCATCGTCTCTCGCCCTCCATCCATTTCCCTTCGTGCCCGCCTTTGTCTGCGAATCTCCAGGCCGTGCTGTCGTTGCTGGAACCCAGAATCCTGCCACGATACACCTGACAGAGAGAGAGAGAGAGAGAGAGAGAGAGAGAGAGAGAGAGAGAGAGAGAGAGAGAGAGAGAGAGAGAGAGAGAGAGAGAGAGAGAGAGAGAGAGAGAGAGAGAGAGAGAGAGAGAGAGAGAGAGAGAGAGAGAGAGAGAGAGAGAGAGAGAGAGAGAGAGAGAGAATGAATGAATGAATGAATGAAAAGTAAGACATGATATGAATCTCCAGACTGTGCCGTCGTTTTGAATGCTGAAAAGAAACTTTATAGTGCATCCCTGGGACACCCTGCACATTCTTTTAGAGGGTCCTTTAGAATTATGGTACTTCATAGACCCCCAAATGGGGGTCCCTGGGAGCCCTGCACCCATTTTCAAGATCTTCTCCGTCGCTGCAGGACTTTTCCCCTAACCCTGCAGTCAACTCAATCTGTGCTGGTATCCCAGATAAATACTGTGGGAGATCGTGTCCCAAGACAGAAACGGGTGGAGAGTGTCAACAAGGCAAGCCACCTTCTTCTTCTTCTTCTTCTGCGTTCCCAGGCCATATGGCCATAATGGGTAAGGTACGTATGTGTCCGGTTTTCAGTTTTCACTGGTCTCCCACCCCCTGCTGCATACAGCCGACACATTCCGATTTCGGAGGAGCTCAAAGGAGAAAAAATGATTTCGTAGATTTTGTTGTTGTTGAAAAAAGGCAGGAGAATGGGGTAATAAGTCAGAAAGATAGTAGATGACAGAAAGCAAAGGGAAAAGGCAGAGTCAAAGAGAGTGACAGATTAAAGGAAGTTACAAGCATGGAACTTTCAGAAGGTGGGGGAACTATTTTTACGAAAGACCCCCCCCCCCCCCCCCCCCCCCCCCGCTTCCCGTATCCTCACGGGGAGAGACTCGTGGAGGGGGCGGGGGCATCCAGCTCCCCGTATGGAGGCACGAGGCATCCACCTACTGCCCCGAAAGCAAGGCCTTCCATGCTGCTAAGAGAGAGAGGCTGAAGAGGACATGAGGAGCAGAAGAAAAACGTCAGCTTCTCATTTATCAAGATATATCCAAATCAAAATTTCAACAGCATCCATTCACAAACGCGCGCGATATGGTTGGGGTGGTGCGGTGGGGGACGGGATGAGAAAAGAAGATGGAAGGAGGGAGAGACACAAAAGTAATAATATAATATTTCCCGGACCCGGCGATAACCGGTACTCAGCGTTACCGGTACTTGGCGTTACCGGTACTAGGCGTTACCGGTACCCGGCGTTGCGCTAGTGCATAATTATAGAATACTAAGTCTTACCTCTATCTGCGAGACAGGTTCTCTAAACTTGATTCTCAGCTTCCAGCCGTAGAGGTCTCGTGGCGCAGTGATGCAGAAGTTGGCCTTGAAATTCTCCTGCCACACGTGCAGAATTTCGTAGAAGGGGTCAGGGTCAGTGCCCGTTGCCATGACAACTCCCACCATCACCACTGCTGCTGCTAAGATGGCGGCTACGATTGGTCTGAAAAGAAGAGACACTTGACACTTGACTTGACACTCAACACCTAACACTTGACTCGACAGTTGAACACTTTGAAAACGCTGAAGACTCCCTGTCCGTGTCATGGAGTTGAATTAAAAACAAAACTATAGATATCTGAACAACATTTTTTTGAATGAATAAAAAATGGTGTGTTACGTCCTCTCGGTCTAGAACAGACACGTATGGGACATTTGTGGATACAAAGATGGTGGGAACAATATTGGAGGCAATGCCCAGAGGCAGTGCAACTCCAGTAAAGTCCCGATTTTTTAACAATGCAGATAGGTGTAGCGGTAACCATGCCTCGGCTAAACCTCATCGGCTATGGATGGTACCGCCACAAGTATGAGTAACAACATTTTTTTGTAATTTAAGATTCCTCTTAATTCACCTACTCGATCCTTGCTTCCAACCTACCAGACCCAAACTTCCTTACCCTATCTGACTCTTATGGTCATTCAGATTCTTCTTCTTCTTCTTCTTCTTCTACGTTCACAGGCCATATGGCCATAATGGGTAAGGTATGTATGTGTCCGGTTTTCAGTTTTCACTGGTCTCCCCGCTGCATTCAGCCGACACATTCTGATTTTGGAGGAGCTCAAAGGAGAAAATTATAGGGAAGGTTTTAGGTTTTTTAAAGGCCAATAAGTCAGAAAGATAGCAAGTAGACGATAGAATTTCTAACAGTAAGCAAAGGGAAAAGACAGAGTCAAAGAGAGGGACATATTAGAGGAAGCTACATGCACAGAACGTTCAGAAGGTGGGGGACTATTTGTACAACTCCAGCATCCCCACGGGGAGAGACTCGTGGAGGGGGGAGGGGTCGTCCAGCTCCCCGAATGGAGGCACGAGGCATCCACCCACTGCCCCGAGTCATTCGGATTAACTTACAATGTACATTCGTAAATACACATTAACCCTTTCACCGCCAATGTTGCATTTATGTTGCACAATGGTTATGCCACCCATGTCAGT
>CM065710.1:7541401-7546401 GCA_017654935.2 Phymorhynchus buccinoides
GGATTTACCTGAAGGTAGAGTAACTTCCCCTGTTTGACCGATTGAATTAGGCGAGATCACTCCCACACACCATAAAATTACTCCCCTTAATCATTTCCGAACAATTCCTATTAAAAAAAAAAAAGAATAATTATAGGGTGACTTTTTTTTTAATGCAAGCATCAAGACTCCTAATATAATTTTTTTTTTAATAATCAAGCTATGATTCCCCCCCCCCCCTCCTTTTTCGGGTTTATGAAGAAGATTCAACGCATGAAAGTAAGACTTGGTTGTTTCTTTTACAACAGAGTTAACCCTTTCACCGCCAGCCATATTTTAGCCAAAAAGTTCCATTAAATGTACCTGGGTAGAGAACAAAATCCATCCGCAGTATTGGGGATTCTTCTGTGACAGATATAAAATAAGGTCTATCCTTACTTCCCAAAACTAAGACAATCGGGTCTTTGGATAACAGACCCCAATTTGATGCCTTTCAATGACATAGGGGTTAAATCACTGTGGTGCTAAAATGCGACTTTGGCGGTGAAAGGGTTAATCTTCAGTGCTACGATGAAGGTGGAAGATCAAACGAAGAAGAAGAAGAACAGATGTATGTTTGTCACAAGATGCCCCCAGAGAGCTCCAGAAAAGGACATTCCGTGTTAACCTATGACACTTTCAAACTTTCGTGGAAGACTATGACTTGCAATACGAGAAGGGGTGCACTTTGCACCGGCTCTAGTGCTGCAGCCAAAGGGATGGGTTGGCTTTTGGGGGTCCTTCCCCAACGCCAATCATCCCCAAAGTTCTGTAGTTTAGCCGCCATGACAGACCGCATAGTCTGTTAGGTAGGTAGGTAGGTAGGTAGGTAGATAGGGACAGGCTTCAGCCTTCAAGCCTCGCGGCTTATAGAACGTCCCATCCATTTGAATTATTTCTTTTACATATTTGCATATTGCATGCGGTCAAAAGTACGATTTCAAATCAATCGTCGAAATCAAAAAATATTTGACTAAGCATTTCGTAACTGTCCAGGAGATTTTTGAGTTGGTTAGCTGATTGTGCTGTTTCAATGTTAGGTGGCAGTGAGTTCCAGAGGTTAGCAACACGGTTACTAAAACAATGCTTTCGTTTGTTAGTATTATGACGTTGAATCTGTGCCTTACCTTCTTGATTTCTAGTTTTACTGAAAATAGAGACTCAAAACTTATATCATCTAAATTATTATAGATTTTCTACACCTGAATGAGATCTCCTCTTACACGTCTTCCTTTTAATGAATAAATTGAACAATTTTAACCTCTCTTGATGCCCTCCTCTGCACTCTTTCAATAGCCACGGACTGTCGCTTCAGGTAAGGGTACCATATTGTATTGCCGTATTCCAGATGTGGACGGACCATAGACTTGTACAGCAATAAAAATGTTTCACAATAAGCACAGACGGACAGACAGAGAAAAACACACAGGGCCCTTTCACCCCATTCCAACGGACCTTCTTTCCTTTCAGTCTTACAGAGAACGCGGTTCCTGACGTCACGGCAGCTAGTGTTGGGCTTTACGCGCGTTATTGTCACTTATGAAAACGGTTCTTCCGGATCGAATTTGTGACGTAACTGTTTTGTTGTTTGTGTGTGTGTGTGTGTGGAGGAATAGGAGAGAAAGAGGGGGGGGGGGGGGGGGGGGGGGAAGGGGGAGTTTTTCCACCCGAGTCTGATCGCATGAAAAAACAGGACTGTTTTGAACCTTGACGCGAAAGTTGTAGGCTTTAAAATGTTTTCTGACGTCACAATCTACAGTGTGCGTCATGGAGAGAGAGAGAGATATTTTCCCACCCGAGTTTCGGTATCTGATTGAGTGCTATCGTAAACAGGAACGTTTTTGAACCTTCACACGTAGTGAGTGAATTGTTCCTTTTCTGACGTCATAATCCTAATCTGGCGTCATTGTCGTACGTAGGGTTGTCTGACGTCAATGAGGACCGTAAATACCCCTCACACGTAGTAAGTGAATTGTTCCTTTTCTGACGTCATAATCCTAATCTGGCGTCATTGTCGTACGTAGGGTTGTCTGACGTCACAGGACCGTAAATACACCTCAAGCAATAACATCAAGAAACACACACACACACACACACACACACACACACACACACACACACACACACACACATACTAACCATTATACCAGCCAATCAACCAGTCAGTCGAGCTGTGTAAGAACATCGTCGACAACAACAACAAAATTAAGCAAGCAAACACTTAGGTTATCAACAACAAATAGACCAATCAACTATAACATCAAATGCGTCATAGCCCCTCAGTCCCCCACCCCCTCCCACCAGTACCAGAATTTTGGTGACGACTAGACTAGGTATAGGGTAAAACGGGTTAAAAAGCCCACGGGCGGGTAAGAAGCCCATGCCAATTATCTCATGAAATGAAGCAAATTTCAGTCACATTTTGCCCATGAGACGAGTGTTTAGCGTTCGTCTCATGGGCAAAATGTGACTGAAATTGGCTTCATTTCATGGGCAAAATGTGACTGAAATTGGCTTCATTTCATGGGCAAAATGTGACTGAAATTGGCTTCATTTCATGAGATAATTGGCATGAGTTTCTTACCCGCCCATGGGCTTTTTACCCCGTCTTACCCTATAGACTTCTGATCCGGATTGATATCGAAAACAGTAAGAATGTTTTGAACATTCATTCTCTTCTTATTTTTCGTTCCCAGGCCATAAGGCCATAATGAGAGAGGTACGTAGGCCTATGTGTCCGGCTTCCAGTTTTCACTGGTCTCCCCGCTGCATTCAGCCGACAAATTCCGATATCGGAGGAGCTCAAAGGAGAACATTATTACGAAGATTTTGTTTGAGAGAACAAAAGGCAGAAGAATGGGCCAGTAAGCCAGAAAGATAGTAGGGGAAGACGGGGTAAAAAGCGCATGGGCGGGTAAGAAGCCCACCCCAATTATCTCATGAAATAAAGAAAATTTCGGTCAAATTTGCCCATGAGACGAATGCTAGACATTAACGCTCGTCTCATGGGCAAAATGAGACTGAAATTTGCTTCATTTCATGAGATAATTGGGGTGGGCTTCTTACCCGCCCATGCGCTTTTTACCCCGTCTTCCCCTCGGCCTAAATGATCGACACACTTCTTCTTCTTCTTCTCCTCCTCCTCCTCCACCTCCTCCACCTCCTCCCCCTCCTCCTCCCCTCCTCTTCCTCCTTCTTCTTCCTCCTCCTCTTCTTCTTCTTCTGGTGATCTCGACGTGTTTCTTGCAAAAACTCACCCGTCAGGGTGCCCCTTTAATAACAACAGCAAGTGGCCAGCAAGTATAGCCTTTAAGCAAATACATGTTATGCGTCAAAGCCCCCCCCCCCCCCCCCCCCATCCCCCCACCCCCATCAATTCACCCTCCACCCCTACCCGGGTCCGGGTTTTCGTGACCACAGTTTCATGGTTTCAATAGATTTCCTTCTGATCGACAGATACACGGGACTGTTTTGAACGCACCGGGGCAGTGGGTGCATGATGCCTCGTGCCTCCATACGGGGAGCTGAACGACTCCGCCCCCCTCCACGAGTCTCTACCCGTGGTGGGGATACCGGGGATGGGGGTGGGGGGTCTTTTGTAAAACTAGTTCTCCCCCCCCCCCCCCCCTACCTTCTTGAAGTTCTGTGCTTGTACATTTCCTCTAATTTGCCACTCTCTTTGACTCTGCCTTTCTACCATCTACTATCTGTCTGACTTATTGACCCATTCTCCTGCCTTTACAAAAAGAAATCTTCCAAATAATTGACAAAGAGAGACAGATACACAGGGAGACAGAGAGACAGAAGAACAGAAAGAGAGACAGCGCTAAAGACCCCCCACGTCACGTGTCAAATTCCCTCATATGCTTGGAAGATTTCTCAAGATTTTATTACCAGCTATAAGAGGGAAAACACGTGAAAACCGTGATTTTGATACATAACTTGGTGGGTCTTTAAAACAACGAGCAGAGAGAGAGAGAGAGAGAGAGAGAGAGAGAGAGAGAGAGAGAGAGAGAGAGAGAGAGAGAGAGAGAGAGAGAGAGAGAGAGAGAGAGAGAGAGAGAGAGAGAGAGAGAGAGAGACAGAGACAGAGACAGAGACAGAGACAGAGACAGAGAGACAGAGACACAGAGAGAGAGAGAGAGAGACAAAGAGAGAGAAAAAGAGAGAGAGAGAGAGAGAGAGAGAGAAAGAGAGAGAGAGAGAGAGAGAGAGAGAGAGAGAGAGAGAGAGAAAAGAGAGAGAGAGAGAGAGAGAGAGAGAGAGAGAGGAGAGAGAGAGAGAGAGAGAGAGAGAGAGAGAGAGAGAGAGAGAGAGAGAGAGAGAGAGAGAGAATAAGAGACAGAGACAGAGAGAGAAAGAGACAAGAAAGTCAGAGAGTGTCAAAGAGATAGTCAGAGACAAAGAGAGTCAGAGACAAAGAGAGAGAGAGAGAGAGGGAGAGAGAGAGAGAGAGAGGGAGGAGAGAGAGAGAGAGAGAGAGAGAGAGAGAGAGAGAGAGAGAGAGAGAGAGAGAGAGAGAGAGAGAGAGAAGAGAGAGACAGAGACAGAGAGAGAGACAGAGACAGACAGACAGAGAAAGAGACAAGAAAGTCAGAGAGTGTCAAAGACAGAGTAACAGACAGAGAAATAGTCAGAGAGAAAGAGAGACGGACACAGAGACAAACGCTCAGCGGGATATTTACACAATTCATGCTCTTAACGAGGCGTGACAATTAACATCTCTCTATGATTCGGTTCCCTCCAAATGTTATCACTGTGGTATCATCATCATCATCATCAGGATCATCATCATCACAGGATCATCATCATCGTCATCAGCAGCAGCAGCAGCAGTCCTTATTTTATGGTTCACGCACTGATGCTCCTCGGCTGACGGAACTAATACAAATGATATTGACCTTAGCGGGTAGGTGAGTGAGGAAAGAAAAGAAAAGAGAGAAAGAAAGAAAGGAAGAAAAAGAATGAAAGAATAGAAGAAA
>CM065710.1:7548901-7551401 GCA_017654935.2 Phymorhynchus buccinoides
TCTCTCTCTCTCTCTCTCTCTCTCTCTCTCTCTCTCTCTCTCTCTCTCTCTCTCTCTCTCTCTCTCTCTCTCTCTCTCTCTCTCTCTCTCTCTCTCCTAAGCCCCACCCTCCTTGTTTACAAGTACACAAGTTCTGTGGGAGGGGCTAGGTAGGCTAATAAGCAAGTAGCCTGTAGATATAAATACGTGGAACAAAACATAGGCAGCGAATGAAAACTACCAACGCTACACACTATAGACTAGTAACTGACACTTCTTAGACCACTCTAAAAGCATTGATTCTCAGTTTATACGGTCTACTAGAGTAGGTAGGCTTGCTTTACCTTTATAGTCATCATGATCACGCTAAGGTAAGTCAAATCAGATTGTTGTGCTCATGAAATAATTTGTGTACACTCCAATGTATTATGTCACTAAACTTTGTTTTAAAACCCTTTCACCGGCAAAGTCGCATTTTAGCACCACAGTGATTTAACACCTATGTCACTAAAAGGCATCACATTGGGGTCTATTATCCAAAGACCCTATTGTCTTAGTTTTGGGAAGTAAGGATAGACCTTATTTTATATTTATCACAGAAGAATCCACAATACTGCAGATGGATTTTGTTCTCTACCCAGGTAAATTTAATGGAAAGTTTTGGCTGAAATATGGCTGGCAGTGAAAGGGTTAAACCAAGTCAGGATCGAGCTTTCGTTCTGAATCAGTCCTTTTGTCTGTCTGTCTTTTTCTTCGATCGCTCAGTTAGCTTCCTGTCAATAAACGATTTTCGGGAAGAAAAAAAAAATCTAGGGGAGAGCACTTCGTGAAAATTAGAGTAAAGGTCAAGGTGGAATTAACCGAGAAATGCAGGGGGTGGCACATCTTTACCTTTACCACACAAATTAGAGTTGCTATTAACCTCCATTACTCGGTCAAAAACCATAGCGACAATGCAGCAATGGCGTCGAAGCTTGAAACCGCAGGATGCGAGTCAGCGGCTTGCAAACATTTTTTTTTTAAAATGAGGGGTGGCCAGTGGCCACAAACTGATAAAACTTGCAAAATGTGACGTAAAAATATAAATGACATATTTTTTTAGAATGACGCACGGTGTTCTAATTAGTGCTGTATGTCTGCTCAAACACACGAGTTGATAGGCTACGAGACTGGTAGAGTGACTTCCCCTGTTTGTCCGATTGAATTAGGCAAGATCACTCCCACACACCATGAAATTACTCCCCTTTATTATTTCCGAACAATTCCTATTATGGGCGCAGATGCGTTATGCTGCCGTTATGCGCCTTACTAAGAAATATTAAGGGCCCAGTATGTTCGTCTTCGGCTGGAGGGAAATTATTGTACATACTAAGTGTGTCTTGAAACTGAAAAGGCAGGGAGTGGACCATCGTAGGCAGAAAGACAGTAGATGACAGCAAGCAAAGGGAAAAGGCAGAGTCAAAGAGAGAGACGGACTACAGGAAGTTACAAGTACCGAACTTCCAGAAGGTGGGGGAACTATTTGTGCGCAACACTACCAGGCAGAAAGATAGTAGATGACAGCAAGCAAAGGGAAAAGGCAGAGTCAAAGAGAGAGAGAGAGTCAAAGAGAGACGGACTAGAGGAAGTTACAAGTACCGAACTTCCAGAAGGTGGGGGAACTATTTGTACGCAACACTACCAGGCAGAAAGATAGTAGATGACAGCAAGCAAAGGGAAAAGGCAGAGTCAAAGAGAGAGAGAGACGGACTAGAGGAAGTTACAAGTACCGAACTTCCAGAAGGTGGGGGAACTATTTGTACGCAACACTACCAGGCAGAAAGATAGTAGATGACAGCAAGCAAAGGGAAAAGGCAGAGTCAAAGAGAGAGAGAGACGGACTAGAGGAAGTTACAAGCACCGAACTTCCAGAAGGTGGGGGGGGAACTATTTGTACGCAACACAACGAGGCAGAAAGGTAGATGACAGTAAGCAAAGGGAAAAGGCAGAGTGAAAGAGAGAGAGAGAGAGACGGACTAGAGGAAGTTACAAGTACCGAACTTCCAGAAGGTGGGGGAACTATTTGTGCGCAACACAACCAGGCAGAAAGATAGTAGATGACAGTAAGCAAAAGGGAAAAGGCAGAGTCAAAGAGAGAGAGAGAGACGGACTAGAGGAAGTTACAAGTACAGAACTTCCAGAAGGTGGGGGAACTATTTGTACGCAACACAACGAGGCAGAAAGATAGTAGATGACAGCAAGCAAAGGGAAAAAGGCAGAGTCAAAGAGAGAGAGAGAGAGAGAGACGGACTAGAGGAAGTTACAAGTACCGAACTTCCAGAAGGTGGGGGAACCATTTGTACGAAAAAACAAAGCGGTATAGCCACAGGGGATTTTGTCTGTCTGTCTGTCTGTCTGTCTGTCTGTCTCTCTCTTGCTCTGTCTCTGTATCTCTCTCTGCATGTGCGCTCTCATGTGCTTATGCCAATGTGTATGCGTGCCCATGTGCTTGTGCGTCCTTGTTTGCATTCGTAACTAATAC
>CM065710.1:7555979-7558479 GCA_017654935.2 Phymorhynchus buccinoides
GACCTATGGAAATGGAGAAATAAAAAGAACAAACAAGTATACATATGAAGGAATTACATTTATACAGCAAAATGGTAAAAACCACATTATCCCATTTAAAAAATATAAAGTGCATTTTTCTTCAGTTCATTGCGTCCTTTCAAATGAAACCAATACACCTAGATGCACTGAATATCAGATTTTAATCCCATACCCCCACCCTCCCTCCCTCCCTCCATAGCTGCCTCCACCTCCTGCACTATTTATTATCCGAATACAAAATTGTAAAGTGTATATTTTCATCAGCTTAGTGAGACCTTTTCAATAACAGCAATTAATTAAAATATGTTAAGCAGCAGATGTTACCCTATAACCCCACCACCACCACCACCACCACCCCACCTATCCACCACCCACCACCATCATCCCACCCCTAGCTTGCCACACCCCCCCCCTCCACCCCCTGCGCTATTTATTATCCAATTAGAAAAAAATGTAAAGTGTATTTTCCTTCAGCTTCGTGAGGCCTTTTCATATAACAGCAATTAATTAAAATATGTTAAGCAGCAGATGTTACCCTATACCCCACCAACCACCACCACCACCACCACCACCCAACTACCACCATCCACCACCCCTAGCTTCCACCCCCCCCCCCCCCACCCTCCACCCCTGCGCTATTTATTATCCAATTAGAAAAATGTAAAGTGTATTTTTTTCAGCTTCGTGAGGCCTTTTCATATAACAGCAATAGACTCATATAATCATAATAAACATCAGAAATTTGTACCTCTCCGCCCCCCCCCCCCCCCTCCCCAGCTTCCCCTACATTGTTTAAACTTTGCACACATATAGATGTTTATGCAAGCTTTCAAACAATAATGATTTGAATAATTAAATACTTAAAACATCACTGTAAACAGATAGCAAACAGATAACAAATTAGATTAGTGGGTTAGAGAGTATTCAACAGGCAACATGAGTTAAGAAACTCATCAACACTGAAAGCCTCGATAGCTCATTGGTAGAGTGTCCTGTCTGTCATGCCAATGGTTGCGGGTCCGATTCTCGGCACGGGCACTTTTAAATTTGTTTATTTGTGTATAAGTTGTATCCATTAACGATAGTTTCATTTGTACTTTAAAATTGTATTGGCAATCTTGTACTTTAGACACCCCCCTCAATCTTTGTTTGTTTGTTGTTGTCCCACATGTTCGATTGTAGCGAGTGAGCCTTGAAGGGCTTTGCCTCTTGTTGTTTTTCGCATAGTGCAACATCAATTTTCAAGTCACGGTGTTGTCGACCTGATATGAGACGGCGTGACGAAGAAAATATTGAAGACTGAGGTAGGAGAAGAAGGAGGAGGAGGAGGAGGAGGATAAAACTAAAGGGGGGAAAGTGATGGGTATAAGTAAGGACACGAGTGAAGAAAAGAGAGGCAAAAGGCAGATGAGGAGGGGGAGGATAAAACTAAGGAGGGGTGAGGGGTAGAAGTAAAGACACGAGGAAGAAAGAGAAGGAAGAAGTTAAGGAGGAGGGGGAGGATAAAACTAAGGAGGGTGAGGGGTAGAAGTAAAGGCATGGAGGAAGAAAGAGAAGGAAGAAGAGAAGGAGGAGGAGGATGATAAAAACTAAAGGAGGGTGATGGGTAGAAGTAAGGACACGGGGAAGAAAGAGAAGGAAGAACAAGGAGGAGGAGGAGGATGAGGTAATAAAACCTATAGGAGGGTAGATGGGTAGAAGTAAAGGACACGGGGTGAAGAAAGAGAAGGACAGAACAAGGAGGAGGAGGAGGATGATAAAACTAAGGAGGGTGATGGGTATAGAAGTAAAGTGACACGGGGAAGAAAGAGAAGGAAAGAACAAGGAGGAGGAGGAGAAGGAGGATAAATACTAAGGAGGGTGATGGTAGAAGTAAAAGACACGGGAAGAAAAGAGAAGGTAAGAAGAGGAGGAGGAGAGAGGATTGCAAAACTAAGGAGGGTGATGGGTTAGAAGTAAAGACCACGGGAAGAAAGAGGTAAGGAAGAAGGAAGGGAGGAGGGAGAGAGGATAAAAACTAAGGAGGGTGATGGTTAGAAGTACAGACACGGGGAAAGAAGAAGAAGAAAGGAGTAAGGAGGAGGAGGAGGATAAAACTAAGGAGGGTGATGGGTAGAAGTAAAGACAGCGGGGGGGAAGAAGAGAAGGAAGAAGAAAGGAGGAGGAGGAGGATAAAACTAAGGAGGGTGATGGGTAGTAAGTAAGGACAATAACGAGGAAGAAAGAGCAGAAGAGGAAGGAGAAGGAGGAGGGAGGAGTAGAGAGGAGGAGGAGAAGGAGGAGGAGGAGGCCTTAGAAGAAGAAGAAAAAGAATAGAGTAGAAGGAGGAGTTTGCGATTACTTCTCATTAAACAAGCGCGAAAATCGCAATAGTTTGTGGCGCGCGGTCTATTTTTACCACTCCAATCATGAGTTACCTCCCCTGGCTTTTTAATAATTTTAATCTGTAAACCAGAATGTTATCTCTGCACCCTTTCGT
>CM065710.1:7563479-7588736 GCA_017654935.2 Phymorhynchus buccinoides
TTATAAGAGGAAGAAGGGAAAGCAGTCAAGTCTGACCAGATGACGCAGCTTCAAAATAATGCCAATTGACACGCGAGAAACATTTTGCCTTCAAAATCAACTTTCAAAAGCAAAATTTTTTATACGACCTAGCGGAATAAATAGACGAAACGCGTATTTCGATCCGCATCGCGAGCGAATGTCCGATATTTACGCGGTACTCGAGTTTTTAAGGCCCCTCCTAGGATCCTTAGCGCGTGATATTATAGATGTGTGTGAATCGAGAGAATTACCTAGTGCTTTCCGTCTCTATGTGTCCCCGTCTCCATGTGTACATGCCCAATTTTGTCTCTATGTGTCCCCCGTCTCCATGTGTACATCCCCCCCCGGGCACCCCCCCCCCCCAATTTCGTCTCTATAGTGTCCCCGTCCTCCATGTGTACATGCCCAATTTCGTCTCTATGTGTCCCCCGTCTCTATGTGTCCTTGTCTCTATGTGTCCTGTCTGTATGTGTCCCTGTCTCTTATGTGTCCCCGTCTTTGTATGTCCCCCGTCTCTATGTGTCCCCCGTGTGCTCTATGTGTCCCTCGTCTCTATGTGTCCCAGTCTCTATGTGCCCTCGTATTGTATATCTCCGTCTTTTTGTTGATCCTAACCCTAACCCAATACAAGCATCAACCTTAACCGTGAACCCTAATCCTTACCCTAATCAGAGGCACATATGGAGGACCGAGTATTAGATATTTTAACATTATTTTAACATAATTATAATATAATGATATAGCATGCGCATTCTTGGAAATTAGTAAACAAACGAAATGAAGTGAATGCATACTAACATTGTCATAATCAATATGGCGTTTTAGGAGCCAGGCGGGAAAAATAAGTTATGGAGGATCGAATGTTAGTGTCTCTCAAAGACATTTGTTCAAATTTGAAATAGAGGAGAATACTTTGATGTCAAGCGGAAGGGAATCCATATGGAGGAACCCGAAAAGGTAAAACTTGACTTGAAAGTATCTATTCTCGTATTTGGTAAAAATGTAGTTCAAGTTCAAGATTGCCGAAAGAGGAAAGGAGGAGGAGAAGAAGAGGATACCCGGTAAATATGATGAGGGAAAAACAACACGAACCAAAAATAAATAAACCGAAAAACAGAAAAAACCCAAAAAACGGACACTTACCCCAAGCCATGTCCAACAGCAGAAACAGCCCCACAACCACATGCAATCGCATCTCTATGCTTCAAGTTTCTAAAAACGTTTTACTTAAAATCACAACAAGAACAATTTTGTTATCACGAGTGTTCCTCTCTGCAGCTTATAACCAACTGAAACCTATGGGACGAACGGGGCCTTGTGTGAGTGTACGTGTCACATAGTTAATTGCATGTGCACACAATGCAACATATGGGCCCCATCTCTCTCACTCTCACATCACACACACACACACGGCACGCACGCACGAACGCACGCACGCACGCGCGCACACGAGCGCACAAACACACACACACACACACACACACACACACACACACAGCACACACCCACACACTACACACACAGGTCACACAACACACCACAGCCTCAAAACGCGCAAAGGGATTGAGAGTTTAAGCCAACGATTTTTAGTCCGTCACCAAGACGGACTCATTGCGATGGGCTGGGTTTGTTTTTGGTGGTTTGTTTTGTTTGTTTGTTTGTTTTGTGGTGTTTTTTCTTGTTGTTTTTCTGTCTGTCCCAAGGATATCTCTCCCGAACCGCTTGACGAATCGAATCGCGTCCAATTTTGTGTGAAGGTGTACCTCCTTAATAGAAAGACAATCAATGGGTGCAAACCATTTTTGCCGTCGTGACCTTGACCTTGACGTACGACCTTGAGAACCGAAAATCTATTTTTAGCCATATGTCGGGCACCGAGTCAACATAGGATGTTGAAACTTGGTATGAAGGTGGTTTGGCTTATGCCCGTTCTGATTATGATGCAAGGTCAAGGTCAAGGTCAAAAAGATCGCTGGAGCCTGAAAATGCGAGGGTCATTTTTTTCTCCTTCTGTCTGTCCCAAGGATATCTTTCGAACGGGTTGACAGAATCACGTCAATTGTGTGTGCCGGTGTGTCACCATGAGAGGAAGGCATCCGCGCAAAACATGGGTTTGCCGTCGTGACCTTGACCTTGGCGTACGACCTTGAAAACCGAAAATCTTTCAGGGGCCATAACTCCCACACCGTTGGTGTTAGAGTCTTCAAATTTGGCATGAAGGTACTTTGGCTTATGCCCGTTCTGATGGTGGCATACCGATCAAGGTCAAGGTCACGGTCCGGGCGATCGGTAGGCCTTGAATGTGGTAGGGGTCTACACATTGGGTTTTAAGCCATATTTTCCACATTGGTACTTGACAGAAGCGCTTCAGATTGTGTGTGGTACTGTATACCCTAGAAAAGAAAACATCCGAGCATAAATTATCACCATGCTGACCTTGACCTTGACCTTGAGTGTGACCTTGAAAACCGAAATTTCCTTCTTTGCGCTATATGTTTCTTCTTCAAGCTGTATCTCGTGAACTAGAAGACAGAATCCCTTCCAATTTTGTGTCAGGATGTGACACTCTACGGGGTGTCGCAAGTGCGTGGCATTGCTGGTGACGGACATGTCTGCCGCTCGGGGGCGACGCCCTTGTTTTTTCTTCTTGCGACCAACAATTCAGTGAAAAAACAAAAAGAGAAAGATAAACCACCCTAGGCCTTTTGTTTTTGCATCGCGTGCAAATTGCACGTGCAACTGTGTAGTGTTGGTGCGTGGTTGAATTGGGCTGAAGAAATGTGGGAAATCGAATGGGTTGGGGGGTGGGAGGGAGGGAGAGGGTAGAAGATTAGGCATGGAGAGAGATAAAAGGGGGGGCGGGGCATGGGGGGTGGGGGGGGGGGGTGGGGGGGGGGGGGGGGGGGGGGGTGTCAGTCAATCAGACAGTAAGTTAGGTTGTAGAGGAGAATTGAAAAAAAAACAAAAATGTGATTGTGAAAAACTAGTCGTATAATTGTTGATTTGATCTTAGGCTTTTCTAGACGCGTACGTCTTTGTCTGTTAATTGTTGTGTTGATTTTTGTCGATTTATTTTGTCGTTGCAAAAACAGAATTTCCTGTAAAAATGGACAATAAAAATATTGATTTGATTGATTGATTGATTGATTGATTGATTGATTGAGTCCACCCAGCTGGTGTACTCAAAACAAAACAATTGTCTTTATTAAGTGTTTTCAACAACATTTTTGCTTGCTTTGGCAGGTTGTTTTTCTTCAGAAAAAAGCATACTTATACCTTGTACAATATGTAGATGACTTAATAGCTTATTTACTGTCACCAGACAATGAATGTACTTGTATAATGCAGATCACCAGTGGTCAGTTGTCCCAATGACCAGTGGTCACTTTGATTTAATAATCAAATTCTGATTCTTAATAGATTATTCCCTGTCACCAGATAATGAATGTACTTGTATAATGCAGATCACCAGTGGTCACTCCCACTGACCAGTGGTCACTTTGACGTAAATTCCCACATTTTCACTATTTAACAGCTTGTTAGTGTGTCATGAGTACTACAGTACCTTGTGCAATGCAGATGACCAGTGGTCAGTGCCAATGACCAGTGGTCACTTTGACGTAAATTCCACATTTTCACTATTTAACAGCTTGTTAGTGTGTCATGAATTCTACAGTCCCTTGTCCAATGTAGTTGACCAGTGGTCAGTGACAATGACCAGTGGTCACATTGACGTAAATTCCACATTTTCACTATTCAACAAGCTTGTTATTGTGTCATGAATTCTACAGTCCCTTGTCCAATGTAGTTGACCAGTGGTCAGTGACAATGACCATTGGTCACTTTGACGTAAATTCCACATTTTCTTTATTTAACAGCTTGTTAGTCTGTCCACGAGTACTACTAGTGCCTTGTGCAATGTAGATGACGAGTTGGTCAGTTGACAATGCCCAGTGGTCACTTTGATTAAAAATCAAAAGTTGATTCTTATAGCTTATTTCCTGTCACTAGATAATGTTATGCTCTTGTATAATGCAGTTGACCAGTGGTCACGGTCACTGGCGAATGGTAATCTTCATTGTGCAAAGTGCATGCAAGGTGCAACATTATCTGGTTACGGGCAACAAGCTGATGAGTGTCAAAATTTGAGTTTTAAGCAAAAGTGGCCAATGGTTATTGTCATTGACCTCTGGTCATCAACATCGTACAAGGTACATCAATACACACGATACACTAATAAGCTTTTAAACAATGGAAATGTGCAGTTTACGTCAAAGTGGCCAGTGGTTATTGTCATTGACCTCTGGTCATCAACATCGTACAAGGTACATCAATACACACTATACACTAATAAGCTTTTAAACAATACAAATGTGCAGTTTACGTCAGCATGACCATTGGTCATTGTCAGTGACCATTGGTCATCTGCATTATGCAAGTGCATAAACTATGTGGTGAAGGAAATAAGCTGCTAAAAATATATATTTGATTTTAAAGACCCCCCACGTCACGTGTCACATTCCCTCTTATGCTAGGAAGATTTCTTAAAGATTTCTTACCAGCTATAAGTAGGGATAAGCACGTGAAACCCGTGAATTATGACACATGACTTGGTGGGTCTTTAAGTCAAAGTGACCACTGGTCATTGTCACTGGCCACTGGTCACCTACATTGTACAAGGTACAATAGCACTCATGACACACTAATAAGTTGGTAAATAGTGAACTGACTACAACCACAAGGTCTAAAAGAAAGGTGGTGTGGCAGTGTGGTTAAGACGTTCGCCTGCCAAATGTACGCTGGCGCGTGACTGCAACGTGAGTGACACGGGTTCGAATCCCGGCCTCTCCCTTTCTTTCTAGTTCGACAGAAAAATCGAACTGAACGTAGAGTCCTTTGGATGGGGACTTAAAGCTAGTCTGAGCCGTGCTGCTTTACGCACGTAAAAAGTTGCAGTTGAAAGTCAGTAAAGAGCAGGGAGAAATCCCGCTGCTGGTATTGGCCAAATTGATAGTCTAGGCTTCCAAAGCCTGCCCTACATCACACCCTCCTGATCACCCTGCTCCCCCCCCCCCTAACAAAAAATGGGTTAGGCGCTGCGAGCTTGCGGCGACGCGCTCTCCTGGGGAGAGCAAGCCCGAATTTTACAGAGATAAGTCTCTGTGACTTGAATATTACCAAAATACCAAAAATACAAGTAAAGAAACAGACAAACACACAGAGTCACACACACACACACACACAGAGACACACACACACACACACACACATACACACACACACACACACACACACACACACACACACACACGAACACACACACACACACACACACGACACACACACACATTGTCACTTCACACACACACACACACATAGAACGGACACAAAGCACGCACACGACAGGAACACACAGACACACACACACACACACACACGGGACTTGACTGGAACCAATTTATTGTCAGATTAAAATAAAAGCTGTACTGACAAACACACGACAAAACACACACACACAAACACACACACGTGGCTGCACAACGCACACACACGGATATACACACACACGCGCGCGCGCACGCACACACACGCACGCACGCACGCACGCGCACGTCGCGCACCGCAGAAGCGCACGCGTCGCGCGCATGGCGCGCAGCGCGCACACGCACGCACACACACACCACACACACACACACACACACACAAGACACAGACTAACGAACAAAATGTCTGTCTCTCTTTTCACATTACAGGTATCTTCCACCCGTGAGGATACCGGGGGGTCTTTAGTACAAATAGTTGCCGGCCCCCCCCACCTTCTGGAAGTTCTGTGCTTGTAACTTCCTCTAATCTGCCACTCTCTTTGACTCTTCTGCCTTTTTCCCTTTGCTTACTGTCATGTACTTTCTTTCGTATGAGAGTAAAAAAAAACAATTCTTACAAAGAATCTTTACCTTTACCAGATTTTTATCCAGCCGAAGACGGACATGCTGGCCTAACTATTTCTTAGTTAGGCGCATAACGGCAAGCATGGCGCGTCTACTGACGAACTCATAATTGACAGGAAACTGTCTGAGGCGATCGACGACGAAGAAGAAGACAGGTATCTTCGAAATTAGACTCACTGTGAGTCCCTTTATGTGGTAACTGTGGGTGGGGATCCGGAATAACACCGAATGTACACTGTCGCGTAAGAGCGAATGTACATTGCAGACTAACACCGATTTTGTTTTTAATCTACAGTGTAGCCTAAAGCCGAAAATCTACAATGTCGCCCAACACCGAATCTACAATGCAGCCTAAAACCGAACGTACAGTGTAGCCTAAAGCCGAAAATCTACAGTGTCGCCCAACACCGAATCTACGGTGCAGCCTAAAGCCCAGATCGTTTGAGCGACAGACTATGCGACTGACAGACTATGTTACTTCATATGACTCGATCAGGTCGTGACGTAGATCAAATTTTGTTTCCCGCTCACAGAAGAGGTCACAAGCCATCTGACTCGATCAGACTCGATCAGTGACTGGGCCCGACTGAGTCAGCATGATTGAGTTAGATGGTATGCAAATGAGGTGAAACGTCACGACCTGATCGAGTCCGGAGGATGAGGCAGTCGCATAGTCTGTCGCTGGCTTAACACCGAATGTACAGTGCAGCCTAAAGCCGAAAATCTTTCGTTTTTTCCCATAACCCCCACCTCCCCTCCATTTTTTCTCTCCACCCCTATCACCAAGCCCGTACCCCACCCCCTTCCTTAAACTCTTTACTCCCCACTCCTTCACCGCCTTCTCCTCTCTGAGTAAATATATTTTGCGGTGCTTTTTGGTCCAATGCACACAGCATATCCACACAGCAGCTGAGTCCCCTTTAGCAGACACCCGTGGCTCCGCGCTTTGACTGAACAGCAGATTAGGACACACTAGTAACTGTGTACATTAATAATTTCAGTCATTGTGCCTCAGTATTATTATTTCCTTCCTATGTGGCCTTTTCAAGTCTATTCTTATTGAGGGTTTTTTGGTGGGGGGTTATTTTTTTACTATTCATTCTCCCATTTTCTTTCAGTATTATGATTCTCCCCCCCCTAATTGTATGCTTGCGGGTGGGGGTGTTTTTCTGTTCTCACATTGTATGGTTTTTCTTTCGTTATAGTTTTTATTTTTTAGGGCGTTGCGTGTGTTTGTGTGTGTGTGCGTGTGCGTGTCGGTTCCTATACCGCTATGCCACAAGGCCCTCTGTGTCACAGGGCCCGCTATGCCGCAGGGTCACTATGATTGAAAACTGGATTGGTCCGACCCTGGTCCACCCTTTTATGTGGATGGGGGGAAAATCTGGGGGAGGGGGTCCCGCTATGGTGTGGGTGCGGGGGTGGGGGGGTGGGGAGCGGAGGGGGGTGTGGTTGGGTGGGAGGGGGGGTGGATGGGGGGGGGGGGGTTGGGGGACTATGGGGGGGGTATCCATGCAGGGGGGGATGTGGGGAGCATATAGCAAATAAATATTAGAAAACTAGGTAGATGTGTAGTGTTTTATAGAAACTGGAAATCACAAAAAACAACCTATATACAAAAAAAGATAATGAAAGGCGAGCTAGATGATACCAGAATGGGCGCCCCCCAATCGCTCTGGTTACCGAATGGTAAATGGAATTGTGTTTGTTTCTCCCCCGTGGCATTCTGTATCAATGACTTTTGCTGCCAAGGTGGGCTCCATTCACTGCAATGATTCAATGAACTTATAAATTGATATGAATATAAAAACTTTTACTAATAAAAAATACCCTAGTAATGGATTAGTTCCTATATTATTAAAAATATTAGTATATAATATAATATATATGAACTTTAGTTGGGGGGGTTTTTTTAAGAAAACAAACATTTTAAAATATGATGAGCAACACCTGTTGTTCAGAGCTTGAAACTCACAATTTGAAAAATGTTGAGATCTCTGGTTTTTAGTTAACTCGACATTGAACGTTGCTCTGGATGAGTAAACTATGTTAGGGTGAAGGGAACTGGGATAAAAGGGCGCGATCATTGAGGCCGGGGGTAAAAAAGCTACCAACCCGATTATCTCACTGAACACATGATAACACGCAAACTGTATACAGTCTCATTTTGCGCCCGATGGAGAACGAGCGTTTAATGTGCTACGAGACATTCGTCTCATGGGCAACATACTTATAGACTGCAAATTTTTCTTTATTTCATGCAAGACCTAATTTGGGGTGTGGGTGCGCCGTCTACACGCCACCTCCATTTGCTGAGCTCTTTTTTACCCCCGCTTCACCCCTACCTTCAAGGATGTTTGGTTGATCCCCATATTTTTCAATGGACATTGAACCACCTGCATACAGGTTGTGTTCGGTGGAAGGGTAGTTTGTGCTTTTTCTCTGTATGTATTATTTGGGATTTTTGCATTTTAATTTGTTGTTTTTTTTTTTCTTCCTTTCTCCCTTGTTGTTTGTAAAAATACGGATGGTGGAAAAATGAAAGAAAAATTTAGAGTTCAATCACACATAAACAACAAACTTATCTACAAACTTCACAGGACCGCTGTGTAAAGCACGACGTGATATTTATTCACAATGAGAACAAAACAAAATAATGCAGCCAAGCGCGATTTATTTTTTAAAATGCTCTAAAAAAAAAGAGATTTGATTGCGTTTACCCAAAAAAAAAAACAGGAATGGCTTTGTGGCCACACAAAAAACAACACAACAAAAGGAAAAGAACAAAAATCTAGGACCATCTAAAACCTAAATCCCTTAACCATAACACCTAAAACCCTATCATTAACCACGGGAAAAAAGACAACCACAAGAAAATAGAGGCAGAGGACAGGGAGGGTGGTTGTTAAAGCCTAATCTAACATATCTAACATATACAACAAAAAGAAGAAAGTGAAAAGCACCCCACCACCCACTTTTTGCGTGTTAGATGAACTGACATACACTCGAGAATTAGGTCGTACACACAAATCCACATAAAGGGAATCTGAAATCAAGCATTGATTGGTGGTTTAACATGAAACCGTTTGGACGATCCATAGATAACCGGGGGGGGGATATAAGAAACTAACGCCATAAACTTAAAATTGTTATTGGTTTTTACAAAGCAATTGGGCCCCCCAAATCCCTTCCTTGGGATATTCTGAAAAACACCAAAGGGGGTATGTCCATTTTTCAATTAATAAATAATACCGATGTTTAAATGAATCATCAACTGTAAACAATTTGTCTAAACTATGTGACTATCTGAAAAAGTTAATTATTGTGGGGAAAAATAGCGTTCATGCAGGACGAGTACACAAAAACCTTACATATTTGGCAAATCGCAAGCCTTTTCGAGTAGCGTGTGGTTTCCTCCCCCTGTTGCCTGGCTCAGCATGACTGTCTTGCCAAACCGCTTAAATATACGGGAAATCAATTGGTGGCCTTGTGTAATAGTCTAATTGTGTTCTGCCTTAAACTTTTTCTTCCTTTGTGTGTACCTATGTGTTGCCGAGAAAAAGAAATCGATTGTACCAAAAAAAGCCATTGCACTTGTGTATATACTTTTGCTTTTATGCAAAAACAACCACTTCACATTTTTCCTTTTTTGGGTGTGATACATTTTTTAAGGTCCAAAAGCAAAACCAACGGAATAATTCATCAGCGAATGACATGTGCCGTTATCAAACAACACCAGGACCAAAAAACAATTTTATATTTTTTAAAATTGACAAAGCCAAAAAGCAAAAAAGGAGCCAATGAAGGCAGGCAAAACAACAAAAAGGAGAGCAACAACCAAAATCAAACAAGATTACGCACAATCAATAAAACAACACTTTGTTTTTTAGCCCAGCCGTTGCTAGCCTCAATGGAATGCTAGGACTAAGAGTTGCCCCCTGCATGCTATCTGAGCACAGTCACATCGTCGAGGAAACCGTACGGTTGCAAGAAGAAAATACACTTGACATGCGTAGAGGCCCCACCCCATCGCTCTTGGTTGGGTAAATCATCGAACATTCATTGATGGCGTACTACCCAACACGTCGTCTCTATCTCTAATCCCGGGGGATCATGGTATGGTTATTGCTCTCTCTCTCTCCTCTCAGCTCTCTCTCTCTCCTAGCCTCTTTCTTTTTTTTCTCTCTACTCCTCTCTCCGTGCTTCCTCTTCTCCCTCCCCCCCCCCCCTCTTCTCTCTCTCTCTCGATCCTCTCTCTACCATGTTTGTAAACACCGTTTTAAAGCTAAGGGAGGCGGCCTAGGACAAAATAAAATGATTTGCTCAGGACGCGCCTGTCTCAAGGGCCAGGCTCAAAAAAAAATAAACGTCTCCTCGCGACCTCCGTTACTCTAAAAAAAGCCCCATGGGGACCACTTTTCATCGTACTCGCGGTGAAGTGTTGTGACTCACAGCGAAGCTAGGCAAAGCAAGGAAAGTAGGACGCACCTGGTGCAGGAGCTTAAGCTCCCTTGCGTTGTATAGACCCTATATTGGTTGCGTCTGTGTCGCCTATACCGGGGTATGGTATGCTCTCTCTCTATGTATGTACCCGTTTTAACGCAAGGAAGCACTAGGACAACTGATGATCAAACCAACACATAAACACCCAGACTCGTCAAGGCCTAAACCATCAAATGGTCTCTTCGCCCGTTATATTCGCGTTGGGTTAATCGACTAGACCACGAGCGAGACTGAAAGTCTTGGTATGATAGATGTACTGAGGGAGCTTCTATTCTGTTTTATTCCCCTACACCCGGGAATATGGTCATCTTCTCGTCTCTCCACACTGTATCCCAATGGGTGGCTTGTTGAGCTGACACGAGCGAACATGCCGAAAAGGGAAGTACGATCGCAGGAGCAAGGAGAGAAGCTTTATTGGTTGATAGTGATAGATTATGGATCGGGAAATTTGTTCAAACTTTAGGTGATGGTTGTTGTGAGTGCCTTCTAGACGTTCGCTACAAAAAAAACGTGTTTTTTCAAAGTCAACTCCATGTGTGTTCACGAATGACAATCTCCCATTCCATCCCCAAGATCACACATCCCACCTCCCTATAACTCATGAGTCGCCCCTTTTAGGATTTTAAATGTGGTGTTCATCCGTAGTTTACAATAGGAAATACTAATGGGGCCATGCTTATCCTTAGCGACGTGTAATTGTATCCACACATCAACTTTGGAGATGTTGTGGTTTTTTTAAGCTGTGCCCCGGTATTATGACTTGTGGTTGAGCCATAACTTTAAAATATGTTAAAAACAATATAGTTTCATGATTATGCTAAAAAATGTGTTGCTATGTCCCGTTAATATCATAAAACTTGTTTATTGCAATATTTCTATTTTTATACCTCATGGGTTCACTTTAAGTTTAAACATGTGCCTGCTTATAGTCATCCAGCATGTCTAAATGATCACGATTTGTACTTTGTTATTTCTTTTGGCACTTACCTGAACACCAAACTTTTCTCTCCTGTGGAGACGATAAATTTTATAAAAAGTGAGTTTTGATTAGTTTGAGTTGATTTCAATTGAATTGATTTTGCACTCTCTAGCAAAGGTTATGACAACATGGCTCACTGTACTCCACGCCCTGATTAAGATACTTCCCTATATTTCAAGAAACCCCCCTCCCTTCTAGGACGAACTTTTATGTGTTGATGTCTCTTAGGGTGGTATTCTAGGGGGTTCTGGCAGGTGTGTACCGGGAATTTAAACGTCGGAATTGATGTACCGGTTGCGGCTCTAAGGTCGAAAAACAACAAACTGAGCATGAGATGGCATGAACTGACAAGTGGGTGCCTAATGTCCGAAAAAATTCATGTAAAGTTTGTACGTCTTCCCTGTGTAGCCTAAGGGTCTCGAATTATGCACCAGTTCGGAAAAAGGCCCAATCCGTCAAAAAACGAGAATTTTCAAAAGTTCAAGTTGTCGCCTAACGGTCGGAATGTACGGTTGCAGTATGACTAACCGCCTCGGTTTCAGGACATGCCTGTAATCTTGATTGACGCCCTAAGGTCGAATGCCAAAAAGTTGAGGGGGGGGCCCCAAGCACGGGGGGGGTTTCGAAAAATTTTTTTGTTTCCAATAAATAAGGTTTTTGTGGCGTTGCATAAGGTCTAGAAATCGTTTTAGTTGAGCATAACATCTATACAATGCGGACCTTAGGCTAAAATTTTCTTGTGCATTTCGAACCCTTAGGCTCAACCCTTTTTTTTTGGCATGCACGGATTTTTTTATCGGGGGGGGGGGGGGGAAAACAAAACTACAACCCTTTTGCATTTCACCCTTTAGGGCTTGGGGGGGGGTGAAAACAAAAAAAAAAAAAAAAAAAAAATGTTTTTTAACACCCCAAATTTTTTTTTCCCCGAAAAAAAAACCCCCCTTTTATTTTAGGGGGGGGGGGCGCCCCAACCCTTCGTCTAAAATCGGTTACGTTAGGGCCTCAAACTTTGCAACATCTCGACCTTAAGGGCATCCCTCAACCCGTAGTAATAATCTCGTACGTTAGGTAGGCAACAAGCTTCTCTGCAACTATTCGGACATTAGGCTTGAACACGTGTGCTAGACCAATTTACCTTTATTTTCACGGACCATCTTAGAGCCAAACACCTCTGTTACCATTCGACCTTAGGCCGGGCAAACTTTAGCTTATCGTGACCTTATTTCCGGTTATTACCCGTTTTCGCTTACGTTTGACCAAAAACTCACACTGCGTCTTGCTGGTACGTTCGAAACCCCGGTCTTAACAGTTCTCTGGCCCCTTTACTGGCCCCTACGGCCGATAGGCCGGGGGCTTTTCCTTAAAGGGGGGGACCACTTTTGACCCTATTACTATAACCATAATTGGCGATAGGAAGACCTTGAGCTTTTAAACTAAAGTAAAAGAGTTGTTTGTGTGGTAGTGCGGTTTTGGAAAGGTGTAGGGGCGGTGCAGGTGGTGTGGAGGAGGGGGTGGGAGGTGAGTTACGGATGTGAGTGTGTGGGTTGCAGGGGGGAAGCACCAGGGAGTTAGGGAGTGTGTGGGTTGCAGGGACAGGGGTGGGGGGCATGGGTTGTGTTCTCCCGTCTGTGATCCTGTTTTTTGAGGAACACCCCGACTTTTTTTACTTTTAAAGAGGCGTGGTTAGGGGTGGAAAAGAGAAACACAGAGTGAAAGAAGGTGAAGAGGGACTCGGTGTTGGGGGGTATGTTGTTGTTTTTGTTTTTGAGGGGGCTACTCATGTTTGGCGGCTGTGCCTGACAGAAGCAGTTGGGACCATGAAACTGGTTGTAAGAGTGTGTTTCTTTTTCACCTTTCCACCCAGTCTATTTGCATTCATTTACCCCACACCCAACAAAAAAATCCTGCATTCGTAATGTTTTTTTTTTTCAATCCATTGCTTAAATAAAAAAATTCAGTTCAAGGGGTCTTTTCCTCCCCCTTTGTGATTGGTAGGGTGCGACGAGATGGAGTGTTGAACAGTCCTATCCATGGGCGCGAATGAGCCACGTACCGGGACAAGCTGTTTCTGGTTCGATGGCTGTGGATATTGTTGGAGAATAGGCCCGCCAAAGCGGGGTTTTGATGCGGACGATGAGGGGGAAAGTAGGAAGGTCTGGGGACGAAAATTCGTGGATGGGACGCTGGGTTGTCGTACGTCGTGTTCGGTGTGTTTGAGCGTTGGTTCCCTTCCCCCCCCCCCCCCCCATCCCATCCCTACCGCCCCCCATATTGTGATTGGGTAATCAGTTTTATAAAGACAATGTTTATATAAAATATGGATTACGAGTTTCAAGTGGTTTCATGCGTTGGTGCAGATGGTCTTAGGTTTTGTGACCGTTTATTGGTCATTTGCATTAAAACCTAGGTGGTTAACTTTGGGCCTTTTGTGCTTGCGTGTGTTTTTTTCCCCTCAAAATTGTTTGGTGTCTGTGGATCGCTCTTGCCCCGCTCTAAAATATATCTTACTTGATTTAGTTCCCTCACGCTTCGATCTTTCTTTCTTTCTTTCGTTCTGGTGTGTCTGTCTCCCCCCCTCACCTTCTGCTTCTTTACTTTTTTAGGCCTCATCTTCCTTCTCTCCGTCTTGTTCCTGTCTCGGGTTTGGTCCCTCCTAGTTTCACTAGCTCTCCTCTCTCACGATCTCTACTTTTTCTCTCTCTCGGTCCTCCCAAATCCAATCGACTACTTTCTCTTCTTGTCATCCTCATTCTCTCTCCCTATCTCTGGTCTTGCGTCCCCCTCGCTCCCTCGCTCTCTTCTCCCTCTCTCCTCTCGCTCTCTCTCTCCTCCCCCCTCTCCTCCTTATATCTCTCTCTCTCGCTCTATCTAAATATCTCTCTCTCTCTCTCTCTTTCCTCTCTTTCTCCCCCTCTCTCCCCCTCTCTCAATCCCTCTCTCTCTCTTCGCTCTCTATCTCTTAATCTCTCTCTTTCATTTCTCCCTTCTCTATCTCTTTCTATTTCGCATCTCCGCTCGTCATCTCTCGTCTCTCTCTCTCTCATCTCGATCCGTCCTCGCTCTCTCTATATATCTATATTTTAATATAATCTATATATTTTCTAGCCTCTCTATCCGTCTCTATATATATCTATATATATATATATATCCTCTCTCTCTCTCCTCTCTCTCACCCAATCTCTCTCTCTCTCTCTTCCTCACCCGTCTTTCTCTCTTTCTCTCATCTCTCGCTCTCTCTCCAGTCCCTCCTCTCTCCTTTCTCTCCCTCCTCATCTCTCTCTCTCTCTCTCTCTTTGCTCTATTCTCTCTCTCTCCCTATCTCCTCATCTTCTCTACTACTTCTGCGGTTTTACGTCCCTGTCTCTCCCTCTTCATCTCTCTCTCTCTCGGGGAGTTTGGGGGCTCTCATCTCTCTCTCTCTCTCGTCTTGCGTATCCTCTTCTTACCGGAATGCTTTTCTCTCAACTTCCTTATGTCCTCCCGAGGGCACGGTACGGTTCTCATCTTCCACTACGGCTCTCCTTGTTCTTTTACCCTTCACTCTCAGTTAGAACTCAACACAGCTCACTCTCTGTCTTATTTTGCTCCTTCCTCTTATGGGGGGGTCTTTTCTCCGTCTCTCTCGTCTCTCTTACTCGTTCCTCTGTCTCACTCTGTCTCTCTCTCAACCACTCTTTCTCTCTCTTTCTCTCTCCTCTCTTTCTTCTCCTCTCTCTCTCTCTCTCTGGGTCTCTCATCCGTCTCTTCTCTCTTGTCTACTCCCTCTCCTCCTCTCACTCTCTCTCTCTCGGTCTCCCTCTCACCGTAATAAGTCTCTGTCTCTCGTCTTCTCCGTCACTCTCTGCTCTTCATTTCTCTTCATCTCTTCTCTTTCGTCTCCTCCCTTCTCGTCTCTCTCGTCTCTCAACTCTCCTCTCGTCTCTCTCTCCTGGGGCGGGGGATGTCTCTCTCTTATGCACGCCTCTCTCCTCCAACAATCTCTATCTGTGGCTGGGCTGTGGTCTTTCTGAAGTGAAACATCTCGTATCGAATAATAAAAACTCTCATGATTAACTCCCTTCACACTTAGAGGGAAGCGGAACTTAAGGGGGTCCTGGTTCTCAACCGTGGCTGTTTGCTCGCTCATTGCTTTTTGACCTAGGCGGATGGAGTCCGCGTGGAAACATAAAAATTTTGGTGAAAGGGAGTTTAATTAAGGAGGAAGGAGTTTACTTTCATTATTTCATTCTTTCCCCATATAATTCTTAATCCTCTTACCAGCCTCACCCACTTCAAACTTTTTCGTATACATAATACCCATTTCGCCGCCAGTCATTTTCAGTGCAAAAAAAAAAAAAAAAAAATTACCATTAAACTTAACCTGGGTTAGAGGAAGAATAAATTCGGGCCAATGTTACGGCGAATCTTCCTCTGTGACATGTATAAACATTAGGGGCACTATTTCCTTTACCATCCGAAAATTAAGAAAAAAAAAAAAAAGAAAAAATAGGGGTTTCTTTTGGATAACAAGGCCATGATTTGGATGCATTTTAAGTGGACCAATGGGGTGTTCAAATCCAATTGTGGTGATTACAAAAATGTGTGGGGGGGGGGGGGGTGAAAAAAAAAAAAATTGGGGGGTGGTGGGGGAAAAAACAGGGGGGGGTTCTAAAAACTTCCTAATTTTGGTTCTTCTTTTTGTATTCGTTCTGGTCTGGTATGTCTGTCTGGTCTGGCCTGTCTGTCCTACTAATGGTCGGTTTTGTTCCTTTATTTGTCTATACCAGGTTGCTTCTCTCTATTTTTTGTGCCTCTCTCTCGTCACATCTGTCTGTCTGACTGTCTGTATCTCTCTCGTTCTCTCTCTCTCTCCTCTCCTCTCTATCGTCCGAAATCATCATCTCTCGTCTCCATTCTCTTTTCAATCTACTCCTAACTCATCTCTCTCCTCTTTCTACATCTCTCCTTTTCTCTTTTCCTCTCTCTCTCTCTCTCATCTCATTCTCTCTTATTGCCCCACTTGTGTGTCTGTCGTTGTCTCCCACGGTCTCTGTCTCTGGGGGGAAACACCCCCCCATTTCACACACAGAGAGGAGATCGGGGGGACCACCACTCACACACACACAGAGGGGACCAACACCAGGGAACAAACACAGGACAGAAAAAGGACAGGGACAACCACAAACACTCTCTCTCTCTCTCTCCCTATCTTCTCTCCACTTTTTTTTGTGTTTTTTTTTTTTCTTTTTTTTCCTCTCCACAAACCCCACACCCACACACCACCACACAGACCCACGCACGCACGTCGTTTTCATTAAACACACACGGCAACGGCACGCGGGCCACGCACACACACACCACGCACACACACACACCCCACACACACCCACACACTGCGCGCGGGCGCGCGCGCGGCCGGCGCGCTAGGGCGCGCACGCCCGGCAAACTCGCACAACCACACACACACGTGTGGGTGTGGCGCACCACAAGGGACACACACACACGACACTCTCTCTCCTTTCTGTCCACACCCAACACACAGGCGTCAGCGGGCACGCTCACACTCCAAACACAAACACCCGTGCCAACCCAAACAAGGACACACACAACTCTCTCTCTTTCCTGTCCACACACACAGACACGGGGGGGAACGCGGCGGCCACACCCACCACCCACCACACCGGCACGCACACACGACAAACCACTCTCTCTCTCTCCTCTCTCGTCTCTCTCTTTTCTCTCTCTCGCCTCTCTATCTCTCCTCTCTCTCTCTCTTTTTCTGTCTCAACCACACAACAGGGGGTGGGGGACACACGCACGCACGGACGTTCACCACACCACACGACACGACAAACACACACACACCACACACACACACACACACACACACCACACAACAACCCACACACACAAACCACAACCACACACACACGTTCACACACACACAGCACACACACACACACACACACACACACACACAACCCACGTTCCACACACACACACACCACACACACCCACCAACACCACCACAACCACACACAAACCCACACCCACACACAAACACACAAACACACACACACAACACAACACACAACACACAACACCACACCACAACACACAACACCACACAACACCACACACACACACACACACCCCACACCCACACAAACACACACACCACCCAACACACAACACAACCACCACACAGGTACAGAGAGGACCACAGGGAGAGACAGACCAGGGAAGAGAGACGGGGCGGAGGACCCCAGACCACACAGGACCACCCAAGAGCAGACAACCAGCAGGACAGAGAGACAGACACACAACCATCCGTTCAGAGACAGACAGGACACCACCCCACTACAGAAGAGACACTCACAGCGAAGACACCGTCGCAGCACACACAGCCAGCCCCCAACAGACCAGCCCCAAATGAGACCATAGGGACCCAGGACGACACCCAGCCCAGCAGAGAAGAAAGACAGCCTCCGACCGGACAGGGACTAGCAGCGAGAGACACCCAGCCCAGAGATCCGACTCTGTCTTGGCAAAGCCCAAGACACGGCGTCCGACACAGTTTTCTGGACGAAGAAGAGGGAGAGACAGGCACCAGGAGACAGAGAGAGACACAGCTCGAGGAAGTAGGACATTTTTGGGGGAGGACGAAGCAGAGGACGGAGACAGGAAGAAAAGAGGACAGACTTAAAAAGAAAGGAGAGACCAGCAAGAGAAAAAGAGACAGCCAGCAATGACAGAGGGACATGGAGACAGAAGACAGGCAGGCAAGAACAGAAAGAAAGCCCAACCACACAAGGACGGTCAGACTAAGGTCAGTTCGTGAACATGAGAGATCTTTCGAGATGATGGACCAGGAGAAGAGTTTTTTTACGGAAGAGACGGGAGGGAGAGGAGGCAGCAGAGGATTGGAGCGATTTTCCTTAGAGAGAGGAGAGATTGGAGGATCCCCAATGGAGGAAGGCTAACGAGTCTTGAACGAGAAGACTTTCAACTAGAGAGTAGATAGTCTTTCCTCCCCTCCTTCTGAGAGATATTTTAGAGTCCCTTCCCTCAGTCTTTTCCTTTTTTTGCTTGAGGAAGGACGAGAGAGAGGAGACGGAGGAGCTTCTCTTTATTGAGGGTCCGAGAGAGAGAGAGATATGAGAGAGAGAGGGAGAGAGAGACGAGAGAAGGAGAGAGAGAGAGAGACGAGGGCCTTTATAAGAGTTCCTTCCTTCCGAGAGAGGGAGAAGAAGGACTCAGTAATCTGATAGTTGCTTTCTGTTTGCGTTTATTCTGTTCGTCTATCTTAAGCTGCTCTGTTTTATCTTCCTTTTGAGCCCTTCTTGTGCAAAACTTTTCCGAGTCCTTCTTTGTGTCTTGCAATGTAGTGGATAATTAAAACCCCCACACCATGTGGATCTTGAATCGAATAGTCTAGTGTCTTGTCACATCTGGAAGAAATAGGCGAACAGTCTGGTTGGCACTAAATAAGATGCAAGGGCGCGTGTATGCATGTATGCATGCGCGCGGGCGTATGCATTTGTGTGTTTTGTGCCATATTATTAGCTGTCGCGCGTGTGTGTGTGCGCGCACCCAACCCACCCTACTGCATATACTGTACTGCATTTGCACAAGTGTCTATTTGTGTGTGCACGACTGGGACCATTGTACCAAGTATACAACCTACACCCCTAAACCATACCCGTGACATGCGTGCATTCGTACGTAACTAGTATAGTACTCTCTCTTTGTCTCGGCTTGTCTCTCTCGACTCACCTCTATCTCTCTCCCTCTGTCTCTCTCTCTCTTCCTCTCTCTCCCTTTCTGTCTCTCTCTCTCCTCTCTCTCTCTTCTCTCTCTCCTCTCTCTCTCTCCTTCTCCTCTCTCTATCTATCCTCTCAACTCTCTTCAAACCTCAACTCTCTCAACTCTCTCTCTATCTCTCTCTCTCGACCTCTCTCTCTCTCTCTCCCATTGCTCTCTCTCTCTCTCTCTCTATTCTTTCTTCTCTTATATCCTCCTCCTACGCTCTCTCTTCTCTCCTTCTCTCTCTCTCTCTCCTCTCTCTCTTCCTGGAGAAATAGGTTAGGCCAATATTTTTATCATGGTTGAAAGAAAAAGCTTCTGAAGTCTGAAGTTGGTAGAACCCTCACCCCCCCCTCTCTCACTCTCTCCTTTTCTCTCTCTCTTCTTCCCTCTCTCAGCCTATTTGTTCTCCTGGTTGGGCAAATCCCCACCCTTTAACCCTCCCCTCTCGACTCTCTCTATCTTCCCCCCTCCCTCTATCTCTTCTCTTCTCCTTTTCCCCCCTCTCACTCTATCGGCCATATGTTTACCCCACTGTCTCCCCACCCTTTATTGCTCTCTCTCTGTGTGTCTGTCCTCTCTCTCTCCCTCTCGCCCCCCTCTCTCTCAATCATCTTTCTCTCTCTCTCTCTCTCGTCTCTCTCCCTCACCTCTCTCTCGCCCTCCTACTTAATGTGTGCCGCGCAATATATGTCCATCTTGTCTCTCTGTCTCTGTCATCTGGTCTCTCTCCCAAAATGTGCGTCGGCTCCTCCACTCGCTCCCTCTCATCCTCTGGTCCCTCACTCCGTCTCTCAACTCTCCACTCTCTCGGTCTCTCAAAAAAAAATCTCTCCCTCTCTCTCCCTCTCTCTCTTTCTCTCTTCTCTCTCTCCCCTCTCTCTCTCCCCTCTTTCTCTCTCGCCTCTCTCCCTGCATCCGTCATCTCTCTCTCTCTCTCTCTCTCTCCTAATCTCTCCTCTCTCTCTCTCGTCCGCTCTCTCTCTCCGGCCACCATCTCTCTCTCCGTCTCTCGTCTCTGCGGGGGCGTCGGCTCCTCGTGCCCCCCCCTCTCTCATCTCTCTCTCTCTCTCTATCTCTCTCTCTCGCTCTCAACTCCCTCTCGCTCGGCTCTCTCTCTCTCCTCAGCTCTGTGTTTCTACTCTTGTCTACCCACCAGGTCTGTTGGTTCTCTCTCGCTCTACTCCCCCCCCCCCCCCTCCGTTCCCCCCCCCCCACCCTCTCTCTCTCCATTATAATCCCGCGCTTTCTCTCTTGTTGTTATTATTGCTACACAAAGTGTCACCGTTCTTCTTGACAGGCGCGTTTTCCGCTCACCTGAACAAACAGATTAAAGAAAAGCCGGATTATATGTGTATAATATTTAGTGAGTGAATGCGTGTGTCTGGAATGTATTGAGGTTCTTTGTTTTCTACTTTTCTTCTTTTTCAGGTGCGCCCCGGTTCGCATATTGCCGATTCGCATATTGCCGCTTCGCATAAAGCCGACTCACATACTGCCGCTATCGCATACAAACTCCTTTGTGCACATGGCATTTCAGGGGGGGGGGGGGGGGGGAATAAAACTCAGAAAGTTAGGGATAGGGTTAGGGATAAGATAGGGTTAGGGTCAGGGTTAGTGTCGAATATGTTAGGGATTATGTTAGGGATAGGGTTAGTGATAGGGTTAGGGATAGTAAGAAAGTAAACAGAAAGTCACGTAGAGTGCATTAGAACCTGCAATAGTGCATAATATGCGAAATGGCAAACCCGTTTATGCGAACTGCCATGGTTTTTTTGAAGAGACACTCGACTTGCGCCTGCGGCTCGGATCAAAAGATTATGCGAAACGCATTATGCGAACCGTTGGGCACCGCCTTTTTTTTCTCTTTGTTGGTGATTTTATAAAGCCTTTTCTGTTTTTTTTTTCCGCCTCCTCCCCCCCCCCCCCCCCCCAAGAACATTCCTTCTTCTTCTTCTTCTTCTTTCTTCTTCTTGTTCTTCTTCTTCTTGTTCTATTTCAGTCTTCTTCTTCTACTCTTCTTCTCTCCTTTCTTCTGTCTTCTTCTTCTTCTTCTTGCTTCTTCTTCTTCGTCTTCTTCTTCTTCTTCTTCTTGGTCTTCTTCGTTCTTCTTCTTCTTCTTCGTTTCCAGGCCATATGGCCATAATGTGTTAATGTACGCATGTGTCCGGTTTTCAAGTTCAATTCATCACGCTCTGGTCTCCGCGCTGCTAGCGTACAGCCGACACATTTTGATTTTGGAGGAGTTCAAAGGAGAATAATTATTCGGAAGATTTTTTTTCTGGGGAAAAAAAAAGGGCAGGAGAATGGACCAATGAGTCAGAAAGATAGTAGCTGATAGAAAGCAATGGGAAAAGGCAGAGTCAAAGAGAGTGACAGATGTAGAGGAAACGTTTCAAGCACAGAATTTCCTGAAGGTGGGATAACTATTTTTTTACGAAAGAACCCCCCCGGTATCCCCACATTGGAGGAGAACATTCCAACTCGCCACCAAAACCCTTCAGAATGTAATAATTCTAGTTGTGTAGTTGTTGTTTTTGTGGTAAAATCCTTGGCGTGATCATGAGTGCTTCTTAGAGAGTCAACATGGGTAGTAATATGTATCAGGTATTAGGTACTTTATAGTCACGGAGGCGTCTCTGTGAATTTCGGGTTGATCCCGCTTGGAGAGGGCGTCGCAGCCAGAGGCGTGGGGTTTTTTTTGCATGCAATTTTTGTGTGACTGATGACGAAGGAAAGGGGTGGGTGGGTTGAAGAGTTTGGTAAATTTTGACCAAATGGACAACGTTTTCCTTGACACTTGAACTCGGGTTTAACACGTCTGCTAAGTGGCAAAATTGACAACACGGACCCCTCGGTTTATTCGTCCCTCATCCGAAAGACTCCACGTTCAGACCATAAATAAAATATGGCCTAGTGCAGAGTGAGAGGAAAAATCCGCCTGTACCCCAGGGTTTCGAACTCGGTTTTACCTTGACACGAGGCGAACCACGATACCACTGTGTGCACTCTACAAAACGTGGTATGCAAATTAGATTAAACTCCCCAAACGATCACTTGTTTGCTCACACGTGCATTTGACCATTAACTCATTCGCATCGCAAACAACTTTGAATTATTTAAAAAACAAGCCGCTGAAATCGCCATAGTTTGGGGCACGTGGTCTATTTTTACCACTCCAATCATTACATGCACTGCGTCGCCTCCCCTGTGCTTTTCAATAATTTTAATCCGTAATACCAGAATGTTATCTCTGCACCATTTCGTAACTTTTTTATATATCTTTTGGAAAACATTTAATTTTAAAACTATGTATCCTACTTATACTCATCAAAAGAAGCACCGCGTACTCGTCGTGTCTGTTGTAGTGTCTGTATTACGTATTGTTTAATTATTTTGTACGCTTTTAAAATACATCATTTTAATGTACGGCCTCAATTTGAAGTGTAGCCTCGAGTTGAAGTGCGACAATTTTGTCAAAATGTGCGACAATTTTGGATCAACAGCGATACCGACAGACAGACAGACAACAGACCCGACCTACCGACGGAACCTGACAGTACCGACCGACCGACCCGACCTGCCGACCGACAAAGTGGAGTTATAGGTTTGTGGCTTGATGAGCACAAGCATAAAATCTCACAAATCACACGTCCAGAAAAAAAGCCATATACACACAAACAAAACGTACATAAACAAAAGGAGAAATGAAAGAAGATTACAGGTTTTTACTTCAGGTTTAGACATAATATATTATGGAAGTGGTAGATCAGACTTTTTAAAAAATATATAGACTTTGTATATAAAAACTCTCCACGCCCATTGGTTACCCCCACAACAAACCACTACAAAAGCAAAGTCAGGGGCAAAATTGTGGTCTAAGTGAATGAAGCAAGTTTAGAAGTGACCAAGGTATGGTGTGCACACAGATTTACTTCCCTTGAAGCAAATGCATCAAATTGACAGCTATCTATTAATTCCGCGCATATATGGCTGGAACGACTTGAATGAGTTAAAGATGTCGCCTTTTGGTGCGATTCGTGGCATTTTGATTGGTCGGAGTTACGATGTTGTCTTCTTTCTTCTTCTTTTTATTTCTGTTTTCTTCTTCTGACTTGCTTACTTTATGTTTTTTCTTGCTCTCCTTTCTTTTCTTTCCTCCTTTCTTTCCTTTCTTTCCTTTCTTGCTTTCTACCATTCTTCTTCGTTTTCTTTCTTTCTCTCTTTCTTCCATGTCTTATTATGAAAGATTAAATGACTTAAACCTACGCTCTCTTAAAGGAAGGAGGCTGAGAGGCGACCTAATACAAAACCTAGCCAGATTGTTTTTAACCCTTTCACCGCCAATGTCGCATTTATGCACCACAATAGTTTTAACACCCGTGTCACTAAAAGGCATCAAATCAGGGCCTGTTATCCGAAGACCCTATTTTCTTAAATTTGGGAGGGTAAGGATAGGCCTAATGTTATACATGTCACAGACGAATTCCTTGTCTCTACCTAGTTAAGTTTCATTGTATGTTTTTGGCTGAAAAAAAATGGCTGGCGGCGAAAGGGTTAAAGGGGTAGATAACATATCTATGTGAGGCACTTCTGTGTTTCTTATTGTTTTGTGGCTCAAGCCACAAACACTATAACTCACTTTGTCGGTCTGTCGGTCTGTCTGTCTGTCGGTCCAAAATTGTCGCACATTTTCTTCAAATCGAGGCTACCACCTTCAAAATTAATTGAGGGGGCCCGCTCTTTAAAATTATGTATTTTAAAAGCGTACAAAACAATAAACATACGTAATACAGACACTACAACAGACACGACGAGTATGCGGTGCTTTTTTTGATGAGCATAAGTAGGATACATAGTTTAAAATTAAATGTTTTCCAAAAAGATATAAAAAAGTTACGAAATGGTGCAGAGATAACATTCTGGTTTACAGATTAAAATTATTGAAAAGCCAGGGGAGGTAACTCATGATTGGAGTGGTAAAAATAGACCGCGTGCCACAAACTATTGCGATTTCGCGCTTGTTTTAATACAACTAGGAATCTGAGGGGGACATTTTTTGTTTGAATTTTGTTTGGCCGAACTAACAAATGCAAGTTTTCATTGTCTTACAGAGTTGTTAGCCACTGGAATAACCTTCAAACTAACATTACATTTGCACAGGTTCAAGACCAGTTCAAGAATCTTCTGGATGCAATTCCAAAATTCAGAGAGCACGTTTTTTTTATGATTATGACGATTTGATCATAGAAGTTCAAAATTTAAAGCATGCAATCAAACCGCTTACAAAGATGATAAATAAAGAGGGGACGTTTAATAGAACATATAAAATAATAGCCGCGAGGAGGCCTAAGCCTGTCCCTATTTACCTACCTACCTACCTTCCGTTCTCTCGTTTTTTTTTCTTTCTTCCTTCAATTCCCTCCTTCCGTTCTTCCTACAGCCCTTCCTTCCGTCTTTTATATATTGCTTGCTTTTTCCCCATTCATTCTGTCTGTCTGTCTGTCTGTCTGTCTGTCTGTCTGTTCTGTCTTGTCTCTATATTGCTTTCTTTCTTTTCTTTCTTTCTCTTTATTCTGCCATCCTTCTTTTTGTGTTCCCTTTCTTTCTTAATTCTCTTGTTTGCTTTTTTCTCGTCTTTCTTGATCTTTCTTTCCCTACTTTCTCTCTTTATCTTTCTTTTCTTTCTTGTCTTTCTTTTTCTTATTCTTTCTTCTTCTTTCGGCTTGCAAACATCATAGATCTAGAACGAGCGGGGGGCTGGTGGAGAGGAGCGCGACTATTGACGTCCTTCGTCTGTCTTTGCTTGAGTTATTTTCTTTCGCTATGACTTATAGCTCGATCCGCTTTCTCTTACTTGTTCTCTTCTTTTTCTCTCTTTTTTCGTTTCGTATAGTTTCTGCACGGTTACTTGTTCTTTGACTCGTCTCGCTAATTTATAGGTATCGTTGGCTTCTTTTTTTTGTGTCTGCTTTTTACGTTGCTGTTGCATCTCTACCTTCGGTCTATGTGTCTGGATGC
>CM065710.1:7589236-7601736 GCA_017654935.2 Phymorhynchus buccinoides
CACCAACTTTCAAAGCTTATGTCATCCAATGACGAACGAAGCCACTTGAGCACAACAACAAAACAAAAAACAAATCAGAAACAATAAGGAAACTATTCAAATTAATGTTATTATATGGGTGTGTTGTTGTTGTGTTTGTTCTTCTTCTTCTGCGTACAACTGGCTTAAAGGCTTCCAGGGATCATCCCAACAGCCGAAGCATTTACACTATGCTATAGCAACTGCACCAGCTAGAGATATGGGAACATTTTACGTGTTGACCCCGTTTTTGATTATATAACCCCGCAACGATGGGCAGCCACACTCCGACTTGGGAGGAGTTATTGGCGTATTTAGGATGGTTTCGTTCGTCCCGAAGGGCAAAAATGGAAAAAAAAAGCCCATCCGTCACACTTTTCCAATCGTCAAGGGTTCAGGATGTGGGGGTGTGTACGAGATGACTGACGAGTCGATGCTGGCCTTGAAGTTTTGGACGGTAGTGGTACAGAAAGAGAGTTGAGGGATCATGTTGGAGTTTGGAGGATCTGCTGCTCGGTATATAGTAATGGTGACTAGGTGAAGACGGGGTAAAAAGCTCATGGCGGGTAAGAAAGCCCCATGCCATGTAGCTTCATGAAATGAGCATTTCAGTCACATTTTGCCCATGAGACGAACGCTAAACATTAACACTCGTTTGATGCAAAATGTGACTGAAATTGCTTCATTCATGAGATAATTGGCATGGGCTTCTTCACCCCCTATGGTGCTTTCTACCCCGATCTAATCTATATATTTATATTGACACGACCGTACGTTTCGCTTGGATTCGGTCTGTAGACCCGGGCGGAAGCTACAAATTCGAAGCAGTTTCGTTCCCACGTCACCATCTTGGCTTTTCCATAGCACATCCCCAAGATGGAAGACCAGTGGCTTTCCACGTTTTTGGGCTCTGACCACCTCTCTGTATATCTGGCCCATCGAAATCTGTACGATAAACTGGTAATAGTAATAAATAATATAATAACTAATTATAATGATAATAATAATAATAATAATAATAATACTAAGATTATCATCATACCTACTATCAAATAATCAATGATAATGATCATACTAATAATGATGATGATGACGATGATGCATGATGATGATGATGGTGATGATGCTGATGATGATGATGCGCTGCATAATAATAATAATAATACATAATAATACTAATACCTATTAATCATCTGTTAATACATACTTACCATAATAATAATAATAATACTAGTGAAATACCGTTCAAAACCATGGCGGGTAAGCAAGTGCCCATGCAATTTCTCAGAAATGAAGCACATTTCAGTCACATTTTGCCTATGACCGCGTGTTAAGGTTTAGCATTCGTCCTCATGGGAAAAGTTTGACTGAAATTTGCTTTATTTCATGAGATAATTAACATGGCTTCTTACCCGCCCTGGGACTTTTTACACCGTCTTACCCTATGCGATAATTAATAATAATATAATAATAATATAACAACAACACAACAACCACACACCAACCACCACAACAACAAACAACACCAACAACACAACAACAACAATAATAATAATAATATCATCAGCTCATCATCATCATCATCTCATCATCATCATTGTCGCCGTCATCGTCGCTGTCGCAGTCATTAACATCATCATCATCATCATCATCATCATCATCACATCCATCATCTCATCATCATCATCATCAACAACAACAACATATTTTTTGTTTTCATTGCATTCGAACACCTATCTTCCCAAGATGGAATATAGGCTGACCGTAGAGTGTTGTTGTTGCCGTACCCTGGCTTAAAGACTCCATGGATCACCCCACAGCGAATCGCTTAGGTATTAGATACCTTTATAGTCACAGAGGCTCTCTTGAAATTCGGTGCTCCACCTGGAGAGCGCGTCGCAGCCAGAGGCGCGCCACCCAATTGTTTTTTGGGTGTTTTTTTTGCATGCGATTTTTTGTCATCTGATGAGGGAGGGGGGGGGGGTAATTTTGACCAAATGACAACTGTTCGTTGTCCTGGGGTTTACGTATCTAAGTGCATGGGCACACGGACCTCGTTTTATCGTCTCATCCGAAAGCTCCACGTTCAGACCTTTAAGGCCTAGTGCAGAATGAGAGGAAAAAATCCCCTGTACCCAGGTTCGACTCGTGTTACTTGACACGAAGAGAACGCGATTACACTGTGCCACTCTAACACCACTTGACACTATGGTACAAAATGCATCAGGGTGGGATAGAACATTTCTGTTGTGACCGTTTTTGATTCCCACCACGTGCATCCACACTTCCGACGTCGGAGGATTTTGGATACTGATTGATGGTCTGGCAGGAGCTTGTCATGGCTAAAGAAATCCCCCGCATAACTATGGCAGAGCATAACAAAATGTTGCTGTAGCCTTGTGTTCTAGCCTGTGTCCGTTGTCCGACACAGCCTTAAAGACCCCGCCGTCACGTGCACATTCCCCTCTTATACGAGGAAGATTTATTAGATTCCTTACTAGCTATAAGAAGGGAAGACACGTGAAAACCGTTGTGTGCTTTGTGCACGTGCCACAAATTTTAAAAAAATCAATCAAAAAGTTATTTACTTTAAACCCTTTCACCGCCACCAGCTTTGGTCCAAAACTTTCCCATTAGACTTCTTGTCTCAGTAATATTCGTCTGCAATATGTGGGTTTGTCTGTGACACAGTTAGAATGGGGTAAAGCCTTACTATACCCAAAACTTTGGAACACAATATCATTGAATAATAAGACCTGAGTTCAAGATTTTAAATGGTGTGGGTGTTAAATCATGTGGTGCAAAAATGCGCATTGGAGGTGAAAGGGTAAATACATAAAAGAAATTCTTTGTCTGGCGGGGTCTTCACAGTCCCTCCTTATGCTATGGAAGATTTATATAATGACTGAAAAATGGTTTTTTTACAGTCCTCTCGTCTAGCACATAATGGGACATTTGTAAATCCAAAGATGGTGGAACATACTGGCTGCTTGCCCAGAGGCAGTGCAACAACCAGTAAATCCGCAGTTTTCAACATATAGATATGACTTTCAATCGAGCTAACTTCGAGATTTCTTAGATTCTTACTAGCTAATAATAGCATAAGAGGTAAAACACGTGAAAACCGTGATTTTGACACGTGACGTGCACCTAATCTATTGTGTAAAGTCGATGTCCTGTGACATGAATGCTGCTTTGTAAATCTGTGGCACAGCGAAATTACGAATAATCATCTCGTTGTCGTCGTTTGACGGTTATTAGGAGTCGAGTCATCGTCATCGTCGTCGTCGTCGTCGTCGTCATTATCATTGTCAACGCTTGGGCCTACTCATCAAGATCGTCATCATCATCATCAATGTTGTCTTGTCCTCCTCCTCTGTTCATGATAGTCATCGTCAATGATAATAATAATAATGGTACTACTACTACCTACTACTACTACTACTACTTAACTACTACTACTACTACTACGACTACTACTAATAATAATATAATAATGATCATGAGGATAATATGATAATAATATAATATTAATATAATATAATAATATAATATAATAATAATGGGGATCATTAATTATATAGCGCGATACACCTAAGTATTGGGCTCATCGCGCTTTACAAAGGTATTAATTAAGGTATCACTATCATCCTCAACGACATCACGGCGTCCATACATCAACATCATCATCAACGTCCCTCGCCGTCATCGTCATCTCATCGTCATCGCATCGTCATCATAGTCATTAATCAATTGAAGACTTTCAATCAGTTATAAATGTGTTTTGCTTGCAGACCGCTGAGACACGAAGACATTTCGCTACCTAGCACTCATGCGCATGCGCTCTGCACACAAACACACATATACACATACACCTCATGAGACACAGACACAGACACACACACACACACACAACGACACAAATCACACACACACATACACACACACACACACACACACAGAGACACACACATACACACACCAAAACAAAACAAACACACACACACCACCACAACACACACCTCAACACGGCGCACGCCACGCGATACGCACCACGCACACGCACACACACACACACACACACACACACACACACCCACATTTTTTTTTCTCTTCCCAAATCAAATATCCAAATATTAACTAGCTTCCTTCGGTTTTTGAATCTCATTAATATCTTTCTACATAAGCACTGTGTATCTGTAATACTTCAGTTAATTTCCTGACTATCTTGAAATCATTTATGTGTTATCTTTCGCTTTCTACTCTATCTTTTTGCGATTTCCTCGTCTTTTTCGTACTGCCCCTCCTAAAGTGCAGCAGAATCTCAACGTTGATGACTACACACACACACACACCACACACACAGTACACACATACACACACACACACACACACCACACACATACACACACACACACACACAGACACACACAGTCACACACACACACACACCCACAACACACACACACAGCACACACATACACACACACACATCACACACACACACACACACAACACACACACACACACACCCACACACACACACACACAGGAACCGTTTATGTCAGATAACTTTTTTAAAGTTGTACACACACGCACGCACACGCACGACGCACGCACCTAACGCACACACACACACACACACCACACACCACACGTGCGCAGGACTGCACGCACACGGCACACGCACGCACAACACGCACGCACAACGCACACGCACACACTCTCACACACCACACACACACACCACACCACACACACACAGACCGTCATGGAGGTGACGGGTTGAAATCGAAGTGATCTGGACCTTCCAGCCGTGCAGAGCCGGGGTGCCGTCAACAGAAGTTGGCCTTGAAGGCGTCCTGCCAGGCTTTTGAGAACTACGTAGTAAAGGATTCTGGTCAAAGAAGGGCCTCTCTCTCTCTCTACCTCCACCATGACCTTACTGAACCACCCGCGGGTCAAGGTCACACCAATATGTCCAAGACACCCGGCGAGGCTGTCCCGGAACAAAAATGCTATACAGGCAGTCAGCCGATCTTTGAAACAATTGGACACGGCATAGTATAGTCAAAAAAGGGGGGGGGGGGGTCTAAGGAACGGGGGGGATGGGAGGGGTGAAAGGAAGGAAGAGAAAGGAACAAGAAACAGGAGAGAAAGAAAGAAAAGAAAGAAAACTCACAAGGATAAGGAGGCAAGAACAGGAGAGAACGAAAGAAAAGATAGAAAGTAAGAAAGAAAGAAGAAAGAGAGAGAGAAAGAAAGAATAAAGCAGGAGATAAAGAAAGAAAGAAAAAAGGAAGGAAGGAAGAACCTCACAGAAGAAGAAAGAATGAAAGCAGGGAGAAAGAAAGAAAAGATATATATGAAGAAAGAAAGAAAGAAAAGAAAGAAAGAAAGAAAGAAAGAAAGGAAAGAAGAAAGCGAGAAAAAAAGAGAGAAGAAGAAAGAGAGACGAAGAAAGAAATAAAGAAAGAAGAAAGAAAGAAAGAAAGAAAGAAAGAAGAAAGAAAGAGAGAAAGAAAGAAAGAGAGAAAGAAAGAGAGAAAGAAAGAAAGAGAGAAAAGAAGAAAGAGAGAAAGAAAAGAGAGAAAGAAAGAAAGAAAGAAAGAAGAAAGAAAGAGAGAAAGAAATAGAGAGAGAAAGAAAGAGGAAAGAAAGAAGAAAGAAGAAAAGACAATAAAGAAAAAAGGAAGGAAGGAAGAAACTCACAAGGAAGAAGGACGAGAATGAAGAAGATGAAGAAGAAAAAGAAGACTAGAAGAAGAAAGAAGAAGAAAGAAGAGAAAGAAGAAAGAAAGAAAGAAAGAGGAGACAGAGAGAAAGAAAGACAGAGAGAAAGAGAGAGAGAGAGAGAGAGAGGAGGAAAGAAAGAAAGAAAGAGAGAAGAAAGAGAGAAAGGAAAGAAAGAGTAAAAAGAAAGAGAAAGAAATAGAAAGAGTGAAAGAAGAAAGAAGAAAAATAAGTAAAGAAAGAATAAGAATAAAGAAATGGAAAGGAAGCCGAAATGAAGAGAGAGAAGAATAAAAGAGAAAGAAAGAAAGAAAGAAGAAAGAAAGAAAGAAAGAAAGAAAGGAAGAAAGAAAAGAGAAAAACAGAAAGAAAGAAACGAAAGGAAAAGAATAAAGAAGGAGAAAACGCAAGATAAGAAGCGATAAGAGAGAAAGAAGGAATAAGAAAGACAAAATAGAAGGAAAGAAAGACAAGAGAGAAATGGGACAAGAAAAAAGAGTCAAAAAAGGAAGACAAAATGAAGGATTAAAGAATAAAGAGAAAGAAATATAAGAGTGATAGGATTAAATGAAATATAAAGAGAAAGACAGACAGATAATGAAAGAAAGAGAAAATAAAGAAAGATAAATAAGCACAAAATAAGAAGACGGAAGGATAACGTAGAAGAAGGGGAAGAGATAATAGAACGAAAGAGAAAGAAAAAAAGAGAAAAGGAAGAAAGTAGGAAAGAAGGAAAACAAAAACTAAGAAAAAAGAAAAGCGGCCTATTAAGCGTCCCCTCTTTATTTCATCTTTGTAAGACATGAGATAATAAGCTTGAAATGAGGAACTTATATGAAAAAGGAGGCAGAATCATAAGGAAGCAAAAGAGGGAATTTTGGAAAGGTAGGGAGAAAACGAAAGAGAAGAGACGATAGGCAGAAGAAAAGAAAAAGAAACAAAGAAACGAGATTCCAGAAAAGCAAAAGAAAAAAGAAAGAAAGAAAGACAAAGGACGAGAAAGAAAGGAAAGAAAGTCAAGAAAGGAGAAAGTCCCCTCAGAAAGAAAAAAAGAAGGAAGAAAGAAAGAAAATAAAGATATTAAGAAAGAAGGGGTAACATTTTTACCAAGACAAGAAACTGAGGGAAAGGAGGTCTAGCTTTAGATAAAAGAAAAGAGAAACGATGAAGAAAGAAAAGGGGAAAAAGAAAGGGAAAGAAGAAAAAAAAGAAAGAAAAAGAAAGTGGTGGCGGATGAAACAAACAGAGGGCTCATCGAAAAAAGAGGAGTAAACAAGAAAGTGTCTTTTGAAAAAACAAAAGGACACAAAAAGGAAAGAAAAGAGAAAGGAACAAGAAAAGAAGATTTTAAAGAAAAGAGCCTCAATTAATAAGACAGAAAAGACTCGAGAAGAAAGAAAGACAATCTTGACAAAAAAATTTGGTTAGATAATAATGGCCGAACGAAAGACCGACCGAGCGGAAGAAAGGTTCGGAACAAAAAACAACGCGACAGATAGGTTTTTGGCCGAAACAACAGACAAGAAAACACAAGCACAGCCTAAGAAGATAAGTTATCTACAGCAACAGAGCGAAATAGAAAGGAAGAAATGATAGAAAGGAATGATATAAAGTATTAAAGGATAAGGAAATAGAAGTAAAGAAACATGAAATAGGGAAAGATAAGAAAAGAAAGAAGGCCATAACGATAAGAAAGAAAGAGTAATCGAATGAAAGAGAAAGCCGAGTCCAGTATAAGCCTATTAAGATAAATGAAAAGAGAAAGAAAAAGAAAAGAAACGAAGAACAAGAAAGGAAAGAGAAAGAAAGAAAAAGAAAGAAAAGCAAACGCAAAGAAAATGATAAGAAAGAGAAACGAAAGATCGAAAAGCGAAAAGAAAGGGAAAGAAAAAGGAAAAGAAAAAGGAAATGAAAGAAAAGAGAAAGGAAAGGAAGAAAAGTCATCTATCTGCAATCGGTCCAGAAATAGAGGAGATAAGAGCGCTGAAAGGAAGAAAAGAAAGGGAAAAAAGGAAAGAAAGTAAAATTAAGTAAAGAAATGACAAGAAGAAAGAAAGTTAAAGAAAGCCTCGGTTGAAGAAGAAAGAGGAACAGAGTAGAAACTCACAGCAAATTTGAAGCGATTCGGTCGAGAAACGGCGGAGAAAGAAAGAAAGGAAGTGTTTCACACAGAAAAAGAAAAAAGAACAGAAAGGAGACAAAGACAAAGACAGACAAAGAGAAAAACACAAGTACAGTTGGATTTAAGAAATCATGGCGTAGAATTGAATTTGAATTGAATCATTTTCTTTAATGATAGTAGATTAAGTAAGCAAAAATAACGCTTTGTTTTCATCCAGTCCTCAAAACCCCCCCAAAAAACCACAACAACTAAAGAACATAGAAATAAACAGAGAGACAATAACATCGAAATAGACACGAAAGATACAAGAAAAGATGAGAAGGAACATTTCATCCACTCCTGTTTTTCACAAGCCAAACAACAACATAGACATTACACACTGGAGGCCGCATATGCACCGAGAGAGAGAGAGGAGAGACTTTTTTTGAGAGAGAGAGGGAGGAGAAGAGAGAGGGATTTTGAGAGAGGAGAGAGAGAGAGAGAAGAGCAAGAGAGCGACCAGAGAGAGAGAGAGACGAGAGAGAGAGGAGAGAGAACGAGAGAGAGGAGGGAGGGGAGAGGAGAATGTGAGAAGAGAGAAGAGAGAGAACTTCAACGAAATGTATATATTATGTCAGCCGGATACAAGAGAGAGAGAGAGAGACTCGAGAAGAGAGAAAAAGAGAGAGAGAGTAGAGAGACGGAGAGAGAGAGAGATGAACGGAATAGAGAGAGACTGAGAAGAGAGAGAGAGAGATAGAATGAGAGTTAGTTGAAATAAAGTAATTGGGCACACAAACATAACATCCACTCTAGATGCTAGCTACATAGAAAAAGCCCATCAATACATAAACAAGCCATTACGAAAAAAAAGAAACAGCCGTGAGTCAGGTTAGAGTACAAATAGAGACAGGGAAAGCAGTGGAAAAGTTTTGCCTCCCGCGGCTATTATTTTTTATTTTCCTATGTGAAACGAGAACTGCAGATGTTTAAGTTTAGCAACGTTCTTCGTTCTTTAGAATTGTACGTAGATAAAGAGCAGAACAAAACAAGAGGCAAAGCCTTCAATGGCACACTCGTACAGGAACATATTGTGGGACAACAACAAACAAAAATTGAGTGGGAGGTGTGTCTAAAGTACAAGATTGCCAATGCAATTTTCAAGTACAATGGTGCAAATGCAATTTTAATGTACAAATTAAACCTTTAGTGGATACAACTTAAAAAAAATAAAAAAAAAGTGCCTGTGTCGACAATCGGAAACCATTGGCATTTGACAGACAGACCACTCTACCAATGCAACCAATTGTATCGTTTCCACTGCTTACTAGCTATGTAGAGGTTTTCAGAATTGTTGATAGTTTTCTTAAACAAGCGCGAAATCGCAATAGTTTGTGGCACTCTGAATACTATTTCTAACCCTCCTAATCATGAAATGTTATCCCCTGTACTGTTTCAATTAAGTATTTAATTATGTAAACCAGAATGTTGTTCTCTAACAGCTTTGACGTAGACTTTTTATATCTGTGTGCAAACGAATTTAAAACAATGTATCCTACTTATATTTCCCGAGTAAAAAGCCAACGCATACTCGTTTGGAGTGTTGACCACGTGACGCAATTACGTACACTTACACACATTTGTACACACTTTTTAAAATGAGGAACTAATACTATAGACTCACTTTCTATATGTGTCAATTAATTTTGAACAATGTATGCCTCTATTTGTCGAGAAAATGCCAACGTTTTTGGACCCGAGATTAGACCACAGACAGTACACACACACCGACAAAATCACATTATAGTGTTTGTGACACTTTGAACCGAACAACTTATCATGGCAATAGAAAACTTCAGAAACTGCCTCATAGATATGTTGTCCTACCCCTTTACCACCTTTCGCCGCCTAGCCATTTTTCAGCCAAAAACATACAATGAAACTTAACTAGGTAGAGACAAGGAATTCCTCTGTGAGAATGTGACATGTATAACATTAGGCCTATCCTTAACCTCCCAAATTTAAGAAAATAGGGTCTTCGGATAACAGGCCCTGATTTGATGCCTTTTAGTGACACGCGGTGTTAAACTATTGTGGTGCATAAATGCGACATTGGCGGTGAAAGGGTTAAAAACAACTGGTAGGTTTTGTATTAGGTCGCCTCTCAGCCTCCTTCCTTTAAGAGAGCGTAGGTTTAAGTCATTTAATCTTTCATAATAAGACATGGAAGAAAGAGAGAAAGAAAGAAAACGAAGAAGAATGGTAGAAAGCAAGAAAGGAAAGAAAGGAAAGAAAGGAGGAAAGAAAGGAGAGCAAGAAAAACATAAAGTAAGCAAGTCAGAAGAAGAAAACAGAAATAAAAAGAAGAAGAAAGAAGACAACATCGTAACTCCGACCAATCAAAATGCCACGAATCGCACCAAAAGGCGACATCTTTAACTCATTCAAGTCGTTCCACACATATATATCCGGAATTAATAGAAAGCTGTCAATTTGATGCATTTGTTTCAAGGGAAGTAAATCTGTGCGCACACCATTCCTTGGTCACTTCTAAGCTCGCTTCGCTCCCTTAGACCACAATTTTGCCCCTGACTTTGCTTTTGTAGTGGTTTGTTGTGGGGGTAACCAATGGGCGTGGAGAGTTTTTATATTTAAAGTCTATATATTTTTTAAAAAGTCTGATCTACCACTTCCCTATGTCTAGCCCTGAAGTAAAACCCCGTAATCTTCTTTCATTTCTCCTTTTGTTTATGTACGTTTTGTTTGTGTGTATGGCTGGAGTGATTTGTGAGTTTTTGCTTGTGGCTCAAGCCACAAACCTATAACTCACTTTGTCGGTCGGTCGGTCGGTCGGTCGGTCGGGTCGGTTGGTCGGTCGGTCGGTCTCGGTCGTATGTCGGTCTGTCTGTCTGTCTGTCTGTCGGTCCAAAATTGTCGCACATTTTGACAAAATTGTCGCACTTCAAATCGAGGCTACACTTCAAATTGAGGCCGCTCTTTAAAATGATGTATTTTAAAAGCGTACAAAATAATAAACATACGTAACACAGACACTACAACAGACACGACGAGTATGCGGTGCTTCTTTTGATGAGTATAAGTAGGATACATAGTTTTAAATGTTTTCCAAAAGATATAAAAAAGTTACGAAATGGTGAAGAGATAACATTCTGGTTTACAGATTAAAATTATTGAAAAGGCAGGGGAGGTGACTCATGGTTGGAGTGGTAAAAATAGACCGCGTGCCACAAACTATTGCGATTTCGCGCTTGTTTTTTAATAATTCAAAATCGTTGCGATGCGAATGAGTTAATGGTCAAATGCACGTGTGAGCAAACAAGTGATCGTTTGGGGAGTTTAATCTAATTTGCATACCACGTGTAGAGTGGCACAGAGGTAACGCGTTCGCCTCGTGTCAAGTAAACCCGAGTTCGAACCTGGGGTACAGGGGATTTTTCCTCTCACTTAGCACTAGGCCTTATAATAATTTATGGTCTGAACGTGGAGTCTTTCGGATGAGACGATAAACCGAGGTCCCGTGTGCCCATGCACTTAGCAGACGTTAAACCCAGTGTCAAGGAAAAAGTTGTCATTTGGTCAAAATTTACCAAACTCTTCAACCCACCCACCCCTTTCCTTCGTCATCAGTCACACAAAAATTGCATGCAAAAAAAAAGGTGGCGCGCCTCTGGCTGCGACGCCCTCTCCAGGTGGGAGCAACCCGAATTTCACACAGACGCCTCTGTGACTCTAAAGTACCTAATACCTGATACATATTACTACCCATGTTGACTCTCTAAGAAGCACTCATGATCACGCCAAGGATTTTACCACAAAAACAACAACTACACAACTAGAATTATTACATTCTGAAGGGTTTTGGTGGCGAGTTGGAATGTTCTCCTCCCTGTGGAGATACCGGGGGGGTCTTTCGTAAAAAAAATAGTTATCCCACCTTCTGGAAGTTTTGTGCTTGTAACTTCCTCTAATCTGCCACTCTCTTTTTGACTCTGCCTTTTCCCTTTGCTTTCTATCATCTACTATCTTTCTGACTCATTGGCCCATTCTCCTGCCTTTTTTTTCCCCAGAAAAAAAATCTTCCGAATAATTATTCTCCTTTGAGCTCCTCCGAAATCGGAATGTGTCGGCTGTACGCTAGCGGGGAGAGCCGTGAAAACTGAAAACCGGACACATACGTACCTTACCCATTATGGCCATGGAACGCAGAAGAAGAAGAAGAAGAAGACGAAGAAGAAGAAGAAGAAGAAGAAGAAGAAGAAGAAGAAGAAGAAGAAGAAGAAGAAGAAGAAGAAGAGAAGAAGAAGAGAAGAAGAACAAGAACAAAAAGAAGAAGAAACAAGAAGAAGAAGAAGAAGAAGAAGAAGAAGGAATGTTCTTGGGGGGGGGGGGGGCGAAAAAAAAAAAAAGGATTTATAAATCACCAACAAAAGAAAAAAAGGGTGCCCACCGGTTCGCATAATGCGTTTCGCATAATCCTTTGATCAGAGCCGCGGGCGCAAGTCGAGTGTCTCTTCCAAAAAACCCTGGCAGTTCGCATAAACGGGTTTGCCATTTCGCATATTATGCACTCTTGCAGGTTCTAATGCACTCTACGTGACTTTCTGTTACTTTCTTACTATCCCTAACC
>CM065710.1:7609236-7619236 GCA_017654935.2 Phymorhynchus buccinoides
TGAACAAATCCATCCATAATCTATCAACCAAACTTGCTCCTGCGATCACTCTTTTCGCTCGCTCGTGTCAGTCACAACCACCGGGTACATAGAGAGAGAGAATACCATATCCCGGGTAGGACAGAGACCCCCATAATCTATCAACCAAACTTCGCTCGCTCGTGTCAGTCACAACCACCGAATATAACGGGCGAGAGACATTATTTTAGGCCTTGACGAGTCTGTTATTTTGTTATTTGTCTAGCTCCTTGCTTAAACGGGTACATACATAGAGAGAGAGCATACCATACCCCGGGTAGGACACAGACCCCAATAATCTATCAACCAAACTTGCTCCTGCAGTCGCTCTTTTTGCTCGCTCGTGTGAGTCACAATCACCGAGTAGTGAGTGTGTCATGGGCTTTAGAGTAACGGGCGAGAGACTTTATTTTTGGCCTTGACGGGTCTGTTATTTGTCTAGCTCCTTACTTAAACGGGTACATGGAGAGGTAGAGAGAGAGAGAGAGAGAGAGAGGGGGGGGGGGGGGAGAGAGAGAGAGAGACGGAGAGAGAGAGAGGAAGAGAGAGAGAGAGAGAGAGAGAGAGAGAGAGAGAGAGCATACATACCATACCCCGGGTAGGATAGAGAGACGTGTTGGGAGTACGCATCAATGATTTCGATTACCAACAGACATGGGGTGGGGCCTACGGGTCAAGTGTATTTTCTGAACCGTCGTTTCCGACTATGACTGCCAGATAGCAGAGGGGGCACCTTGCTATTCCAGCAGGCTGGGCTAAAACAAATGTGTTATTGATCGTGATCTTGTTGATTTTTTGCTCCTTTTGTTGCCTGCCTTTTGCTCCTTTTGCTTTTTTTTGCATTTTTTAAATTGTTTGTCTGTGTTGATAAAGGCACATTCGCTGAAATATCCAGTGGTTTTGCTTTGACTTAAAATTTATCAACCAAAAAAAGGAATGGTTCCAGCAAAAAAAAATAGTATAAGTGCATGGCTTTGTACATCGATTTCTCGGCACATATACACAAAGAAAAAAGTTAAGCACCCCTTAGCTATTACAAGGCTACCATTATTCCGTTATAAGCAGGGTTGAAGCAGTCATCCAGGCACAGGGAGGAAACACACGCTACTGAACTTTGATTTGCCAAATGAGTTTTGGACACTCCTCATGACGTTTTCCCACAATAATTAACTTTTCAGATAGCCATATGAAATTGTTACATTGATAATTAAACATGGTATTTTTTTAAATTGAAAATGACAACCCTTTTTGTTTCAGAATATCAGAATGCATTTGTAAAACCATACATTAAATTATGCGTTTTCTTATAGTCAGATAGTCAAACTTTCATTTACCAATCAATGTTGTTTCATTCTTTATTGATTATTTGCAATAAATCTCGATTTCATCTCATCTACAGCAAAAAAGTGGTGGGGTGCTTAACTTTCTTCTTTGTGTATATGTAGATTTACACCCTCCTGCTCTATTTCTTGGTTCTTTTCCGTGGTTAGGGTTAGGGATAGGGTTAGGGTTAGGGATAGGGTTAGGGTTAGATGGTCTTTTTTCTTTTGCCACAAGCATCTGTTTTTTGTGTGTCAAAATCATCTATTTTTTTAGAGCATTAAATCGCTGCCTTTTGTTTTGTCTCTTGTGAATAAAATAACGTCACTCACTTTACACTTGTCGTGTAGTTGTTGTTGTTTATTGAACTTTTTTTTTCTTTCTTTTTTCACATCGTTACACAAGGAAGAAAACAACAAATAAAATGCAAAAATCAAATAAATACATACAGAAGACAAACAAAACACATTCACACACAACTGTGCCGTGGAAGTCATTGAAAAATGTGATCACAACATCTTGAGGGTAGGGGAAGACGGGGTTAAAAGCGCATGGGCGGGTAAGACGCCCACCCCAATTATCTCATGAAATAAAGAAAATTTCAGTCAAATTTGCCCATGAGACGAATGCTAGACATTAACGCTCGTCTCATGGGCAAAATGAGACTGAAATTTGCTTCATTTCATGAGATAATTGGGGTGGGCTTTTTACCCGCCCATGCGCTTTTTACCCCGTCTTCCCCTAACAATTTACCATCACTATGTGGAGTAACTAAAAACAGAGAGCTCAACATTTCAAATTGTGAGTTTCAAGCTCTGAACAACAGGTGTTGCTCATCATATTTTAAAATGTTTTTAAAAAAAAAAAAACCCGAAAGTTCATATATATATATATATATATATATATATAAGACTAATCATTACTAGATATCTTATTAGTAAAAGTTTTATAATATCAATTTATATCATTGAATATTGCAGTGAATGGAGCCCACCTGGCAGCAAAATCATTATACAATGCCACGGGGGAGAAACACAATTCATTACCATTCGGTACCAGTTTGGCGCCATTCTGTATCATTTAGCGCCTTTCATTATCTTTTTTTATATATATTTGTTTTGTTATAAATCCAGTACCAGTTGCTTTTTTGATGCTCCGCATTGGAGGTATATCGTATATACACCCCCCCCCCCCCACCCACCCACCCCCACACCACACAACACACACATAGCGGACCAAAGAAGATTTTCACATCAAAGTGACCAGTCTGCGGCATAGCGGGCCTGTGACACAGAGGGCCTGTGGCATAGCGGTATAGACCCACGCACATAGACCACAACACACACACACACACACACACACACACGCCCTAAAAATAAAAACTATAACGAAAGAAAAACCATACAATGTGAGAACAGAAAAACACCCCCACCCGCAAGCATACAATTAGGGAGAATCATAATACTGAAAGAAAATGGTAGAATGAATAGTAAAAAATAACCCCCACCAAAAAAAACCTCAATAAGAATAGACTTGAAAGGCCACATAGGAAGGAAATAATAATAGTGAGGCACAATGACTGAAATTATTAATGTACACAGTTACTGTGTGTCTAATCTGTTGTTCAGTCAAGCGCGGAGTCACGGGTGTCTGCTAAAGGGGACTCAGCTGCTGTGTGGATATGCTGTGTGCATTGGACCAAAAAGCACCGCAAAATATATTTACTCAGAGAGGAGAAGGCGGTGAAGGAGTGGGGAGTAAAGAGTTAAGGAAGGGGGTGGGGTACGGGCTTGGGTGATAGGGGTGGAGAGAAAAAAATGGAGGGGAGGTGGGGGTTATGGGAAAAAACGAAAGATTTTCGGCTTTAGGCTGCACTGTACATTCGGTGTTAAGCCGGCGACAGACTATGCGACTGCCTCATATGACTCGATCAGGTCGTGACGTTTCACCTCATTTGCATACCATCTAACTCAATCATGCTGACTCAGTCGGGCCCAGTCAGGTGACAGGGCCGAATAGGGCGGGTTCTAAATTTCACTGATCGAGTCTGATCGAGTCAGATGGCTTGTGACCTCTTCTGTGCGGGAAACAAAATTTGATCTACGTCACGACCTGATCGAGTCATATGAAGCAGTCGGATAGTCTGTCGCCGGCTTTAGGCTGCACTGTAGATTCGGTGTTGGGCAACACTGTAGATTTTCGGCTTTAGGCTACACTGTACGTTCGGTGTTAGGCTGCACTGTAGATTCGGTGTTGGGCGACATTGGAGATTTTCGGCTTTAGGCTACACTGTACGTTCGGTGTTAGGCTGCATTGTAGATTCGGTGTTGGGCGACATTGTAGATTTTCGGCTTTAGGCTACACTGTAGATTAAAAACAAAATCGGTGTTAGTCTGCAATGTACATTCGCTCTTACGCGACAGTGTACCTTCGGTGTTATTCCGGATCCCCACCCACAGTTACCACATAAAGGGACTCACAGTGAGTCTAATTTTGAAGATACCTGTCTTCTTCTTCGTCGTCGATCGCCTCAGACAGTTTCCTGTCATATGACCGCAGACGCGCCATGCTGCCGTTATGCGCCTAACTAAGAAATAGTTAGGCCCAGCATGTCCGTCTTCGGCTGGATAAAAATCTGGTAAAGGTAAAGATTCTTTGTAAGAATTGTTTTTTTTTACTCTCATACGAAAGAAAGTACATGACAGTAAGCAATGGGGAAAAGGCAGAAATCTAAGAGAGTGGCAGATTAGAGGAAGTTACAAGCACGGAACTTTCAGAAGGTGGGGGAACTATTTGTACGAAAGACCCCCCGGTATCCTCACGGGTGGAAGATACCTGTAATGTGAAAAGAGAGACAGACATTTTGTTCGTTAGTCTGTGTGTGTGTGTGTGTGTGTGTGTGTGTGTGTGTGTGCGTGCGTGTGCGTGCGTGTGCGTGTGCGCGTGCGCGCGTGCGTGCGCGTGCGTGCGTGCGTGCATGCGTGTGTGTGTGTGTGCGTGTGCGTGCGCGCGCGCGTGTGTGTGTATATCCGTGTGTGTGCGTGTGCGCACACGTGTGTGTGTTTGTGTGTGTGTGTGTGTGTTTGTCAGTACAGCTTTTATTGTTAATCTGACAATAAATTGGTTCCAGTCAAGTCCCGTGTGTGTGTGTGTGTGTGTCTGTGTGTTCTGTGTGTGTGCGTGTCTGTGTGTCCGTCTGTGTGTGTGTGTGTGTGTGTGTGTGTGTGTGTGTGTGTGTGTGTGTGTGTGTTCGTATGTGTGTGTGTGTGTGTGTGTGTGTGTGTGTGTGTGTGTCTGTGTGTCTGTGTGGGTGTGTGTGTCTCTGTGTGTGTGTGTGTGTGTGACTCTGTGTGTTTGTCTGTTTCTTTACTTGTATTTTTGGTATTTGGTATATTCAAGTCACAGAGACTTATCTCTGTGAAATTCGGGCTGCTCTCCCTAGGAGAGCGCGTCGCCGCAAGCGCAGCGCCTACCCATTTTGTTGGGGGGGGGGGGCAGGGTGAGGAGGGTGTGTAGGCAGGCTTTGGAAGCCTAGCTATCAATTTGGCAATACCAGGCAGCGGGATTTCTCCCTGCTCTTACTGACTTTCAACTGCAACTTTACGTGCGTAAAGCTCAGACTAGCTTTAAGTCCCCATCCGAAGGACTGGACGTTCAGTTCGATTTTCCTGTCGAACTAGAAAGAAAGGGCGAGGCCGGGATTCGAACCCGTGTCACTCACGTTGCAGTCACGCGCGCTTACATTTGGCGGGCGAACGTCTTAACCACTCTGCCACCTTTCTTTTGACCTTGTGGTTGTAGTCAGTTCACTATTTACCAACTTATTAGTGTGTCATGAATACTATTGTACCTTGTACAATGTAGGTGACCAGTGGCCAGTGACAATGACCAGTGGTCACTTTGACTTAAAATCAAATTTATATTTTTAGCAGCTTATTTCCTTCACCACATAGTTTATGCACTTGCATAATGCAGATTCAATGGTCACTGCCACTGACCAATGGTCATTTTGACGTAAACTGCACATTTGTATTGTTTAAAAGCTTATTAGTGTATTGTGTGTATTGATGTACCTTGTACGATGTTGATGACCAGAGGTCAATGACAATAACCACTGGCCACTTTGACGTAAACTGCACATTTCCATTGTTTAAAAGCTTATTAGTGTATCGTGTGTATTGATGTACCTTGTACGATGTTGATGACCAGAGGTCAATGACAATGACCACTGGTCACTTTGACGTAAACTGCACATTTCCATTGTTTAAAAGCTTATTAGTGTGTCGTGTGTATTGCTGTACCTTGTACGATGTTGATGACCAAAGGTCAATGACAATAACCACTGGCCACTTTTGCTTAAAACTCAAATTTTGACACTCATCAGCTTGTTGCCCGTAACCAGATAATGTTGCACCTTGCATGCACTTTGTACAATGAAGATTACCATTCGCCAGTGACCGTGACCACTGGTCAACTGCATTATACAAGAGCATACATTATCTAGTGACAGGAAATAAACTATTAAGAATCAACTTTTGATTTTTAATTCAAAGTGACCACTGGTCATCGTCACTGACCACTGGTCATCTACATTGCACAAGGCACTGTAGTACTCATGACAGACCAACAAGTTGTTAAATAAAGAAAATGTGGAATTTACGTCAAAGTGACCACTGGTCATTGTCGCTGACCGCTGGTCAACTACATTGGACAAGGGACTGTAGAATTCATGACACACTAACAAGCTGTTAAATAGTGAAAATGTGGAATTTACGTCAATGTGACCACTGGTCATTGTCGCTGACCGCTGGTCAACTACATTGGACAAGGGACTGTAGAACTCATGACACACTAACAAGCTGTTAAATAGTGAAAATGTGGAATTTACGTCAATGTGACCACTGGTCATTGTCACTGACCACTGGTCAACTACATTGGACAAGGGACTGTAGAATTCATGACACACTAACAAGCTGTTAAATAGTGAAAATGTGGAATTTACGTCAACGTGACCACTGGTCATTGCCACTAACCACTGGTCATCTACATTGCACAAGGTACTGTAGTACTCATGACACACTAACAAGCTGTTAAATAGTGAAAATGTGGAATTTACGTCAAAGTGACCACTGGTCAGTGGGAGTGACCACTGGTCATCTGCATTATACAAGTACATTCATTATCTGGTGACAGGAAATAATCTATTAAGAATCAGAATTTGATTATTAAATCAAATTGACCACTGGTCATTGCCACTGACCACTGGTCATCTGCATTATACAAGTACATTCATTGTCTGGTGACAGTAAATAAGCTATTAAGTCATCTACATATTGTACAAGGTACAAGTATGCTTTTTTCTGAAGAAAAACAACCTGCCAAAGCAAGCAAAAATGTTGTTGAAAACACTTAATAAAGACAATTGTTTTGTTTTGAGTACACCAGCTGGTGGACTCAATCAATCAATCAATCAATCAATCAATCAATCAATCAATCAATATTTTATTGTCCATTTTTACAGGAAATTCTGTTTTTGCAACGACAAAATAAATCGACAAATCAACACAACAATTAACAGACAAAGACGTAACGTCTAGAAAAGCCTAAGATCAAATCAACAATTATACGACTAGTTTTTCACAATCACATTTTTGTTTTTTTCAATTCTCCTCTACAACCTACTTACTGTCTGATTGACTGACACCCCCCCCCCCCCCCCCCCCCCCCCCACCCCAAGCCCGCGCACCCTTTTCTCTCTCCATGCCCTAATCCACTTCTACCCTCTACCCTCCCTCCCTCCACCACCCCAACCCATTCGATTTCCCACATTCTTCTTGCCCCAATTCAACCACGCACCAACACTACACAGTTGCACGTGCAATTTGCACGCGATGCAAAAACAAAAGGCCTAGGGTGGTTTATCTTTCTCTTTTTGTTTTTTCACTGAATTGTTTGTCGCGAGAAGAAAAAATCGTTGGCTTAACTCTCAATCCCTTTGCGCGTTTTGAGGCTGTGTGTGTGTGTGTGTGTGTGTGTGTGTGTGTGTGTGTGTGTGTGTGCGTGCGCGTGATGCGCGTGTGCGTGTGTGCGTGTGCGTGCGTGCGCGCGTGCGTGCGTGCGTGTATGTGCGTGTGTGTGTGTGTGTGCGCGCGTGCGGTGTTGCGTGCGTGTGTGTGCGTGCGCGCGTGTGTGTGTGTGTGTGTGTGAGTGAGAGTGAGAGAGAGAGTGAGAGAGAGAGAAAGACAGAGATAGACAGAGAGAGAGAGAGAGAGAGAGAGAGAGAGAGAGAGAGAGAGAGATGGGGCCCATATGTTGCATTGTGTGCACATGCAATTAACTATGTGACACGTACACTCACACAAGGCCCCGTTCGTCCCATATAAGTTGGTTATAAGCTGCAGAGAGGAACACTCGTGATAACAAAATTGTTCTCGTTGTGATTTTAAGTCAAACGTTTTTAGAAACTTGAAGCATAGAGATGCGATTGCATGTGGTTGTGGGGCTGTTTCTGCTGTTGGACATGGCTTGGGGTAAGTGTCCGTTTTTAGGTTTTTTTCAGTTTTTCGGTTTATTTATTTTTGGTTCGTGTTGTTTTTCCCTCATCATATTTACCGGGTATCCTCTTCTTCTCCTCCTCCTTTCCTCTTTCGGCAATCTTGAACTTGAACTACATTTTTACCAAATACGAGAATAGATACATTCAAGTCAAGTTTTACCTTTTCGGGTTCCTCCATATGGAATTCCCTTCCGCTTGACATCAAAGTATGCTCCTCTATTTCAAATTTGAACAAAAGTCTTTGAGAGACACTAACATTCGATCCTCCATAACTTATTTTTCCCGCCTGGCTCCTAAAACGCCATATTGATTATGACAATGTTAGTATGCATTCACTTCATTTCGTTTGTTTACTAATTTCCTAGAATGTGCATGCTATATCATTATATTATAATTATGTTAAAATAATGTTAAAATATCTAATACTCGGTCCTCCATATGTGCCTCTGATTAGGGTAAGGGTTAGGGTTCATGGTTAAAGTTGATGCTTGTATTGGGTTAGGGTTAGGATCAACAAAAAGACCGGAGATATACAATACGAGGGCACATAGAGACTGGGACACATAGAGACGAGGGACACATAGAGACAGGGACACATAGAGACGGGGAACACACAAAGACGGGGACACATAGAGACAGGGACACATACAGACAGGGACACATAGAGACATTGGGGACACATAGAGACGTATTTGGGGACACATAGAGACGAAATTGGGCACTGGTATAGAGACGAGATTTGGGGACACATAGAGACGAAATTGGGCATGTACACATGGAGACGGGGACACATAGAGACGAAATTGGGCATGTAGCACATGGAGACGGGGACACATAGAGACTGGAAGCACTAGGTAATTCTCTCGATTCACACATCTATAGATATCACGCGCTAAGGATCCTAGGAGGGGGCCCTTAAAAACTCGAGTACCGCGTAAAATGTCGGACTTTCGCTCGCGATGCGGGTCGAAAGAATACGCGCGTTTCGTCTATTTATTCCGCTAGGTCGGATTATAAAATTTTGCTTTTGAAAGTTGATTTTCTGAAGGCAAAATGTTTTCCCGCGTGTCAATTGGCATTATTTTGAAGCTGCGTCATCTGGTCCGACTTGACTGCTTTTCCCTTCTTCCTCTTATAATGAAATTTTTACATCGACTTTCGACGAAGCCTTAATAGCTCGATAGGTAGAACGCGGCGTCCGCAAATCCGTACGTCGCAGATTAGAGTCTGCCCCTTCGCCACAATTATTTTTTTCTTCTTTGTTTTCTTTTCCTTTGGGGGGGGGGGGGGGGGGCTTTTCATCATTTTTTTAAAAGGAGAGGGGAGTAGGCGGAAGGGAGGGGGCACCACCACATTTTTTTTTGTGGTCTTCGCGTTTTCTTACGTTTTTTTTTAGTAAAAGAGGAGGGGGGGGGGGGGGGGCGGAAAGGGGGGAGCGGAAGGGGGGGGACGCAGACAGGAAGGGGGGAAGCTGGGGGTGGGCGGAGGCGGGATGGTGGGGGGGGGCCGGGACGGGGAGGGGAAAGCAGGATAGGGGAAACCCCAAGCGAAGCTAGAAAGGATGAAGAGGGAGGCGAGTAGGGCTTTTGTACAAATAAGTTCCTCTACCTTCTGGAAGTTTTGTGCTTGGTCTAACCATATTTGTTTTGAAAGGTGCATAACGGAGAATAACGCATCTGCGCTCATGAATTGACAGGAAAACTGAGCAAGCAATGATTAAGTGTGTGCTGTCTACTACACGTGCGTGCGCGAGCTTGCTTGCTTCTTGCTGCTTGCTTGCGTTATGGCGGTGCGTGGGTGTGTGTGGTGTGTGTGTCTGTCCTAACATACTATAAAGTGACTTTAGGCCCCTACTTTCTCAAAGTGAACAAAACCAGTTCTTCTCTTCTTCTTCTTCTTCCTTCTTCGATAGATCGAACAGGTTCCTATCACTTATGAACGCAGATGCTTCATGCTGCAGTGCGGAGCACAGGTTTATCTAGTTTATAATAATATTGTATCTTGCCTTCTCGCAAGAAGTTAACCATTGTGTTCGCCTGTTCAATGGTTCGTGCATTGCTTGGCTACATGCTTTACATTTGTGTTTGTGTTGTAGCAGATGTTGAA
>CM065710.1:7621062-7646062 GCA_017654935.2 Phymorhynchus buccinoides
AGCCTTAGACCTGCACGCTCATTGTTACATGCGCAGTGCTATTATACGGCCTGCAGTTCCTGTGTAAATAAGAAAAGTAAAATGCATAGGCAGACACAGATTTACGCAAAATGACCGAGAGAGAGAGGAGGGGGGGGGGGGGGGGGGTGAGGAGGACGGGCGAGAGAAGTAAACTCAAAGCTTGCGCAATAGGGCAGTCGAGAGAGTGGGGTGAGGGGGAGTTTCTGATCGAGAGCTGAAGAGATGCAGAGAGACTAGGATCCAAGAGAGAATAGAGACGATGAGAGAGAGAAGAACACTGAACAATGATTTAATTGGAACTGTGTCCTCTGCCCTGTACACTTAACATCTTTTCTCTCTTTCTATGTGTGATCTCTTTTCCCTTCTCTCTTATGTATGATAAGATGACTGAGGATGAGAGAGAGAGAGAAGAGCGAGCAGAAGAGAGTGAGAGCAGACAGGACAGACAGACAGACAGAGAGAGACAGAGAGAGAGAGCAGAGAGAGCACGAGACAGAGAGGACAGGAAGAACAGGCAGAGAAAATGACAGGCAGATAGAAAGACAAGAGAGAGACAGAGACAGACAGACAGACATCAGAAGAGAGAGAGAGAGAGGAGAGAGAGGAGGGAGAGGGGAGAGAGATGGACGGAGAGAGAGAGAGAGGATGACGAGTCGAGATGGAGAGAGGAGAGATGGATTTTTTTTTTTTCGATGAGAGAGAGAAACAGGTTGGAGAAAGAAGAGAGAGGAGAGAAAAGTACGTAATACAAAACACACTCGTTGCATTGTAACCATTGCTGAGACCTGAAAAGTGGGAGACTACTTATGTGTAAGGTCAAGTATAACAACATAATTGGAGCCTTGGCATGAGACTAAACCCATACACCTGCTTTGCAAGGTACGACTCCCGTGTGTCTAATACCTTACTGCTAGCATTAATTATTGCTGTACGTTTTCGTTTCTTTTTTGTTTGTTGGGTCGCACCACTACGTGAGGTGTATTTCCATGGGACAGATCATTCTTGTGTGATTGTGTTGTGCATGGTGACTGCTGACTGATGTATGAGTGACCGAATGATTGGTGATTGATGATGACGATGCTGTTCTCCTGTGGGTAACGTGGATTGGGACCACGGTTCCTGGGGCTTCGTCCGGGTAGGACATGGCCCATGGACAGGACATGATGAGGGAGGATGATGATGATGATGATGATGAGGATGGTGATGATGATGATGATGATGATGAGTAAATGATGGGTTGAGGACTGTTCTCAGGTGGGGTAAAGTAGGAGTTTGGACCACGGTTACTGGGGTCGGATCCCTGAGGACATTGGACCATGGGACCAGACCGGGTACTCCTGACGAGCCGTGCCTCCCTGGGTGCTGACCTGGCTGCAGAGAACGCGCGGCTGCAGTTTGGGGGCGGCGTGATTTGGCTTTAAAGACAGCAGGTGAGACAGACAGACAGACAGATGACAGACAGAGAAGAGAATATGACAGACCAGACAGAAGACAGACAGAGAAGGACAGGACGCGGCTGCCCTGGCTGCTGCAGATATTTGGGCTTTAAAAACACATGGTGAGACAGAAGACACGAGCAGACCACACCAGACAGAATTGACTACAGACAATGGTGAGACAGAAGCCTATGGACAGACAGACAGACAGACAGAGCCAGACAGACCGCCGGCTATGCCTGGCGGCTGGCATATTGGGCCTTTAAAAAGCAGGTTACAGAGAAACCAAAGACAGAACAGAGGTGACTGAGAGGTAGACAGACAGTACAACAGAATCAAACAGACATAGACAGGCAGACACACAGACGCACCACCAAAAGGACAGATAGAGAGACACACAGACCGACAGATAGAAGACAGGACACAAATGTGTGTGTGTGTGCGCGCGCGCGGTGCGTGTGTGTCTGTGCGTGCAGGTGTGTGTGCATGTGTGTGTAGTGGTGTGTCGTGCGTGTGCGGTGGGAGTGTGTGTTAGTTACGTGTGCGTGTGTGTGTGTGCTGTGGTGTGGTATATGTGTGCATCTGTGAGTGTGTGTAGTTGTGCCTGTGGTGTGTGTGTGTGTGAGGTGTGTGCACGCTGCACCGTGGTGTTTGGGCGAGACAGAGAGAGACTGGGGGGTGAGTGATATTAACGTGTGTGCGAGGCATGGCGTCGTAGGTGTGTGCTGCGTTTGTGTCTCGTGTGGATCAGTGTGTGTGTGTGCGCGCGCTTGTGTGTGTGTGCGTGTGTAAGTGGCATCGTGTGATCGTTGTAGTGTCTGTGCGCGCGTGTGTGTGTGTGCCTGTGTGCGTGTCGTGCGTATGTGTGTATGTGCGCGCGGACACAATGCGTTGGAGAGACAGAGAAGAGAGGGATGTCAAGTCAAGTCAAGTCAAAATGATCTTATTGCCCCCGTTAAAAGAGTAAGCTTGATAAAGCTTTTTTACATCCTAGTAATGAGTGACTAGTGAGGCGAGCGTGTGTATGTGCATGTGTTTTTGTCTGTGCGGTGATTGCGTGCGTCGTGTGCGCGCCCGTGTGTGTGTGTGTGTGTGTTGTGTGTTTGTGTGTGGTACGCATGCGTGCTTATGTGTGATGCGTTTGTGTGTCTGTGTTTGTGTGTATGAGTGTGTGGTATGTGGGTGCAAACACATTCTTAGGCTTACATGTGTGTGCGCGCGTGTGCGTGTGTGTGGTGTGTGTGTTTACGCGCCGCGCGAGCGGTGTGTGTATTGTGTGTGGGTTACCATGTCGTTATGGTTGCTTGCTTATGATTATGTGCTCGCCGACATACACGGTTTCTGTGCGTTTTTTTGACTGTTTCAGTTCTTGCGTTTGAAATAATTTCGTTTATTGATCACATTAATGTTTGTTGTGGGTCGACCTCGAACTATGCCGTGAGAGTGCTGCAGGCGTTGACGCTGCTCAATATAAGATCCTTCAGCATACACTACAAGGACAAGAGTATTCGTAACTCTACATCCGTGAGCGCTGCCAAAGCCTATAGGAAACTACGGCTATTTTCTACTATCAGACCTGTTTAGTCTACTTTTCTTCTTCTTCTTCGACATTCGCTCAGACAGTTTCTGTCAATTATGAGCCGTAGATGCGTCAGGTCTGCCGTTATGCGCCTAATAAGAAATAGTTAGGCCCAGCAAGTCCGACTTCGCTGGAGGAGGAAAATGTTTTGAAAATACGTGTGGGGGGTTTTGGGGGGAAAAAGGCATGGAGAATGATGGTAAGGCAGAAAGATAGTAGATGACAGTAAGCAAAGGGAATATAAGGCACGTAGTCAAAGAGAGTGACAGATTTTAAGGAATTACAAGCACATAACTTCCAGAAGGGGGGAACTATTTATGCAAAAAAAGACCCCCCGGTATCCCCCGAGTGGGGATACTCTACTCTTTTCGGAATTGTATTCTACTACACTACTCTTCAAAAATTTAAAAATGTTAATGCTCTCGATTCTCATTTTCAGTGAACATTGTTTGAGGGTTTTTAATGACAATAAAAACTACACATTTTTGCACCCAAAACTACTATTTCAGCCCATCCAGAGACTACTCAAGACTTGTGTAGGGGGGTGTACTAGGTTCAGTGTATTCACAAGGGTATATGCTTGTTGTTGTTTTGGTGAGTCTGTACCCTGGCTAAAAGAATCTCCAGGGGTCATTCCAACGGCGAAGCACCCGAAACACAAACAAAAATACATCAGCGGTGTTTGTGTTACCGAATTTTTTTTTAACATTATTACCCCGCCACGTGGGCAGAGCTGGCTCTACACTCGACTTCGGGGAGGGACTAAGTATCAGGTGCGATCACAGTTTCACAAGGGCTAACGTTACGTAGGCCATGTGTGGTCGGTGAGCGCAAATCAGGCCCAAAAAAGGGTACTGAACACCTCTTTCACCAGATAGGTTTGCCAAAAAAACGTTTGTGGTGTCATCGTAGTGAGCTAGCGTATCGACGAACGATCAGTGACTAGCACTGGGTGAAGTCGATGATTGTTTTTGATTGGTCCATTAAAGTTTGGTTACAAATAATAGAGGTCTTGACCATGTCTCAGACAAGAGCTTGTAATATCTTCCCGCCACAACGCTTTCTGAAGTGTTTCTTAGGCCCACGTTTGCCGTAAGCGTTATCGCTCGGCGACCGTTTATCTAGAGAAACTCCGCCCCATGTGTATGAAAAGATTTGATTGAATGCTCAGAACAAGAGATTCAACGACCAGAAGCTTTCTGCATGATATTGTGGGGGTGTTTGGTTTTTGATTTTTTAAATGTAGGTTCGTGCGATCACAGCTATTGACAGCCGCCTAAAAAGGATTGGTACTTCATAGCACAGAGGCGTCTCTGTAAACTTTGGGGTGCTCCCCACCTGGAGAGGCGCGTAGCGGCCAGAGGCGCGCCACCCATTTTGTGTGTTGTTTAATTTGCCATGCGAAGTTTGTGTGACTGATGAGGAGGAAAGGGGGAGGGGGTGGGTGGGTACATTGGACTAAAATGGACAACTTTTTTGTTGCCACTGGGATTGACGTGTGCTAAGTGCATGGGCACACGAGACCTCGGTTATCGTCTCTCCGAAAGACTCCCGTTCAGGGGGGGGGGGGGGGGGGAAAAAAAAAAAAAACCCCCCCACCGCCCCGTAAGGCCGTGATGCACAGATGTGGCGAGGAAAAAAAACCCCTGTAAGCTGGTACCCAGGGTTCGAGTTCGGGTTTATTGTGTACAGTGCGAACGCGTTTACCTCTATGTCGTTCTACCCTCTACATAAAACTCATAACGCACAAACAGAGAGGTTGTCCCCCATTTTAATGCGTCATCTCACCCACCTCAATTCGAGATTAAAGGGTGATTGATATTTATACGATAGGTGTCAGGTGAGATTCTACGGGAGACTTGAGACTTCACTAGTAGCGCAGTTAAATACGCACAAGTCTCTACGTTTATCAGAGAACCTGTGTAAAGCCAGCACAATTCATGAACATTTTGTTTCACTGAATGGGTTTTTAATAAATATTGACAAAAACGCGTCAACTTAATGGGAATGAGGTTGGCTAAATATCAGCAAGGAGAGACCAGTGAGACACAGATAAACCGACAACACCTTACTTCTTTACCCATTTATTTCCCTCATGTGCCTTGTTGACCCTCATGCATAATAATCCTCCCTAGAATTGACAAGTAATAATCCTCATACTCATAAGAATACGAGAATAAGTAGTATAATACTACTACTCCTACTCATAATAATACCTACATACTACTAAATCCTCATTTCTCCTAATCATAATCACTCAACCAATAATAATAATACCCTAATCCTCCTAATCTTAGCTCATGTCATACTTTTTATTTTTTATATCATCCCTACCGCCCCTCATGTGAGTGGCCACAATCTCCTCCACAGTGTATATGTCCAATACTAATCCTCATCCCCATCCCCACTATCATTCATAGAGATTCCCCCATCTCCGAAGAAGAAGAAGAAGAAGGCAGAAAGAGGAAGAAGAAGAAGAAGAACACGAAAAAGAACAAGAAGAAGAACAAGAAAAAAACAAGAACAAGAAGAACAAAAACAAGAACAAGAACAAGAAGAAGAAAGAAGAGAAGAAGAAGAAGAAGAGGAGAAGAAAAGAGTACAGGCCCGGTTTATCCCGTTTATTTTTAATTATAGCAGAAACTCGGGGTTTTAAAGTTAGCACACAGAAACTTAAAGACCTAGTGACGCACCAAGATTAATTCCCTTTGTTTTTTTCTGGGTTGCTGTGACCCACATAGAAATGTCCCCGAGTTTCGAATTGGGGCTGCTCTTTAAAATTATGTTTTGGTTTGAATATGGGAGTTGTTGTTGTTGTTGTCAGACTTGGTCAAAACAAGATTTATTTCCAGTTATACGAGGGGAAAAACACGTGAAACCCTGATTTTGACACGTGATCTGGTGGGTCTTTGAAGATGCACTGACGCGCCACGATTAAGTCCCTTGGGTCTTTTTTCCTGCGCGTAGACTGAGAAAATAAATGTCCCCATGTTCAAATTGAGGCTGCCTCTAATAAAATGATGTTTCACTTTGAATTTGGGGGCATTTTGTATGGTAGTGAGACCTGGTCAAAACAAGATTTCTTTCCAGCTATAAGGGGAAAACGCGTGAAACCCGTGATTTTCACACGTGATCGGGTGGATCTTGTATTAAAAAAAGTAATGCAAGCCCTACCCCTCCTCCCCTCCCTTCCCCTCCCCCTCCGCCTTGTAGCCCCCTCCCCTACCCCCCCCTCTCCCTCCCTCCCCCCCTCCCTCCCCCTCCCTCACGGTTTTAATGCCCGCCTCCCCTCTCTGCTTGTGATCACCATGGTTACCACACAGGTCCTAATGGTTAACAGGAAGAGCTGTGTTGAGAGATAGTTGTGTAACAATCTCTTCGTCTCTCTGTGTCCTATATTGTCATGTGTTCATGATTATAGTTCCATACGCTGTACGAGGACGAGCTGTTGCTGGGGCGCCCCCGCCTGGTTGTACCCCAAAAAAAAGGCCAACAGATGGAGAGCACTACAAGAGCAAGGCGGAGGGCTTCCGGAGTTATCGCGGCTCCTCGCAGTCTCCTGGACGACAAAAGGATCGGGATGGCTGTCGAGGGAGCTCCAGCTTTAAACCTATGTCTTAATGCGTTCAAACGCTCTATGTCTTTAACGGGGCCACCCTGACGGATGAGGTTTTTGTTAAGAGAAACACGTCCAGATCACAGAAAACGCCCTTTTACAGAGATTGCAACACTCACTTTGCTCTGGTTTCCTGAAAATCAAACCATCAAACGAATATTCCTCCTTTGGCTGGAAGGTGCGGAAGTCCAATTATTTTACCCAAAGAGAAGGCGGTGTGCCCACGTCTCTTTTCTAATGGCCGCCGCTTTATGCGTTTTAGACCAAAATCGTTGACACCGAAATTTTCGACAATACAGCCTTTTTTTCCTGTTTTTTTTTATACAGATTATCTAAAGGAGTGTTCGCTCACAACAAAGAAATGTGCTTTCCTTTTTTTTTTACTGCACGTACAAAAAAAAGAAAAACGGTTCACAACACAATGAGTGACCTTCACCACACCCCCTCCAAAATGGACTACTCTCTTTGACGTTAATTTGTAGGAAACCCAGAGCAAAGTGAGTTCCGATCCTTTGGGAAAAGGCTGTCTTTCTGGTGATCTCGGACGTGTTTCTTGCGAAACGCATTCCCTCAGGGTGCACACTTTAATGCATTTAATCGCTTAATTCAGGATGTAGCGATGAGAACTTTAAGCCCTATGATCTTTAATGGATTAATCGCTGATTACATGACGTGCCGGGAGCGTTCGGAGGAACTTTAAGCACAGTGTTGCAAATTTTTTACGATTTCCGGACAGTGACCTATCAAATTTGCATTTGTGCTATTATGTGAAGCCTCTGCCAGGACAACTGTCCTATGTGTCACAGTTGAAGCGGACTTGTTGTCCTAAAATTGCCTCTCTCTCTCCTTCGCCCCTATCAGTGTGAGGGACACGCCATCCCGGTGGGAATGCAATATCCTTCTCTGCGTTAAGAGTCTCTCTCTCATCTCTCTCTCTCTCTCTCTCTCTCTCTCTCTCTGCTCTCTATACACAGCTACATACTCTATCTCACACTTCTCTCTGTACTCTCGCTCTCTCTCTCTCTCTCTCTCTCTGTCTCTCTCTCTCTCCTCTCTCTCTTCTGTCTGTATTCCACCTTAGCACCCTTTCCAACGTAATAAGTTTGCTGTCAGACTCAGCGGAAATGCAGGCCATGCATGCCGGCACCTGGTGGGAGTGTGTGTGTGTGGTGTGTAGTGTGGTGTGATGTGGTGTGTGTGTGTGTGTGTGCCTTGTGTGTGTGTGTGGTTGGCGTCTGTCTGTCTGTCTGTTCTTCCTCCTTTCATTCCCCGTCTCATATCTGCACCTCCTTTCCACCCACAAAAAAATTCTGAACAACAGCCGTTACTACTGACCGATCTGTGATATGGTTCTCATGTCTCCCCCCCACCCACCGCCCCCCCCCCCCCTGTACACACCCAGTGTGCTTCACGAGAGCTGGAGAGACGGGACGCTGGAAGAGGCAGCAGTAAGCGATGCGCTGAACGCCTTCACAGCAAAGTGGAGGAAAACAGCCAGGGCCTCAGCACAACACACCATTGCGGCCTGGTCTGGCTAACGCGAAGTGGGGCTCTCCTCAGATACGCGCGTGGAATTGTTTATTTAAAAAGCTATTATAATTAGTGGTTAAAATTTAGCCAGTTGCACTGTATTTTCCAATTCAGACAAGTGGAAGAGACAGCAGAGGGTCTACAGCAACTACTCCTTGCGGCCTGGTCTGGATACGACAGGGGGCTTCTCAGATATGCGCTGTGAGTTTTTTTTGTTCGTTATATTATGATTCCCCTCTCTGACTTAGGTGTCACTCTGGACAAGGACACTCTTCCAATGCAGAGTTTCCTGACTCGGACCCAGGGCCGGACCTAAGTTTTAAGGGGTGGGGGCTAATTACGCAAGAGCGAAGCACCAAAGACGCATAGGGGGGTCCGGGGCCAAGAACCCCTAGGGGGGTCCGGGGGCATGCTTCCCCGAAAATTGTTTTAAGTCGATAAGCAAAAATAATAGTGCAATCTGGGCATGAAATAAAGGACTAAATGCCATTACTGTTCATACCCTATGAAAATGTTTTGAACCATGAAACACCCTCCACACACACACACACACACACACACAAAACACACACAAACACACACACACACACACACACACCACACACACACAACACACTCTCCACACTAACACACTCATATAACAAATAATGCTGCCGCTCGGCGACATGAATTGTATTTTTAGGAAAAAGGGTGGGGGCTGCAGCCCCCTAAGCCACAATTTAGTTATCAATATTAGGTATTATTAGTTATAGGTACCTATTAGTAACGAGGCGTCTCTGTAGAAACTGGGTTGCTCCCACCTGAGAGAGCGTCGCAGCAGAGGCACGCATCCCTTTTTTTTTTTGCATGCGATTTCGTTTGTGGACTGGATGAGGAGGAAAGGGCTGGTGGTGGTGGTAAATTTTAACAAAATGACAGCTTTTTCGTGCCCACTGGGAGTAACGTGTGCCTTAGGCATGGGCACACGGGACCTCGGTTTATCATCTCATGAATTCCGAAAGACTCCACGTTCAGACCTTAAAGGCCTAGCGCAAAGCGAAAGAGGACAAATTGCCGGTAGGGCCGGGTAGGAACCCAGGGTCGAACTCGGGTTTACTTGACACGAGGCGGAACGCGTTAACCTCTGTGCATCTCTGATGTAGGGACTACGCTCTTGTTCTGCTCTTGTGTGTTTGACGGTGAACACGGCCATTATATATTTAATGGCGGCGAAGGAAGTATTTCTGAGGACACAAACAGGAAGGAACTACACATGGATTTATTTCTCACCAATTTATTGTTGTTGTTGTGTGTTGTTGTGTTGGGTCGTTGTGTTGTTGTGTTGTGTGTTGTTCTTCTCTTCTTCTTCTTCTTCTTCTCTTCTTCTTCATCTGTTTTCTTTCTTCGTCTTCTTCTCTTCTTCCTCTTCTTCTTCTACGTTCGCAGGCCATATGGCCGTGGTTGGTGAGGTTAAGTATGTCGTCCGGCAGTTTTCAGTTTTCACTGGTTCTCCTCGCTGCATGCAGCCATGCGCCAACGCATTCCAATCGGAGGAGCTCAAGGAGCAAATTGGGAAGATTTGTTTTTGTGTACAAAGGCAAGAGAGTGGAGTCAATAAGGCAGAAAGCTAGTAGTGACAGAAAGCAAAGGGAAAGCAGAGTCAAAGAGAGTGGAAGATTAGTGGAAGCTACAAGCACAGAACTTCCAGAAGGTGGGGAACTATTTGTATGAACGACCGCCGGTATATACCCACGGGGAATCACCATTTAATGTTACCCTCATTTTCAGTGAACGCGGGACATTATGATCTCTCTAATGGCGGTGGAAAAGACAACCGGAAGTGAACAATCACCATGATATAATCTAACCTACTTGTGATTGAGTTTCTTCGTCTTTTTCAGTAACTCGGCCATGATTAAATTTTATTCCGTTCAATATCATTCTTTAAGCAGTGAATGTCGCCATTATAATCTCTATATGGTGTCCAAAGGAAGGAATTAGGCGGAGACAAACGGAAGTGTTCATCACCAGGATTGGCCTATTAAATTATTAATTACTGTTGTTCTCTCTCTCTTAAAACCCCCACACTTCACGTGTCAATACCCTCTTCTGTATGAAGATTTTTAAAGACCCAGTAAGTAACGTGTCAAACAATCACGGTTTTCACGTGTTTTTCCTATATAGTGGTAAGAAATCTTATTTTGACCAGTGTGCTCCATCAAATTGCATCTTGAACGAAAACAAGAATCACTTTTAAAGCGGGGGGGGGGGGAAATTTTGGGCCACAGCATCGATCTTATACGAGGAAAGGTTCTGAATGTGGCCACACCGACCAGAAAAAACAAGGGACTTAATCAGCCGCCAGATGGGTCTTAAATCCTTGCTAGCTATAGGAGTGTGAAACACGAGAAAACGTGATTTTGACACGTGACGTGGTGGGTCTTTATAGGAATGTGCTGTGATTTTTTCTGTCCAGTGAACCCCCCCCGCTGCCCTGATCTCTCTAATGAGCGGCCGAGGAAGGTATTATGTGGAGACAACGGAAGTGTTCATCACAGGAATTTAGCCTATTAAATCTGTTAATTTACTGTTGTTCTCTCATAATCGGGATGCTGCTGTGCATTTTTTTCTCCTCCAGTGAACGCGGCCATGATATCTCTAATGGCGGCCAAAAAAATGGATCGGGCGGAGGACAACCGGAAGTGTTCATCATCAGGTTTAGGCCTATTAAATCTGTTAATTTACTGTTGTTTCTCTCATAATAGGAATGCATGCTGTGATTTATTTCTCTTCCAGTGACGCGGCAATGGATCTCTCTGATGGCGGCCGAGGAAGGATCGTGCGGAGGAAAACCGGGAAGTTGGCCCTGAGTCAGCTGAACTTTTGCCCTGGGAGACAACAAGAACGGCAGGAGTTACGTGTGGGGCTTTGGAGTTAACCCCTGAGAGACCCTCACATGCCTCAGGTGACTGACTAAAGTCTCTATGTAGTTCAGAAATGAAATGCAACGAAAAGGGAAAAGTACGATGTCTAAATGACGAATTCGGACAGGATCAAAGTTGTGCAGTCAGTTCGTTTCACAACTGAGCCTGAAGGCTTATCCTCACCTCCTCCCCCCGGTTTTAAATCAGTCTCGACCTGAGCCTTGAGGGCTTTGTTCATCTGTAATCAGTTCACACTATGAGCCTTGAAAGCTTTATCCTCCCTCCATCCCCCCTGTAAAATCAGTTTTCACACTGAGCCTTGAAAGCTTTATCCTCCCCTCCCTCCCCTGTTAATGAGTCTCCACACCTGAGCCATTGAGGGCTTTGTCTCCACCTCTGTTAATCATGTTTCACACTTGAGCCTTGAAGGCTTTGCCCCCCCCCCTGTCAAAAAAAATTTTTTTCAGTTTCACACATGAGCTGAAGGCTTGTCCCCTGTTAAGCAGTTCACCCATGAGCATTGAAGGCTTCCCCCCTCCCCAGGTTATCAGTTCACACTGAGCCTGAAGCTTTGCCCCCCCCTCTGTTAATCAGTTTAACGCCTGAGCCTTGAAGGCTTTGTACTACCCTCCCCGACCCCAACCCTAGGCAATAATTCCAATGTGAGCTCACAAAGGCTTTGTCTCCCATGTTAATCAGATGCCTCTGAGCCTTGAAGGCTGGTCCCCCTGTTAATCAGTTATCACAAATTGAGAATGAAGGCTTAAACCGAGTAATGGAGGCAAGCAACTCAATTTTCACGAAGTGCTCTTACCTAGTTTTTTATCCGCATGTGAGCTCCGAAGGGCTTTGTCTCCCCTGTTAATCAGATTTCCTCCTGAGCCTTGAAGGCTTTGTCCCCCGTTAATCATTTCACATTGACATTGCAGGCTAAACCGAGTAATGGAGGCAGCACTCTATTTTCACGAAGTGCTCTCCCCTATTTTTTTTTTTTCTCTTCCGGAAAATCGTCTATTCTACTCATTGTTTTTTTCGTTTTTATATTTTTTTGTGTTGCCCGTTTGGTTCAATCAGTTCTTGTCCCTCCGCCCCGCCTCGTGTGACTGGCCCCAGTTCACTCCCCTGTCCCACCCCCACGTTCTGTTCGGGCCCTTGTGGTGGGTCCTGACTTCGGCGCAACTACGTGGACGATCGCACCGACTACATCATGAACGAGTGGCCTGCTACTACAACGCTGGTTCCGGACAGTGCTAGGCAGGTGTGTGTGTGTGTGTGTGCGTGGGGGGGGGGGGGTAGTATGGGTGGGGAGTGTGGTGGTGGATGGGGGTTGAGGGGGTGGGTAAAGGGGGGGGGTTGAGTGGGGGTGGGGATGTGGAGGTTGGAGGTGGTGTGTGGTGGTGGTGGTGGGGGGGGGGGGGGTGGGGGTAGGGGCGAAGGGGTGGTGGTAGTTAGGGGTCGTGGTGGAGTTGGAGGTGGTGTGTGTGTGTGTGTGTGCGTGTGCGTGTGCGGTGCGTCTTCGTGTCGTGTGTGTGTTGTGTGTGTGGGGTGGTCGCTCCTATGTGCCGCGCTTGTATGCTTGTGTGTGTGTGTTGGTGTGGTGTGTATGTTTGTTTGTTTGTGTGTGTGTGTGTGTGGTGTGGGTGTATGTCTGTTACTGTGGTGTGTGTGTGTGTGTGTGTGTGTGTGTGTGTGTGTGTGTGTGTGTGTGTGGATGTGTGTGTATGGAAATAGAAAGCTGACAGTTTGCATATTATGCGTATGCCATTGTGTGTTTGTCGTGTGTGTTTGTCACGTGTGTGTGTCACGTATGTGTGTGTGTGTGTGATGTTTGGTGTGTGTGTGTGGGTGTGTGTGTTGGTGTGTTTGCACGCACATGTATAACAGTACGTGCGTGTGGTCCCCTGTCGTGTTTCCCCCTCTATTTAAATGGGAATGGATTTCACCGGAAGAGCTAATTTATTCCCAATTAACAACAAAATTCTTCCTTTGCTCAGGATTGTCGGTTTGCAGTCACGTGGTCTGCTGCCCTCAGCCAATCCCCAGTTCCCTCCAACTCGTTCTGGAGACAGCTCGACACCAGTCCTTCCGGGTCACTGAACCCCCCTAATAGTGAGTTGGGTGTGTGGGTGGGGTGTACATGTTGTGTGTGCTTGCGTGCGTGTGCGTGCGTGCGCGTGCGCGTGCGTGTGCGTCGCTGTGTATATTGTGTGTGAAATGTGTTGTTGGAGTGTAAAAGTTGCTTCAAGGGTGTGTGTGGTGTGTGCGTGTGCGTGTGTGTTGTCGTGAGTGCGTTCGTGGTGTGTGTTTGTGTGTATGTTGTGTGGGTGTGTGTGTGTGTGTGTTTGTGTGTGTGTGTGTTTGTGGTGTGTGTGTGTGTGTGTGTGTGTGTGTGTGTGTGTGTAAAGACGAAAGTTTTCAATCATGATATATTACTAATTAGGCATTGACTATCGCAAACAAAATATATGCTATTTAGAAAGACAAACGAAGCAAGTGGCGAACCATTAATGTAGGATTAAAAAAATAAAATAAAAGCAGTATCAGGAGGTCAAAATAACTGCTCTGTGTGTGTGTGTGTGTGTGTGTGTTGTGTTGTGTGTGTGTGTGTGTGCGTGCGTGTGCGTGCGTTGCGCGCGCGCGTGCGTTTGCGCACGCGATGCCTGCCCGCGCAACACGATGTCTGTGTATATATATAAGTATATGCTGTGTGTGTGTGTGTGTGTGGTGGTGTGTGTGTTTGTGTGGTGTGGTGTTTTGGCGTGTGGTGTGTGAAGCCAACTCAAGTCCAATGTTATGGGAACATTGAAATAGCAATAATATTTTCTTCTCATCACCATTTTGTGTCAGGTATGTTTGTGTGTGCGTATGTGTGTAACTGTGCACGTGCGCGTTGGTGTGCATGTTTGTGTGTTGCTATGTTTCCACATGACAGCAAACGTTAACCAAGACATGTTGGATCTCTACAGCCACACATACAGGCGGAGATGTAAGCTTCTGCTGATTCGTTCCATTATGAAATAGTGATGCTAAGAGAGGATTATAGTGAAATCAATCAGGAAGGAACTTCTCGTACTTAATCCCTTTGTACCAATTTTTATGTTGGCACCCATTTCCTAGCCAAGTGAAAGTAGCTGCACAACTAGTATGACTTGGGTCTGTATTGTTGTGGCAGCTACTTTCACTTTGCTAGGCGGAATGGGTGCCATAATAACTTTTGTTAAAATAGGATTTAATTACGAGAAGTTTCCGGTAATTTCCTTCCTATTCATTATTTTCCAATACTTTTTGAGGGAAAGCAGCAGAATTAACAACAGCCTTAAACTTCTGAACTATAAGAATGTAAATTAGCAGCCATATAAAATGTGATTCCAAAGGAGTGCTGCACACCTTTTTGAGTTCACACAACAGCTACCTAACCCTGATGATTGTTTCATAATATTCTGTCAAAGGTTTGTTGGGGTTTTTTGGGGGGGGTTTCCTTATACTAACCATTTAAATATCACACACACACTAAACCACACACACACACACCAAAACACAATAATCATGATCACCTTATACTAGTCCTTTAATTATCCAACACACCACACACACACACACACACACCCACCAAAAACCACAATAATCATGATCCCACCTGTCAAGGTTTTCCTCTGTATGACTTATCAGAGAATGTTATTTTAAAAACCTTTTATTGACCACTCCTTGTATCGTTTTGTCTGATTTTGATAGCCTATTTAATATTGTTTTAAATGAATATAAGACCTCAGATATAATTTCATATTTGCGCTGTCGAATTTCTCATTATCAGTTAGTGTTGTACCATTCATGGCCATTTAAAAGGGACATAACCAGATAACTGTGTCACTAGAATTCTTATACCAATACATTGTCTATGATTTTTCTGTCATTGTTGAGTTGACATAAAATAGTAGGTCTACAGACATTAGTATATTTAGCCTACTATCATGGTGAATTCAATGTCAGATCTAAAGGGAAAGAATTATATTGAAAACAACTAGACGTAGTTTCCTCTTCATAGAACGTGTTTTACGTTTACTTATGCTCGTGCCAGGGCTTATTATTATTTATTTTTATGCTGAAGGTCAGGAATGCATGTGATCTTCACGCATTCTTCATGTCGGTGTTATGCATACGCTCGTTCCAGGGCTTATCATTTTGATGGTCAGGAATGCCACGTGCATGTGATCTTCACGCATTCTTCATGTCAGTGTTATACTTACGCTCGTTCCAGGGCTTATCATTTTGATGGTCAGGAATGCCACGTGCATGTGATCTTCACACATTCTTCGATAACAGTGTTATACTTATGCTCGTTCCAGGGCACATATTACAGCGAAGGTAGGTTGTGTGCAAGCTATCTTCACACACGATTGTTATACTTATGCTCGTTCCAGGGCACCTATTACGGCGAAGGTAGGTAGTGCAAGCTATCTTCACACACAAGTGTTATACTTATGCTCGTTCCAGGGCACCTATTATGGCGAAGGTAGGTAGTGCAAGCTATCTTCACACATGAGTGTTATACTTATGCTCGTTCCAGGGCACATATTACGGCGAAGGTAGGTAGTGCAAGCTATCTTCACACATGAGTGTTATACTTACGCTCGTACCAGGGCACCTATTACGGCAAAGGTAGGTAGTGCAAGCTATCTTCACACATGAGTGTTATACTTATGCTCGTTCCAGGGCACCTATTACGGCGAAGGTAGGTAGAGCAAGCTATCTTCACACATGAGTGTTATACTTATGCTCGTTCCAGGGCACCTATTACGGCGAAGGTCAGGTAGGGGGCACGTGCACGTATCACCAGGCTGGGTGCCCGGCTGTAGGATTGTCCAATCAAATCGACGCCCTGGCCGCTCTGAATTACATCATCTGGCACAACTCTAAGACCTGCGGAATGTGCTTCAGGGTAAGTAGTGTAGAGTGTTTTTTTTATAGAAATGTTGAAATGTGCAATGTAATTCTTGTCTCTTCATCTTCACACCTTAATCCCAGGTTTAATCCCTTAATCCACTTTAAACCTTTCTCAGCACACGTTAATCCCAGTGGCAACGTCAAAGTTGTCATTTGGTCAAAAAGTAACCCCACCCTCCTTCCTCATCAGTCACACACAAATCACAAGCAAATTTATTTATTTTTAAAAATGGGTGGCGCGCCACTGGCTGCGACGCGCTCTCCAGGTGGGAGCAACCCGAATTTCACAGAGACGCCTCCGTGACTATAAATTACCTAATACCTAAGTCTTTTTCATTATGAGCGTAGTTGATAATTTTGAACTACGTATGCGTCCGATCTTCAATTCCTTGGTGGCCTTACAGTGTTTGAGCCAAACTGAGCAGCTCAAAAGATACACGATTTTGAAGAAGAAGAAGAAGAAGAAGAAGAAGAAGAACGCACAAGGGTAGAACAATAAAGCAAAAATAGCAGTTGACAGTAAGACAATGGAAAAGGCAGAGTCAAAAAGAGAGGTTCATCAGATGAAGTTGCTACAACAGACCTTCCAGAAGGCAGGGGAACTGTTAGTACCGAAAGACCCCCGTAACTCTAGTGACCCAGCATCACAAAAGTCAATAGCAGTCTAAACGAAGACTTTGGGCGTGGGGCGGGATAAACATCCCCAATCGGAAGAAGGGACATTAAGTCGCTGGGCTAGTTTCTCACAACAGGCTTGCAAATTCAAAAATCTCATTTTGTTTATCGATATTGAGCCATGGATATTTTCGTGTTCTCTAGCATCTCATCTTTCATATCAGTCTGTAAAGGATGATCTTTAACCCTTTCACCGCCAGCCATATTTCAGCCAAAGATTGTCCATTACATTTTACCTGGGTAGAGAACAAAATCCATCTGCAGTATTGGGGATTCTTCTGTGACATATATAAAATAAGGTCTATCCTTACTTCCCAAAACTAAGACAATAGGGTCTTTGGATAATAGACCCCAATTTGATGCCTTTTAGTGACATAGGTGTTAAATCACTGTGGTGTTAAAATGCGACTTTGGGGGTGAAAGGGTTACTATGGTCTCTAAACATTCAAAAAAGTGCTTTTAAATTTGTAGGTTGATGCATGTCCTTAGGATAGGGTAGACTTTAGAGTGATTTATCAAAATGGTCGACTGGTCACCTTGCCAACTATAAATACTCATAACTCATCAACATAAAAGGATGTAAGAATGGGGTTCTATTATTTGAAAGAGAATTACGTAAAGTTTCCAACTGTCATTTTCTCAGAATGGTCATTTTGACCCCTTTCGTGGTGCTGGGTCACAATAATATTATGTTTATTATATCCAAGAGGGCATCACCAACAAATGCTTTAACCCTTTCACCGCCAATGTCACATTTTATGCACCACAATGGTTTTAACACCCATGTCACTAAAAGGCATCAAATCAGGGCCTGTTATCCGAATACCCTATTTTCTTAATTTTGTGAGGTAAGGATAGGCCTAATGTTATAAATGTCACCAAGGAATTTCCAATATTACTTTTTTGTTCTCTACCCAGGTACGATTACCGGTAATGGACATTTCTGGCTGAAAATGACTGGCGGCGAAAGGGTTAATGAAGTTCTAGAGAAAGAATGATGCAAAGGAATGTCACTATTTTTGGGGGGAAATGTTAAGCGTAGTTTATAGGTTCTTTTCCCACAACAGTACGTTTCAAATGTTACAAGTTTAAAATGGCTTTTTAAATAATGAGGGGGGGAAATACACACCAACAACCAAATAAACATTACTTGTGAAGCTTCAAAGTCCAGGTATTGATCTTAAAAGATGATGACGATGACGATGGTGATGATCATGATGATAATGAAGAAGAGATAGAGGAGAGGATAGTAAAGATTGGAGTTATGATAAAGGTGATGGTAGATGGCGATACAAATTACACAGGTGATGATGATGATGATGATGATGATGACGACAACGACGATGATTATGTTGATAATGATAGTGATGATGATGATGAAGATGATGATGATGATGATGACGACGACGACGACCGTGATGATGATGGTGATGATGATGACGACAACAACGATGATGATGATGATGATGACGACGACGACGCTGACGACGACGACGACGATGTTGATAACGATGGTGATGATGATAATGATGATGACGTTGCTGATGAAAACGACGACGACAACGATGATGATGATGATGATGATGATGATGATGTTGATGACGACAATAACGATGACGACGATGATGATGATGATGATACCACAGGTGACGGGTAACGGACAGGGAGCGGGAAACGACCCTCTGAACGGAGAATACATCGTGTTCATCAAAGACCTCTGCCCCAACGGGGCCTGCAGCAAGGATGGTAAATATACACTCTCAATGATCGATTATGCTTCAATCCCCAAACACTTATGGGATAATTGCAGTGATACCAATTTAAGGATTATCCATCGTATATACAAACAAGGTCAAGGTCAGGACCGCGATTATTTATGCGCGGATGCCTTCCTCTCCTAGTGACACACCACGACACAAAACTTTGAAGCGATTCTGTCAAGCGGTTCGGGAGATATCCTTGGGACAGACAGAAGAAAAAGACACTAAAAAACACACAGAGAAACATACAAGAACGAATTCATACTCCTTTGCGATCGTAGATCGGCAAAGGACAAAAATAAATAAATATAAACTTGTTAAAATCAAGTTCACTTACCATTGAAGACTACAAACATCTAGATATACACTAAGCTTTCAAGACAGACTTTTCCTCAAAAAGGCAATCTGCATGCATAATATTGTCAACGGAAATGCTCCAAAAAAAGATAGCAGACAAAATTTAAGACAAACACAAGCAGACACGCCCATTTGCTGTCATTCCCTCGACCAAATGTAGGCCTACTGTATTGTATTGTGTTGTTTTGTGTTGTGCTGTATTGTATTGTATCGTATTGTATTGTGTTGTTTTGTGTTGTACTGTATTGTATTGTATCGTATTGTATTGTGTTGTTTTGTGTTGTTTTGTGTTGTACTGTATTGTATTGTATTGTATTGCATTGTACTGTATTGTATTGTATTGTACTGTACTGTATTGTACTGTATTCCAGGCAGTGTGGACTTTGCTCTCAATGGGGATGGTCGCTGGGACATAGACATTCAGGCAGTGCAGTGTGTGTTGTATTGTACTGTACTGTACATTGTACTGTATTCCAGGCAGTGTGGACTTTGCTCTCAATGGGGATGGTCGCTGGGACATAGACATTCAGGCAGTGCAGTGTGTGTTGTATTGTACTGTACTGTATTGTACTGTATTTCAGGCAGTGTGGACTTTGCTCTCAACGGGGATGGTCGCTGGGACATAGACATTCAGGCAGTGCAGTGTCCAGTGGCCGACAACAAACTGCAGTATTCCTTCCAGGGTTCAAACCCCTGGTACATCAAACTACAAGTGGCCAACTACAGGTCAGTGATTGTCCGTCTGTCTGTCTGTCTGTCTACAACAACAAACTGTGCTATCCGGCAATCATAGTCATACAAACACTAGACCTTCGTAGGTGCAATGAACGATGCTGAAAATGACTACATTGTTGTGTTGTAGGGTTTTTTGCAGAATTCCCCCTGTGCTATCCAACAATCATGTTCAGAAACACTAGTCTATGCCTTCCTACGTGCAACGAACGATGCTGAAAATAACTACATTGTTTGTTGCAGACTGCTTCCTGAGCTATCCGGCAATCATGTTCAGAAACACTAGACCTTCCTACATGCAACGAACGATGCTGAAAATGACCACATTGTTTGTTGTTTTTTGCAGAATTCCCCCTCTGCTATCCAACAATCCTGTTCAGAAACACTAGTCTAGACCTTCCTACGTGCAACGAACGATGCTGAAAATGACCACATTGTGTTGTTGTTGTTTGTTTGTTGCAGACTGCCCCCTAACGAGGTGTCCATTCAGAGGAACGGTCAGTGGGAGTCGCTGGACAAGTCCAGTGACGGCTACTGGCTGCTGTCGGACGGGGTGGAAATGACCAATACCCAAAGCATCCCCGTCAGAGTGACCGCCATTAACGGGGAGCAACTCCAGGACGCCATCCCTCAGCTAGGTGGGTTGTCTTTTCCTGATACTAACTCGGCGTCTTTGCGGTTCGAGTTTTGCCAAAAACTTTTGAAGAAAGATGGGCTGGTTTTCGCACACAACATATGCCAGTCATGACTGTTGTTGTTGTTGTCGTACCCTGGCTAAAAGACTCCAGGGATCATCCCAACAGCGGAAGCACTTGAACACTATGGTGCAAATGCACCAGCTAGGGATGAAAAAAATTACGTACGTATGTGACCGTTTTTAATTACCCCGCCACGAGGGCAGCCACACTCCGACTTTGGAGGATAATCATGACTGAAATTGAGAACCGTATTTATAGTCTAAAGGCAAAGTCCGACGATGCAATCACTCGCTCTTTCGCAAAGAGTGTTCACCCATTCTCACAGCGTGACAGAGCTACCAGGTGCGATGCGAGAGGAAGCATCGTCGGACAAGGCCTTTAAGGTCTGCCAAAATAACGGGGAGCAACTCCACGGGACGCCATCCCTGATCGAGCTAGGAGCGGGAATATCATAGGTAATAATCTCCCTTGAAGGAAGAAGAAGAAGAAGTAACATATGCCCCCAAACAGTTCATTGTGAAGTTGATGGTGATAACAACGACTATGAACATGTCGATAATAGCGATGAAAACATGACATCGATGACGATGTTAATGATAGTAATGGTGACGATGATGATGATGATGATGCCGATGATGACGACGACGACTTGGTGATGATGATGCCGATGATGATGATGATGATGATGATGATGATGATTATGATGATGATGATGATGATGATGACGATGACGATGATGATGATGATGATGATGATGATGATGATGATGATGATTATGATGATGATGATGATGATGATGATGATGATTGCCGATGATGATGATGATGATGATGATGATGATGATGATGATGATGATGAAGAGCAGGATGATGATGATGATGATGATGACGACTACGATGATGATGATGATGAAGAGCAGGATGATGATGATGATGATGATGACGATGATGATGATGACGACTATGATGATGATGATGATGATGATGATGATGGTGACGACTATGATGATGATGATGAAGAGCAGGATGATGATGATGATGATGATGATGATGATGACGACGATGATGATGATGATGATGATGATGATGATGACGATGATGATGATGATGATGATGATGATGAAGAGCAGGATGATGATGATGATGATGATGACGATGATGATGATGAGATGATGAAAAGCGAGGACGATGATGATGGTGACGACGATGATGATGATGATGATGAAGAGCAGGATAATGATGATGATGATGATGATGATGATGATGATGATGACGACGATTTGATGATGATGATGATGACGATGATGATGATGATGATGATGATGATGATGATGATGATGATGATGATGATGATGATGATGATTGATGATGATGATGATGACGACGATGATGATGATGATGATAATGATGATGATGATGATGGATGATGATGATGGTGATGATGATGATGATGATGATGACGACTACGATGATGATGATGATGAAGAGCAGGATGATGATGATGATTGATGATGATGATGACTTACGATGATGTTGGATGATGATGAAGAGCGTATGATGATGATGATGATGATGATGATGATGATGATGATGATGATGATGGTGATGATGATGATGATGATGATGAAGAGTCAGTATGATGATGATGATGGTGACGACGATGATGATGATGATGAAGAGATGATCCTGAATGATGATGATGGTGACGATAATGATGATGATGATGATGATGAAGAGATGATGATGATGATGATTATGATGACGAGCAGGTGATGATGATGATGATGGTGATGACGATGATGAATGATTTTATGAAGAGGTTGGATAATGATGATGATGATGATGATGATGATGATGGTGATGATGATGATGATGATGATGCATGATGATGATGATGATGATGATGATGATGATGACGATGATGAATGATGATGATGACACAGTAAGGATGATGATGATGATGATGATGATGATGATGACCACCACGAACTACGATGATGATGATGATGGTGACGATGATGATGATGATGATGATGAAGAGGATGATTATGATTATGATGATGACGACTACGATGATGATGATGATGAATGATGGTTATGGTGACGATGATGATGATGAGTATGATCCCAGCAGGATGATGATGATGATGATGATGACGACTACGTTTTGATGATGATGATGAAGTCAGGTTTACAGTATGATGATGATGATGCTGGTGTTGACGATGATGATGATGATGATGATGAAGAGCAGGATGATGATGATGATGATGATGATGACGACGATGATGATGATGATGAAGAGCAGGATGATGATGATGATGATGATGGTGACGACGATGATGATGTTAATGATGATAATGGTGACGATGATGATGAAGAGCACGATGGTTATGTTGAACATGATGATGAATATGATGATGATGATGATGATGACGACGACGTGGTGATGATCATGATCATGTTGTTGATGATGATGATGGTGGCGGTGGTGGTGATGATGATGATGATGATGTTCATAAAGATGATGAACTTGATGATATGATGATTGATAATGATGATCATGATGATGATGATGTTGATGGTGACGATGATGATATTGATGATTATGATGATGATGATGATGATAGTGGTGGTAGTGGTGGTGGTGATGATTGATGTTGATGATCATGATGATGTTAATAAAGATGATGAAGATATGATTGATAATGATGATGATCATGATGATGATGGTGAAACTTATGAAGAGGATGACGACGACGTTGATTACTTTTTAGGACTTTGATGGATTTCAGAATCATTATTTTTGCGTGTTTTTATTTTATTTTATTTTTTCATATTTTCAGTGAATGATGTTCTGATGGACGGGGGCCAACAAGTCCAGTTCTCCCTCGACCCCACCCTTCCCTTCCTCCCTTGAATCTAGAGTTGAGAACCGGTTCAAAAATATGTACCGGTTTTAAACCGGTTTCCCCTCTGAACCGGTTTTATCGAAATGGTTTTGTTTTTTTAACCTGTACTCGCATCACTAGTTGTACCTATGCAAACACATATTTATTTGTCAGAATATTCACACACACACACGCACGCGCACACGCGCCGCACACACACACACACACACACACACACAATCAAGAAACTTATGACACACAGTAAACTCAACACTCAAAGTCAAAGCCATAAAACACCACAAACTAGAAACAGCTACTCTTGGTTGACAAACACCCAATCTGCGTTATTCTAAGGAAAAACTTACTTTCAGTTTGCAGTTAAAAAAAAACCGGTTCACAGCAACTCGAACCGGTTTTTTACGATTATGTCTCAGAAGCAGGATCAACAGGACAAAATATATAGCGCAAAGAAGGAAAATTTCGGTTTTCAAGGTCACACTTCAAGGTCAAGGTCAGCATGGCAGATAATTTATTTACTCGGATGTTTTCTACTCTAGGTTAAGTACAGTACCACACCACAATCTGAAGCGCTTCCGTCAAGTAAAAGCCAATGTGGAACATATGGGGGGGGGGGGGAACCCCAATTTTTCAGACCCCTACCACTGTGTAGTAAAGCCTACCGTCCTCCCTGACCTTGGACCTTATGCACATTGACCTTGATCGGTATGCCATCATAAGAACGACCATAAGCCAAAGTACCTACATGCCAAGTGTGAAGATTCTAAGACCAACGGTGTGGATTCTAAGTTTTAAACGTCTCACGCGAAGTTCAGTTTAACGTCACGGGAAGTTCATCGTATCGGCTTTCGCCATGTAGACGGGCTGAACAAACCAACATCAGGGTATAAAACAAAAATTTATGTTCCCGAATCACTGTCTTAGCCAAAAGGCCGAGAAGCGATCAGAATCAACGGTGTGGAAGTTATGGCTCCTTAAATATGTTTGGTTTTCAAGGTCATACGCCAAAGTCAAGGTCAGGACGGCGATATTTATGCGCGGATTTCTTCCTCTCATGGTGACACACCACCACACACAATTTGAAGCGATTCGTTTACAAGCGGTTCGGGAAATATCCTTACAAGAATTACAGAACCCCCCAAAAAAGACAAAGAAACATACACGAACGAATTCATACTCCTTTGCGATCGGCAAAGGACAAAAAAGGAGAACAAAATGTGCAGCAAGGCAATATTATGTAGGGGCTATTATTTCTCCATTGCTTCTTGTGACAGTGATATTATTGAGAGGTATAATAGAACAAAATGTGCATCAAGGCAATATTATGTAGGGGCTATTATTTCTTCATTGCTTCTTGTGTCAGTGATATTATTGAGATGTATTAATTATACTTTGAACAAAGAATGAACAAATATTGAGGCCAAGAGAGGAGCTCACGAAATTAAACAAAGGGAGAGAACTCTATTTTCTAATTCACTCCCCTCCACCAAAGTCGATTACGATACCAATCATCTAGCAATGCATGGATCTGGATCTGGGTCTGGAGGTATGCGTCGCAGACGCCGCTTCTGACGATAGTCGCGACGGAACTAGGAGGGCGCATTCCTTATTAGAATGAAAAGAAAAAGATGGAAAGGAGAAAGACCTACTGCTTACCCTGGGTTAAGACCCTTAACCCCCCCCCCCCCCCCCCCCCAGTTCAGCCGGAAATGCCCAGGCCCCACTTCCAGAAGCAAGCAACAACAAAAAACCCACAAAAAAACAATGATCTAGTGGTCAGTGGACGCTGGCTTAGATGGAGAACCAAAGCGAGACAAACAAAGTCATAAAGGCGAACTTGGCAC
>CM065710.1:7651062-7653562 GCA_017654935.2 Phymorhynchus buccinoides
TTGGATCTCAGTAGTTCTGACAACGAGGTTTTGTAATCTGCCTTGAGTTTAGGGACATAAACATATTGATATTTTATATTTCAAATTAACTATATTTATTAGTATGATACATGTTTCCAAGCAGGCCTAACTTATTGCGTAAATAGTATGGAGATTATTCGTTGTATATATTACAAGATACAGTAAAGTAAGAAAAACATATATGTCCCACAGGGAAAATTTATAAAAGCTATCAAAATAACCCCTGCCTAACGTACGCACGGGGGGGGAGGGGTGTGACTGCGTATGTGTGTGTGCATGCATATGTATGTGTGCCTAAGATAGAGAGACAGTGAGTGGGGGGGGGGGGGGGGGGGGGGGGGGCAGACAGAAAGAGAGAGAGAGAGAGAGAGAGAGAGAGAGATCTGTGTGGGCTTGAGTGTGTGCATGCACATGAGAGAGAGATAACTGAAAGAGAGACATACACAGGCAGACAGAGATTACGTAGCATTGTGCCCTCGTCTGTGTCCTCGATTTAGCCTCTATGTACCCATGTCTCTATGTGTCCACATTTCTACATGTCCAAGTCTCCATGTGTCACTGTCTTTTAACTGTCTGTCTCTTTGTTTATAGTAACCCTACCATTATCCCTAACGGTAACCCTACCCCTATCCCAAACACTAATCTTTACCCCTAACACTTACCCTAATCTGCGGGGGCATATAGAGACAGGGACATATAGAGACAGGGACATATAGAGACGTGAACACACAGAGAAGGGGACACAGTATGAAGGGGTCACATTGAGGCGGCGAGATACAATAGACATGGGGACACAATGACGCGAGCACATAATGATGGGGTCATAATTATACAGAGACGCAAACACCCAGGGAAGGGGACACAATGACAGGGACACAGGGCGAGCTACAATATAGGCATGGGGACACAATAACGCGAGCACATAATGATGGGGTCATAATTATACAGAGATGCGAACACACCTAGAGAAGGGGACACAATGACAGGGACACACCGACACTGTGACATATAGAGATGGGACACATATATGGTGGCATATAGGGACATGGATGTATTGAGACAGGGACATAATTATAGGCCTATGGATGGGGACACAATTACGGGGACACACAGACAATGTCATGTTGATGTAGATATGGGGGCGCATCGCACTTATCCCTACAGCGATAGCACAGCGCAACGTAGAAGAAACCTCTCTCTCTCTCTCTCTTCTCTCTCTCTCTCTCGCTCTCTCTCTCTCTCTCTCTCACTCTCTCTCTCTCTCTCTCTCTCTCTCTCTCTCTCTCTCTCTCTCTCTCTCTCTCTCTCAGAGTTAGGCCTATGTCCACACACAGCAAAGGAGTCTGTTCTGATCGGTAGAACTGGAATTGATTTTGTGGAGATTCCTTGCCCAAATGGTTGGCCCTGCCTCCAATCTTCTAGCCAAGAGAGATTGTAAAGTGTTAATGTTGATAATAATATCCAAAAGCCAACAACTCTCCAAAGCTGCATCACCAAAAGCAATTGCAAAATCCCTCTCCGTGTAATCACCCACACTGGGGTTTAGCATGCTTTTCATCATTCTTGAAAATCAATCGCAATAAAGCTTTTATTATGATATATTGGATAACCTGTAGTAGAAGTTAAGGCCATTCTAACCAACTAACTGCACGATTTAATCGATACGTTTTATGTGTGTCGTGTCAAGCATTCTGAGCTGAGTAGAGGCAATGGATAATATTACTAAGTAGACTATTACTAGTATTAGATCTAGAAGCGAAACGAAAAGTAAGCGAATAGATCTGCAATGTAAACCGGTTGCGTTTGAATACTTCCAACAAAAATAGAACGGTCAGTGGAAGATGGACTAATAAGATCATGTTTTCTGACGGTTGAAATACCAATAGTGCATAAATTGTAATGTTTGCCGTTCAGTTCCAACAGTTTCATTTGTGATTTAAATCTATTACAGTGATTAAAGAAAACAAAATGCAACATTCTACAATCGAATGAATTTAATGAATAGATCTACACCTAAACACAGGGGCGCTTACTGTTTTGAGAAAGTTTATTTTATCTCCCTTTTCCGGGAAGAAAATAGTTCATTTTTAAAACGTCTAATGCTCTTTATTGTACCCTAGTAGGAGGTTAATAGTAAAATTACATTATTTTCGATTTCTACCAAAATTATGTGACAATGGAATATAGTCCCGCGGGGCATTGTAGGTCAGTGAAAGAATTTTGTACCCTAGAATGTCACCTAAACTGAGACCCTTGCTCGGATTATCTAGACTCTAATCAGTTTATTATCCGTTTATCTATTTCAAGTCAAGGTGGGTTTTTTTTATATTAGACATGCTGTTTTGTTTATAGCATAGAGAAATCAAGAAAAGTTATGGGGAACAAGTGTAAATTCAAAATTTAGACTATATCTTCTACAGAATGCTTCAACGTGTTCTACTAGTCTTTTAGGTGTATCCTAATTTCCATCCACTTTCGA
>CM065710.1:7658562-7681062 GCA_017654935.2 Phymorhynchus buccinoides
AGTTCAGGTTCAACCTCTCGTCCCCTTTCTTCTGGGAGACTCCATTTGAAGGTAGTCCCCCCCCCCCCCCCCCCCCCCCCCCCCCCCCCTGACCATCATCATTTTATTTATTGATTCAAGGAGAAAATTGATAAAGCGGCGCTTGATCTTGAAGCTCTATAAGCGCTTTACAATTTAACTAAAGTGATTATGCACTGATAAAAACAAGCACACCGCACACACTCAAACACTCAAACCTATAGGACGATGAACTATAAACAACAAGCCTTGACGTCCGGTCCTACACAAACGCAAAGCAAAATGCACAGATTTCGCTAACCCCCCTTAGATTGAATTATGAAATGATATACTCGCACCAACCAACGCACCCAGACATGTGCTCCACAACTCCCGCCTCCTCAAACATGCACATAAACACGCACAAACACACACGCACACGCACATACACACACACACACACACACACACACACACACACACACAAAAAATAATAAAAATAATAATAATAAAGAACTTATACAGCGCACATTCCGGGCTATCTGCTTATGGGGCTTTACCAAAAAAAAAAATTCCAAAAAAAATAAACATTTAACCAAATCACATCAATACCCATGCTCGCATGCACACAAGCACACACGCTGACGAGCACAGCATATCATTTACATGCGCATGCACACATACATACACACGTACGTACGTGCATTCATGCATACATACACACACAAACACACACACACATACACACTTATGCCTACACACGCACGAGCACACGCGCACACGTGCATGCACGGAAATATGCGCACATGCAGAAGCACATGGCAGCGCGCGCATGCGCGCACGAACACACACACTACACACACTACAGTAGAAGACAGTCAATGCAAACATTTGATGGGGGTGTTTTTGATGGAGGGTAGGGGGTATTTCTAAACTACAAATTTACGCCATTCTCCACTCCTTTTCAGGTCCTACGGAAGTGCGTGCCCTCTCTCCTAGCACCTTCCAGTGCTTGGTGAGCGAGGTCTCCGTGTTCAAACCCGACGACTTCCATCTGTACTGGAAGGTTGACGGAAAGATCGCGAACACCTCCACAGACAATACCAACACCAACACTACCAACAACAACAACAACGATACCACTACAACAACACCAACAACGCCAACAATAGCACCAACACCAACAATAGCACCAACACTACCCAACGAATCAACGAATCGAGTCAAGGAAACCAGATCACGGAAACCTGGGGACTCCTCTACAGACTCAACGAAGATGACCCGAACAAGACGATCACAGTCTACAACTTCACGAGCGTATTGACCACCACTGCCTTGGACGTAGGGCTAGGGGGAGAGAACGGCAACAAGATCGTTCCTGTCCAGTGCGGGATATGGCACGCGGGTCTGCGACTCACCGAGCAACAACAACAAGCCGGAAACGAAACGTACGCGATAAGTCGTGACGTCACCGTTTTGGTTGCCAAACCTGCTACGCTCTCTTTCCTCGCCGCGAAGAGCACTCCTAAGGATGCTGGCAAGAAGAACCCACCACCACACAAGAAGGAGACGAAACCGAAAACTGATCTAAGCATAAACAAGCTGACGCCTAAAACGACCAGTCTGACCATCATCGTGAGCGTGACTATCCCTATGGGCATTGTCATGTCGATGCTCACCCTGATCGGCTGCAACTTTTGGTACCGGAGTCGGAAACACCAGGCCTTGGAGCGGCAACGCCAGCAAAAAGTGAGAGGGGCAAACCAAGCTGTGAGCAACGCAGAGTCGTCGTCGCACGGTGGGGATGAAAATTCCACACAGGACGAGTCTGGCACGACGATGCAGTGATTTGAAAGAAAGCCCCTGACGAAAGAAAAATGATGCTAGGACGAATTCGGGTTGATTACGTGGTCAGATTTAACTGTGGTGACACCAAGCCCTGAGTTGACAGTAAGTTGTTATTGGTGGGGCGGGGCTATGATTTTAATCTTGATTTTGAACAATGAATCCTGAAAATCCCGGTAGAAAATTGGTCAGGGAAGCTCGGAGACAATTGCTTTATTGATTAAGGCCTTTGCCCCTCATGAAGGGGTTACAGGATAACAAAATATAACATAGTAATAGTACTGACTGTAACAATATTTACAAAATGAACATTTCTTACGACATCATAACTGATCGTACGTGTAAAGCTCTATATAAATAAATTGATAGGTTTCGCACAATTCACTCATTCGTAGAAGCAAAAACGAAACTGGTTTGGATAACTGAAGAATTTTTGTGGCATATATCATTTTCTTAGATCATACAAGACAGGACAACAAAATACAAAATGAATATCATCTTCTTTTGCATTTTTACAAAGAGGACAAATTAAATCTGCTTCAGTGTGTTTCTTATAGCGATAGCGATGTACTGAAATCTCTGAAACTCCACACCTAAGCCTTGACATAATGAATTTTAAATGTTTATCTAGTTCAATTTTCAAAGAAGTTTTAACATCATGTATTGCACAAAAGGTTATGTACACATTAAAGCTCTCACTTTTATTAATATGAGTTCCAGTCTTGCCATCGACATGCAACTAATCTTATAACTAACTAATAAAATTATTGTATGTCTTGTACTCCCTGATTTCCCAGACAAACCCGAACCCAAATTGATAAAGCTTACATCGAATATTTGATACCCAGTTTCTTTTGTCTCTACTATCTAAATATAAAAGCATTCTATAAGCCTTATGTGGTAATCTGTCATTATTCGTGACAGTCAACTTCAACCAATAACGGATACAACATATAGCAGAATTGCTAATAAGGCAATATCGTCCGCAAGTAATAGAATGAAAAGTTCAAAATAATATATAGTAAATAAAGCACCATGTCTACCATTTATAATAACCTCTTAGCTTTAGCTAGTTCGTTGATAAAAAGTGAAAATAAAACAGAACTGCACACATCACCTTGTTTTACACCATACGTACAATTAATAAAGTCAGTAAATTTAGAACCACATTTTACTCTAATTTTAACGCGAGTGTACATGCTTTTAATACACCTGTATATTTTCCCTTTTATGCCATTCCTTATAGAATAGGCCAGAGTAATTTACGATTTAAAGAATCAAAAGTTTTTTCAAAATCTATAAAAGCTACATATAACTGTCGGAATATTTGAAAGAAAAGAGAAAGGTTGAATAAATGCGTTAAAACGGCATGGTAGAAGTTTGAAAACGAGTACATTTGAGTGCATGCCTAAAAACAGGGAAGTTTGAGTGAGCAAGTTCCTGAGAATGGCGAAAAAGAAACTATTAGAGTTGCAAGCCAGGCAACTCCATCCGCAGCAAGCGTGTTGCCCCCAAAGACAAGACCGACAAGCTCCACCAGGCGGGCATCATCTACCGCACTGAGTGCGAGGACTGTGACAAGGGGGTCTACATTGGGGAGACAGAAAGGAGCCTCAGGAAGAGAGTCACGGAGCACAGACAGGATTCTTCATCGGTTGCGTCCCACATGGCTAACTACGACCAACGGTTCTCCCCCAACAACATCTCTGTGCTGGACCGAGACAACAGATGGTTCCAGAGAGGGGTGAAGGAGGCCATCCACATCGCGGCCGCCAAGCCCACACTGAACCGTGACCGTGGGAGACACACCTTGCCCGCGGCTTATTCTTCCCTGGTTCAGTCATGCGCCGTGGGTGCAGCCTTGAGCTGTACTCACGATCGTGTGCACTGAACCGCCAGTGGCCTCTCAGCAGACGACGCTGACGAAGGGAGCGTGATGCCCCCGAAAGCTCTGAGGTGAGCCTATGATTATTTTAGCTGAGTGAAATTGTTATCAAATTCGTTATATCATATTATAATATTACCTGAGGAAAACAGGGAATGGCCGAAGCCTGAAAATGGTGTGGCAGAAGTTTGAAAACGAGTAAATTTTAAGTACTGCGCCTATTTAGAATGAAAGGTTAAATCAGAGTCCCAGAAAACGGCCGAGGTAGCCTGGGTTTTGAGTGAATGACTGAAAGGCGACAGAAGTATGAGTGGAGTGCCCGAAACGGCAGGAACGTTTGAGTATCTTGAAAACCAAAAAGTATGATCGGATGCAGGGATGTAGCAAAGACGTTATGAGTGCCAGAAAACGAAAACGTTTGAGTGAACGCCTGTTCACGACACCCCTACCCCTCAAAAAAAGTTTTCAGCTCCTGAAAACAGCGAGTGAGAGCCTGAAAACAACGGGAAAAAAATTAACCATGCGCGTGAAGACCTGTGAACGCAGAAGAAGAAGAAGAAGAAAAAAGTCAGTCCTTTGTCGTTCTTTTTCCCCAAAAAATTGTTTTGGTTTTTTTCCCCAAAAAATAAACGACACCACTTTGATGAAGACTTGAACTTATGCAGGGGCGCGACACCACTTTGAGGAAGACTTGAACTTCTTCACTCTCAGTGATTCTTACGTTAATAATTGTAGGCCAACTCGAGTTGGGTTTTTGTTGTTGATTTTTGTGTTCATTACTGGTTCAGAGCTGGGGGTTTTAGCACAATACAGTAATGAATATTAGTGGTATGCACATAAGTAGCTGAAGTAAAGCTTCTTAAATAGCCAGAATTTAATTGGAGAAAATTAATCGTACTCTGTCATTCCAAAAAAAAGTTTGAACGAAATAATGAAATGTGTTTGTGTTGTTGATTTGTTGGAATGTATGAAACTCAAGGTAGAGTCGTTTAAAGAGAGGCAAAATTCATGTGGACACTGTTTGTCTGTCTGTCTGTTTTGTCTGTCTGTCTGTCTGTCTGTCTGTGTGTCTCTCTCTCTCTCTCTCTCTCTCTCTCTCTCTCTCTCTCTCTCTCTCTCTCTCTCTCTCTCTCTATCTCTCTCTCTCTCTCTCTCTCTCCATCCCTGTGAGTGTGTGTGCGTGTGCATGTGTATGCGTGTGTGCTTGCGTGTGTGTGTGTGTGCATGTGTGCTTGAGACTGTGTGTGCGCGCGTGTGTGTGTGCGCGCGCGCGCGAGTTCCCTACCTCTTCTTCAACTCGAGTGTGGGCGAAATTACCCCACGATATTAGTTCCAAGAAACTAAATTAAATGTGACGTCATAATTATAATCAATGACGTCACAATGTCTACACCTCATCCTGGCCACAAATGACTTCATTCAAGACGGCCAAGGCAAGGAGGACAACACAACGGAAACCCTTGCTAAGATTCTAGACTCTATCCGATTTATTCTGTGATTATCTAGACTAATTCCCTCAAGATCTTGTTTTCTATTGGACAGGGTGTGATGTTTATAGCATAGACTAGAACTAATCAAGTCAAGTTCTGAAGGGAGAAAAACAAAAGTATTCTAAATTCAAAGTCTAGCCTTAGGCCTACAACAAAATGCTTCAACGTATCTAGGTGTATCCTAATTTCCATCCACTTTCGAAGTGACTTTAGCTTGTTCAAAGAAAGCAGAAGACTTGGACTGACTGATTGGGATGCTGACATTCAAGTTATCACTGCTTCTACTGTTTAATATGCTGCTGCTGCTGAATCAGCCCTTTCAGTCTCTACTGCTGCTGCAAGCTCAAGAGATCAGAATGACTCCCATGAGAATCGAGGAGCTCGCAACTGTGTGTTGCTGTGCGAGGGATAGTGAAGAGAATGATCCTTTCACCTTAACGTTTTCACCATCTGTTGAACTGGATCAAATTGAGGATGAAAATTTGCCCTCCTCCTCCGACCTTCCCCGCGGTCTTCTTCCTGGTAAAACCATAAGGTTTGGAGTCTTTTGTGTTTGTGTGTTTGCCCAAATCATCATAAATATCATCATTCACAGCATCGCAGTAGGTTTCATCTCGATTGTTCGACGTTTTAAATTTCCGACCTGGCATTGTCAGATTCGACTTTGTAATACGTGGCAATAGTCTGGCAGGGCGGCAAGCTGTTTTGAAACATTTGGTACCACCAAAAAGCCTAAATGTTACAAGGAGTGATAACTTCGCAGCCTACAAACCTTGCAAAGAATGAAGCCAACTTTCTCACTTCCCACCTGGATGATGAAAGGGTGGGAAGTGTTAGTGTTGTTGTAGGCAGTGAGTGAGTTCACAATGATCCCCAGCTGTAGTGTAGGTGAAGGGAGGTGAAAGGGTGGGAAGTGTTAGTGTTGTTTGTAGGCAGTGAGTGAGTTCACATCGGACTAATGAGATGAGCTGACACCTTGACGTTTCGGATTTAGACTCAGTGGCGTAGGAATAGGAGGGGGGGCGGCTGCCCCCCTGGATCAGAGAAGGGGGCGGGCAGACATGTTTTCCTGCCCCCCAAAAATTCGAGCAAGCCAGCAAGCGAAATGGAGAGAGAAAGAGAGAGCGAGAGAGACTTGCAAGCTTGTATTATAGGGACATAGTTGGGTTGTTTTCAGATTGCTTTATTAGCCCTCTCCTTCATTCCCGAATGGTGAGGTTTTGGTTGTTATTGTTGTACTTTCTTTGCTGTTGTTTTGCTTCTGTCCTCACAATATCATGAGAACCGCTGCAGAGAATCTCTTCAAATGTTGTAGGTAGTATACCAGTGGCAGCTGGCTCAGAGGAAAGTGGGGTTGGGGGCAGAGATGCTACCACTAAAATCAGAGAGAGAGAGAGAGAGAGAGATTCAAAGGCTCCACCTTTTTATATTAACATCCATTTTTTTAAAATCCTGATGCTAAAATTATGGCCATTCTTAAATGTACAAGTACTAGACCTATCTTTTTTTTCCTTGTGCCCTCTCTCTGCCTGTCTGTCTGTCTGCCTCCCCCACCCCACCCCCCTCTCTCTCTCTCTCTCTCTCTCTCTCTCTCTCTCTCTCTCTCTCTCTCTCTCTCTCTCTCTCTCTCTCTCTCTCTCTCCCCCTTGAACTCCTTCTGTCTGTGTCTGTCTGTCTGTCTCTATCCCTCTCTCTCCTCCTTTCTCTCTCTCTCTCTCTCTCTCTCTCTCTCTCTCTCTCTCTCTCTCTCTCTCATCACCCTGCCTCTCTCTCTCTCTCTCTCTCCCTCCCTCTCTCTCCCTCTCTCTCTCTCTCTCTCTCTCTCTCTCTCTCTCTCTCTCTCTCTTTCTCTCCCTCTCTCTCCCTTTTAAGCATGGATACTTACAGTTTTCCTGTAGTAGTTGCACCTAGCTAACCTAACTACATTAACTAAAGTGACACACAAAACAACATTTAAAAAGGTGGATGGATAATTTGAATAATTGCATTGAATTCAAACAGGAAAGTGAAACACGAAGAGGGGGGTGGAGCAAGAGAGGGCGAGGGAGGGAGAGAGAAGGGGGGAGAGAAAAGGGTAAGCACACACGTGTGCGCACACGCAGACACACACTCATCTCTAAACAGACACGGGGGGTGGAGGTGGGGATTTAAGGAACATAAATATAATTATGAATACGATGAGTATGTTTGCTTTAAACATTATATTGATCGCCTCGGCTTAAGGCTGTGCCAGACCAATTGGCATAAGCTAGAACCATGAAAACAGCTTTGTTGAATGTTAGTTTTAACTTGAAAGGTAGTATGTCCAAGGCTTTGTAATCATTAGCTGTTAATGTAAAAGATTTAAGAAGAACTAACTTTAATGCCCGTCTATGAAGACTAGAGAGGGGTTTTAAAGTATTTGAGAGAGAGAGAGAGAGAGAGAGAGAGAGAGAGAGAGAGAGAGAGAACAAGAGGAGATGACGGGAACGAGAGAGAGAGACGGGTGGAAGAGAGAGTGGAGTCGAGTGGGGGGGGGGGTGTGTGGTGTGGGGGGGGGGGGGGGGGGGGAGGGGGGGGGGGGGGGGGGGGTGGGGGGGGGGGGGGGGGGGGGGGGGGGGGGGGGGGGGGGGGGGGGGGGGGGGATAGATGGGGACAAACAGAAACTCTGAAAATTGTAATTATAAGGCCACCGGCCTGTATACAATCGCTACACGTTCTCGGAGGAATAACACACAAAAAGTGTCTACAACTAAAAGGGAAGTAAAGTTATTGTTGTTGTCTTACCCTGGCTTGAAGACGCCAGGGATCATCCCAACAGCCCGGAAGCACTTGAACACTATGGTACAAAATGCACCAAGCTAGGGATGAGAACATTACGATGGCTTAAAGTCAAAACGGACTATCTTTAGATAATAATTGACTCATTATTGATGTTATTGCAAAAACTAAGAGCTTGTATTAAAAAAGACTGCAAATAATATAAAATGGGGATTAGGCTTTTTATATTTCTGCAGTCGGTTTTTGATACAATTTATTAGTTATCGAGATAATTTCAATAATACGTCAATGGGCTATCTAAAGATAGTCTGTTAGTTTGTTTTGACTCCAAGCCATTGACATTTTTTTTAATGTGGGTGACCGTTTTTGATAACCCCGCCGTCACGTGGACAGCCACACTCCGACTTCGGAGGATTTTAGACTGATGGAGCGTGTCGTGGCTTAAGACAATCCCCACACAGCCATGCAGAACCTGGCAACATTTTGATGTAGCCTTGGTGTTCTAGCTTATGTCGACTGGTCTGGCACAGCCTCATACCAAGCCGAGAAAGGGAAGTAATAATTATGGGGACAGAACACTGAACACTGAAACACTTTATTTAACAAGGATACAGAATTCAGGGCGATGCCTATTCTTACAATCTGTATTTGGATAAAAGTCAACAATTAAAAATTACTAGAAACGTGGAAAAAACCCAAATGGAAGAACAATCACTACAAGAAACGCATTTGAACACATAAACGTCTCTCTCTCTCTCTCTCTCGTCTCTCTCTCTCTCCTCTCATCCTCTCTCTCTCTCTCTCGCTCTCTCTCTCTCTCTCTCTCTCTCTCTCTCCTCTCTCTCTCTCTCTCTCTCTCTCTCTCTCTCTCTCTCTCTCTCTCTCTCTCTCTCTCCTCTCTCTCTCTCTCTCTCTCTCTCTCTCTTTCTCTTATTTGTTTATGTATTTGTTTGTTTGTTTTTTCGGTTGGTTAGTTTTCTGTTCTGTTTGTTTTTTATTTGCTGATGTTGATGCTCTGTCTACCTTGTCGTTGCTATAAATACTGTTAATCGTTGTTGTTTCTGTTGACGATTTTCCTGAGGCTCAATGTTCATTTATAGTATTAGTTATGCATTGTATGCTTAGAACCAAGGACATAATGGAATACTAGGCCCAGCCTAAATTCTTGTCCTTGTAAAATAAAGTGTCTGAACTCTCTCTCTCTCTCTCTCTCTCTCTCTCTCTTCTCTCTCTCTCTCTCTCTCTCTCTCTCTCTCTCTCTCTCTCTCTCTCTCTCTCCCACCCATTCTCTGACATAGCATAGGGTACAAGAAACCCAACATTGTAAAACAGAGAGAGAGAGAGAGAGAGAGAGCGCAAAGAGAAAAATAATGGAAACGGGCGGACTGGGAACAATAGTTATGTTTGCATAGGGTAAGACGGGGTAAAAAGGGGCGGGTAAGAAGGCCCATGCCAATTACCTCATGAAATGAAGCAAATTTCGGTCCAATTTTGCCCATGAAACGAACGCTAAACATTAAACATTAACATGGGCTTTTTATCCCGTCTTACCCTAAAGTCTGTAAAAAGAGGGATAAAATCAGAGAAAGATGGAGCTTAGAGAGACAAGGCTATGAGAAAGAGAAAGAAAGAGAGAGAGAGGGGAGAGAGAGAGAGAGAGAGAGAGAGAGAGAGAGAGAGAGAGAGAGAGAGAAGAGAGAGATAAAGAGGGGAGGGAGAGAAAACAGAGAGATGGGAAAGAGAGAGAGACAGAGGGGGAGAGAGAGTTAGAGAGGGGAGAGGAGAGAGAGAGAGAGAGAGGGGAAGAGAAATGGAGAGCGATAGAGAGAGAGAGAGAGAGAGAGAGAGAGAGAGACAGAGGGGGAGAGAGAGGGGAGGAGGAGAGAGAGAGAGAGAGAGAGAGAGAGAGAGGAAGAGAAATGGAGAGCGATAGAGAGAGAGAGAGAGAGAGAGAGACAGAGGGGGAGAGAGAGAGGGGGAGGAGAGAGAGAGAGAGAGAGAGAGAGAGAGAGAGAGAGAGAGAGAGGGGAAGAGAGAGAGACAGAGGGGGAGAGAGAGTTAGAGAGGGGAGAGGAGAGAGAGAGAGGAAAGAGAAATGGAGAGAGATAGAGAGAGAGAGAGAGAGAGAGAGACAGAGAGAGGTAGAGAGGGGGGAGGAGAGAGAGAGAGAGGAAAGAGAGAGAGAGAGAGAGAGAGAGAGAGAGAGAGAGAGAGAGAGAGAGAGAGAGCAAAGAAAACAAATAAGGGATTCACCGAGCGGCAGATAATTGTCCTTTGCCGGCTACGCCCGGTACCTGCCCTGTCCAGTACCTCCTTTGCCCCTCACATGTTAGGCCCCCGTCCTCCTTGTGTCCTTTGGGTGATACACCTACATACCCTTGACTAGGTGCAAATCCTTTTCCGGGATGCACACCCTTAATTGGTGGGGTGCACACCCTTAACACTGAGACATGTCTTCCACTCGGCGACATTTAAGCCCCACGTGGCACATTTTGTGCTGCTTTGTCTTTTACTTTTAGTAGTAGACCCCCTCCTTTACGGGGATGCACACCGTTAATTAGTGGGATGTACACCCTTAACTTGGAGACATGTCTGCCGCTCGGCGACATTGAGAAATCCCACGTGGCATAATGTGTGCTGCAGTGTCTTCTACTCTTCTATTTGCACACCCACACAAACTTTGGAGTGTTTCTGTACAGTAGTTCACAAGCTATATAGAAAGGTGAAGAAAAACAGAAACATGTCTGCCGCTCGGCAACATTGTATTTCTGAGGGGTAATTTATGCACGAATGTGTCATATTCTCAGTCTCACATCCTCAAACAAAATGTGAAGGGATTTTGTCTTCTAGTGCACGAGATACAGCTTGGACAAGAAATATATAGCGCAAAGAAGGAAATTTCGGTTTTTAAGGTCACACTTCAAGGTCAAGGTCAGCATGGCAATAATTTATGCTCGGATATTTTCTACTCTTGGCTATACAGTACCTCACACAATCTGAAGCGCTTATGTCAAGTACAAAATCAAAATGTGGAAAATATGGCTTAAAACCCAATACAACTCATAGACCCCTACTTCTTTCAAGGCCTACCGATCTCCCTGACCTTGACCTTGACCTTGATCAGTATGCCATCATCAGAACGGCCATAAGCCCAAGTACCTACATGCCAAATTTGAAGACTCTAAGACCAAGATGTTCGGTTTTCAAGGTCCTACGCCAAGGTCAAGGTGACGACGGCGATAATTTATGCGCGGATGCCTTCCCCTCATGGTGACACACCACCACACAAAATTTGAAGCGATTCTGTCAAGCTGTTCGGGAGATATCCTTGGGACAGACAGAAACAAACACGAAAAAAAACACCCAAAGAAACATACACGAACGAATTCATACTCCTTTGCGATCGTAGATCGGCAAAGGACAACAAACAAAGAAACATACACGAACTCATAAGGACAAAACAGGTTTCTCTTTTAGGTTCTGCAGCAGGTGTGAGTGAGGATGGCTAAGCAAAGGACTTCTCATCCATATGACGCCATTGTGGAAAGACATTTGTGAAGAATCTACTGACAGAGGCCTGTTTTGTAATATTGAATGGACCCTGATGGATGTGTGGAGATCACCAGGAGACAGACAGCCTTTTCAAGGATCGGAACACTCACTTTGCTCTGGTTTCCTAGAAATCAAACCGTCAAAATATTCCTCCTTGGCGGAGATGCCTGAGAAAAAATCCATTTTATATGGGATGGGTGGAGGCCACTCATTGTGGTTGACGCTTTTTCTTCTTTGTAGTGCAGTAAAAAAAAAAAAGGAGCTATTTCCTTTGTTGTGAGCGAAACACATTTTGGTAAACTGTATACAATATAAAATAAAAAATAAAAAGGCTTTTGTTTTGGAAATTTCGTTTAAACGATTGGGTCTAAACTCAGGCGGCCATCACTGAAAGAATTTGACTTCCAGCACCTCCGCCAAGGAGGAATCGCCGATTTGATTTCTAGGAAACCAGAGCAAAGTCAGTGTTGCGATCTCTGTAAAGGGTGTTTTCCTGGTGATCTCGACGTGTTTCTTGCAAAATCCCATCCGTCAGGGTGCCCCTTAAGCAGAAAAAAAGGAATAAATTAAAAATAGCCTAGCGGGCTACTGTTAGGCTTATTCATAAGGCAGATGCTCGGGGTACGGGCCCGTATCTCACGTTCTTCAGACTACAGGTACGGCGCTCGATCACGGGACGCATAAATTGTGCGCAAATGTCTTTTTTTTTAAAACTACTATCATTAACTCTGACATGTTCCTAACCCTATCCCTAACCCTATTCCTTACCAAGATGCGTTAAATATACGAAATAAGAAAGTGCTTTTGTTGACGAAAAATTCGACTAGGAAGATTGAGTTGCTATCCCTGAACATGGTCTGAGTGTTGCAGCAACGCCGTACCCGTAGCCACTGTGTATTCATAAAGGAGAAGAAACGGTAAAAACTTAGTAAAACATATTAACCTCGATGTTATATGGTATGTTTAGGTCCTACCATACGATGTGATCATTGGTATGATTATTCGATATGATATAATGGTAGGCCCCTATTAAATGCTATGCCATGATGAAATAGGCCTAAGCCGTTTTGATTATTAACACCAACTGCTGAAATGCGTAAAACAGTAAAAGCCTTCTCGCCTTCCCCCCTTCTCCCCACCCCAACCCTACAGCAGCCGAGCATGAAAAGATTTAAAACCAACACTAAAAACCGAAATAACACACACGTGCGCGCGCGCGCGCACACACACACGCGCCCACACGCGCTTATTTTGTTGTTGAAACTCTCGATCCTAAATAATTAATTAATATTTAAAATTAATAAGAAGAGAAAAAGAATACACGCAAATCGAGAGAGAGAGAGAGAGAGAGAGAGAGAGAGAGAGAGAGAGAGAGAGAGAGAGAGAGAGAGAGAGAGAAAGAGAGAGAGAGAGAGAGAACTCAGAACTCAGAAACTTTATTTTACAAGGAAAAGAATTTAGGCTGGGCCTTGTCTTCCATTCTGTCCTTCTGAGAGAGAGAGAGAGAGAGAGAGAGAGAGAGAGAGAGAGAGAGAGAATCGGAAAATGCACCGAGGAAGCTAAAAGCGAATAATTAGGACAAGCGTAAAACTCGTGAAGCGCGTGGATAAAGGTGTTACTGTGGTCCTATCTTAACCAATCGCGCACAAGCATGCACGCGCCTCCTTTTAATTTCCTGTACCCCCCTCTCGAAACTTTTTTCTTCTTTTTTTTTTAACTGCGCGTCTGCAAGACTTCGGTCCCTATGTGGTCGTCTGCTGCGCCATGTTGAATTTTTGACATCTGTACATTTTAAATGAAAGGTAAGTGGTGTGTGTATCCATGTGAGTCTTAATTTAAAGCGTCGACAAAATATTATTGTCTTTATAAGCGTTGTAGATGGACAGATGATAGTACGAGAGCTGCCGGAATTCTGAATTTGTGTGGGTGGAAAAACGACCGGTGACAGGCCTGTCGCAGTCAAAAAAGTCGCTCAGTCAAATAAATCGCCCGAGTGTGTATTTGCGACATTTTGCGACATTGAGCATGAACCACAAATTTCACTTTTTTTCTAGGGTTAGGGATAGGGTTAGGGTTAGGTAAATTGTTCAAGTACAGACAAAGTGAAATTTCTGGTTGTCGCAAATACACTCTCATAGTAGCGGGCGATTTATTTGACTGAGCGACTTTTGACGGTGTCACTGTTCAAGGGCCTGCTACACTACATACGATTCGGAGTTGAATGCGATGCGACTGTGACGATGCGAGTCACGATTCACGCGATATTCATGTACTGGGTCATGTGTGGTGAGCGAAAACAGCAGGATATCATTTTTAAACGGAAATAGTTAACGCAAATCACAAATCATGACTCATGTGGCCCAGTCGGATCGCATCCCTATACGATTTTACGCGTGTGTGGCACCGGCTTAAGCAATAGGGCATTTGCCACGAGTGTTCATTCTCTATTCTAGACTACTAATTTGCCCGCACTCGTTCTGCCCGAGTTACGCTGACCTTTCTAATTTAGCGCTCTAAATTCAACTCGGTGAAATTCAAGGTCGATCGCCGGTACGCGGCAAATGCCCTATTATTGCTAAGGTTCAGTGTGGACAGTTGCAGCCTGTGCATCGTTAGGCCTATTTTTAATTCCAGTGGCAGAAACAATGCACCGCAATAATGTGGCTAAGGTTTGGCTGGGTTGTAGTTTAGATACCTGTAGTACATTTTCGCTTTGAACATTTTCACTAAAAAGCAACATTGTTCTCAGGAAAAGGGATAGGGTTAGGATCAGCCTAAGGTTATTGACATTGTCATGTAACTGAAAGAACCGAGACTTTGAGAATGATGAGAGTCGTAAGCATGAAGGGGGTGTCTAAATTACAACTGGCTTTACCCGTTAATTTTACAAATTTGGTTAACAGTTCTAATTCACATAATAATTTTTTATATAATTTTATAAATCGGGTCAACGAGTTAAGGAATCTGAATGCTTTAAAAAAAAAATCCGAATGTAACTTTAGAGTTTGTTCTGCTTAAGAATTGGACTTTGTTTTGATTTTTTTTAAATTGACAATATTCACAATTACGCTCGCCAAGAACAATAATGTTGACAGAAAAAGCAATGGGCTATGTTCGTTTCTGTTACAAATTATCGTTCTTGGCCGGCATAATTGTGAATATTGCCAAAAATGTTCTCTTCATGTTTAGGTTCGGCTCTCGTTAACAAGGACTGGCTCAGTCCTGTGGTCACCATCACCCCACCAGAACAGGAATCGTCACTGCTGAAGACTCAACATTCCCCAATGACCCATCCCTGTCACCATCATTCCCAGGAATCGTCACTGCTAAGACCCTCAACACTCCCAAGCCCTGTCATCATCATCCCATCATCCTCAGGAATCATCACTGCTGAAGACCCTCAACATCCCGCCCCCCCATGACCCAGCCCTGTCAACATCACCCCATCCTCAGGAATCGTCACTGCTGAAGACCCACAACATCCCCCATGGCCCAGCCCTGTCACCATCACCCCACCAGCAACAAGAATCGTCACTGCTGAAGACCCACAACAGTCCCCAGCCCCTGTCACCATAACCCCACCAGCAACAAGAATCGTCACTGCTGAAGACCCTCAACAGTCCCCAGCCCTGTCACCATCACCCCACCAGCAACAAGAATCGTCACTGCTGAAGACCCTTAACATTCCCCCATGGCCCAGCCCTGTCACCATCACCCCACCAGCAACAGGAATCGTCACTGCTGAAGACCCTCAACAGTCCCCCAGCCCTGTCACCATCACCCCACCAGCAACAAGAATCGTCACTGCTGAAGACCCACAACATGGCCCAGCCCTGTCACCATCACCCCACCAGCAACAAGAATCGTCACTGCTGAAGACCCACAACATGGCCCAGCCCTGTCACCATCACCCCACCAGCAACAGGAATCGTCACTGCTGAAGACCCTCAGCATTCCCCCATGGCCCAGCCCTGTCACCATCACCCCACCAGCAACAAGAATCGTCACTGCTGAAGACCCACAACATGGCCCAGCCCTGTCACCATCACCCCACCAGCAACAGGAATCATCACTGCTGAAGACCCTCAACATTCCCCCATGGCCCAGCCCTGTCACCATCACCCCACCAGCAACAGGAATCATCACTGCTGAAGACCCTCAGCATTCCCCCATGGCCCAGCCCTGTCACCATCACCCCACCAGCAACAAGAATCGTCACTGCTGAAGACCCTCAACAGTCCCCAGTCATGTCACCATCATCCCATCATCCTCAGGAATCGTCACTGCTGCCAGGCCGGGTCCATTTCATAGACTTATCACCTATGAAAGGTAAGTCAACCGGGGTATATTCACATTTAGTTACAACCATGAACGCTTCAGTTGAATGGGATCAAGATTTCAAACTGTATTTTCATTTTCAAAAAATGCAATCTTTTGCGTTAAGCAGTAGTGGAGAAGAAATATGAATAATTCCAGTTAGCCATTTGCAGAAAAGCCCTGATTTTAGCACATTATGCAATGTGCACGCACATGTTATGATACAAATAAGAACCAAACTGTCTTGTAGGATTGCACACAATTTTTAGACCAGCTACTTTGTAAAAGCACATGACTAGCTTGCTGCACACGTTCTGTTACAATTTAAAAATTATTTTGTTTAATTCTTGACTGCTGCACATTTTCAGTGAATTGTGGTTGATGATTTGTTTTATTAAAAGGGACAAAGCATTTCTCACCATGACCACATATTAATATATTTAGCTATCCAGACATGGCTTATATATTAAGACTGTAAAAATAGCACATATTTCTATTTGATTTGCAGACACCAGTCTACAGTGTGGCTGAAGTGTTTTGAAGTTTTTTCGGGTCCTAATTTTGTGTGTGGATTTTTTTGGGGGCCAATAATTTTCACCAGTCATTGAAACTGAAAATTATCTGAACGTTTGCATTCTCCCATCCACCTATCCCCCCCCCCCCTCCCTCTGGTCCTTGTACATATCAGACCATGTTCACTGCACTGAGATCTTAATTCTGTAACACCTGAATTTAACTTCAAGGAGTAGGGATGTCCCCTGGGCAAGTTTTAAAAATAAAATGTTAGCCCAGCTCTCTCGAATACCAGTTGCCTCTTCTGATACAGGTCAGAGGTCTGGAAGTTACGGTCGTAAGCAACCTTTTGCTTTACTGGGGGATATAGTTGAAGATTTTGAGGCACTGGACACAATATATGAGGATTAACTTGGGTCTGTATTGTTGTGGCCTAGGCGAATAGGTTCCATAAATAACTTTGGTAAAAGGGAGTTAGTTATGAGAAGTTCCTTCCCCTTATTCAGTTCGCTATAGTCTCTCTTAGCCTCACTATTTCATATTTGTTTTATGGGTGCAGCAGATTGGGGCAGTGTTGAGGAAATGGGGGCAGGTTGTCCTGGGTGATGTAGTTCAAGGCGAAATCGCAAAGTTTACGGATCCGGATGTTTGTCAAAATTTATTCTATCGCGTAAAAGATATTGGGTTAGGTGATATGATGGAAAAAAGAAGAAAAAGAAACAGTGCTGTTCCAGTTGAGAGTGAAGTCTTCTGGCCTTTTTCAAAATGGATGCGGTGGGTGATTTTGTTATCTGCGAGGAACGCAGGAAGTATTAGGCAATCAAATGAATCAACCAAGTATTGCTAGTCATTCATTATGGAAAATCCAAATGGGAGAGAGAGAGAGAGAGAGAGACGAAACAAAGCGAATTTGTATCTACCCATGGTAATGAGATAAGCAATTTACAGCTTTCTTACACTCAGTCCTAAGAGGAAAGAGAGAGAGAGAGAGGGGGGTACAAGTGTGAAAGTAGTTATTAGAGGAGGGAGAATACTGGTGGCACATTCTAGGTGAAGTTAAGTGAAGTAAGAGACATTTAGAGAGATAAAAACGAGACGATACATTAACAATACAAGGGTAGTGATCAGAAGATAAAACACAGCAGCCACCTAGTAACAGAAAACATATTTTACATCGTCAACAATAGAAAGTTTTTTAGTAGTCTTAAATTTGTAGAGTAATTCTTTTTAAGGACTTTTTTAAAGGCTGGGTTTGAGGGATATGATTTTAAGGATGATGATAAATTGTTCCATGCTGTTCTCCCTGAATAAACAAAACAAGGTTTGAATAGATTATTATGTGCGTGTGTGCACGCCTGTGTGTGGGTTTGCGTGCATGTGCCCGTGTTAAGAGGTTTTTTAATTGGGCTTTTCTGCCAAAATAGGTGTTAAAGTGAGTGAGGGTAGCGTGTGACAACATCGATTATTTAGAACAAGAACAATGTCTAAGTGAATCAAATCCGAATCGTGCACATAGAATGCAGAGAGAGGGAGAGAGCGAGATAGAGTATTGACGCAGAGAGTTGGAGCCCGTTGAACGGGTTCTGGCTGGCTGGGTCTCTTTGTGTGTGTGTGTGTGTGTGTGTGTGTTGATCTGCGTGCTAAAACTGACTATGCTCTTCTGCCAGTCTCGCACCAATCGTTCAATCGGGTCTCCCTTCTCTCTTTCCAGCTAGTATCAGAGACAGTCAACTGATGTCCTCAAGTAAATGTTGCAAATGCTTTGATTTGGATCCCACCCCACCTACCTCTTTTCTAACATCTTCTGCCATCAATCACCACCATCGTCAATTCTTTAATGTCAGGCGTCTTCCCTTCTGCTTTAAAATTTGCTCTTGTGAAGCACTTTCTCAAGGGGAAAAAACCCAATCTGGATCCCAATAATCTGAAAAAAGACAACTAAAGACCTGCATCACATATTTCTGGAGAAAGCTATTCTGATGCAACTGAACAATCATTTCTCTCATTCAGGCCCCTTCTGCCAAGACCTTCTTCAGAAGACTGCTGGCAGAGCACTAAAGCTTCAGATCCAAGGGAAGGCAGTGGTTGGGCCGGCATCATGCTGGGTACCGCTGAACGGTCCTTGTCTGGCCGGTTGTCTGGCTGTCTACCCACCCACCCCCGTCTCTCTCTCTCTCTCTCTCTCTCTCTCTCTCTCTCTCTCTCTCTCTCTCTCTCTCTCTCTCTCTCTCTCTCTCTCTCTCTCTCTCTCTCTCTCTCTTTTTCTTTCTCCTTTCCCCTTTCCTTTGACCTCTTCGCCCTTTGTATTTGTAATAACGGTGAAAAATGACTTGAAACTAGTTGGAAGAATAAGAAGAAACCCTGTTAGCATCAGATCCGTTGTATTGGCTAAATTCATAAATACCTATCGGACGAAGCCACAGATATATTTATTATTTCCCTCATCCTATCTTGTCTTGACTTTGTGATGCTGTTCTTTCCACCTTACTTGTTTCTGTTCTCTCTTTGTCTACAGCGCATTCAAAATGAAACAGCTCGTCTTGTCCTTAGGAAGAAAAGGTTTGATCGTGTTAGGTCTCACCTCTCTGCACTTGTTGTCTGTTAAAGGTAGAATTGAACACAAACTTAACACCCCCTGCTATGAATATCATGCTGTTCTCCTACTACTTCGTCAGTATTACCATGTACCTGTCCGTTCGCCTGTTACGTTCAGTTTCAGACCCTTTTCCCTTCAGATCTCTAGACCTGTATAAACTTTCAACTGCTGGTCGACGCTCTTTTGCTGTATTTATTTTAGGACCAACCGCATAGAACAAAACAACTGGGCGTTGAAAGGAACGCCCTACTTCCAGAAACCATTCAGGCCCCTTCTGCTAAGATCTTCAGAAGGCTGCTGGCAGAGCACTAAAGCTTCAGATCCAAGGGTAGGCAGTGGTTGGGCCGGCATCATGCTGGGTACCGCTGAACGGTCCTTGTCCGGTCGGTTGTCTGGCTGTCTACCCACCAAAACCCTCCTTTCTCCCTCTCTCTCTCTCTCTCTCGCTCTCTCTTTTTTCTTTCTTTTCTTTCCTTTGACCTCTTCGCCCTTTTCATTTGTAATAATGGTTTTTAAAAAAAATGACTTGAACTAGTTGGAAGAAAAAAAGAAAAAACCCTGTTGGCATCAGATCCGTTGTATTGGCTAAATTCGCAAATACCTATCAGACGAAGCCACAGCTATGTTTATTTTTTTCCCTCATCCTATCTTGTCCTGACTTTGTGATGCTGTTCTTTCCGCCTTACCCGTTTCTGTTCTCTCTTTGTCTACAGCGCATTCAAAATGCAACAGCTCGTCTTGTCCTTAGGAAGAAAAGGATTGATCGTGGTAGCTCTCCCCTCTCTGCACTTATTGTCTGTTAAAGGTAGAATTGAACACAAACTTAACACCCCTGCTATAAATATCATGCTGTTCTCCTACTACTTCGTCAGTATTACCATGTACCTGTCCGTTCGCCTGTTGCGTTCATTTTCAGACCCTTTTCCCTTCAGATCCCTAGACCTGTATAAACTTTCAACTGCTGGTCGACGCTCTTTTGCTGTATTTATTTTAAGGACCAACCGCATAGAACAAAACAACTGGGCGTTGAAAGGAACGCCCTACTTCTAGAAACCATTCAGGCCCCTTCTGCTAAGACCTTCTTCAGAAGGCTGCTGGCAGAGCACTAAAGCGTCGGATCCAAGGGTAGGCAGTGGTTGGGCCGGCATCATGCTGGGTACCGCTGAACGGTCCTTGTCTGGCCGGTTGTCTGGCTGTCTACCCACCAACCCCCCTCCACCCTCTCTCTCTCTCTCTCTCTCTCTCTCTCTCTCTCTCTCTCTCTCTCTCTCTCTCTCTCTCTCTCTCTCTCTCTCTCTCTCTCTCTTTTCTTTTTCTTTCTTTTGACCTCTTCGCCCTTTTCATTTGTAATAATGGTTAAAAAAAAATGACTTGAACTAGTTGGAAGAAAAAAAGAAGAAACCCTGTTGGCATCGGATCCGTTGTATTGGCTAAATTCGTAAATACCTATCAGACGAAGCCACAGCTATATTTATTATTTCCCTCATCCTATCTTGTCTTGACTTTGTGATGCTGTTCTTTCCGCCTTACCCGTTTCTGTTCTCTCTTTGTCTACAGCGCATTCAAAATGCAACAGCTCGTCTTGTCCTTAGGAAGAAAAGGATTGATCGTGGTAGCTCTCCCCTCTCTGCACTTATTGTCTGTTAAAGATAGAAATGAACACAAACTTAACACCCCCTGCTATAAATATCATGCTGTTCTCCTACTACTTCGTCAGTATTACCATGTACGTGTCCGTTCGCCTGTTGCGTTCATTTTCAGACCCTTTTCCCTTCAGATCCCTAGACCTGTATAAACTTTCAACTGCTGGTCGACGCTCTTTTGCTGTATTTATTTTAGGACCAACCGCATAGAACAAAACAACTGGGCGTTGAAAGGAACGCCCTACTTCTAGAAACCATTCAGGCCCCTTCTGCTAAGATCTTCAGAAGGTTGCTGGCAGAGCACTAAAGCTTCAGATCCAAGGGTAGGCAGTGGTTGGGCCGGCATCATGCTGGGTACCGCTGAACGGTCCTTGTCTGGCCGGTTGTCTGGCTGTCTACCCACCAACCCCCCTCCCTCTCCTCCTCTCTCTCTCTCTCTCTCTCTCTTTCGTCTCTCTCTCTCTCTCTCTCTCTCTCTCTCTCTCTCTCTCTCTCTCTCTCTCTCTCTCTCTCTCTCTCTCTCTCTCTCTCTCTCTCTCTCTTTTCTCTCTTTCTTTCCTTTGACCTCTTCGCCCTTTTCATTTGTAATAATGGTTAAAATAAAATGACTTGAACTAGTTGGAATAAAAAAAAGAAGAAACCCTGTTGGCATCAGATCCGTTGTATTGGCTTAATTCGTAAATACCTATCAGACGAAGCCACAGCTATGTTTATTATTTCCCTCATCCTATCTTGTCTTGACTTTGTGATGCTGTTCTTTCCGCCTTACCCGTTTCTGTTCTCTCTTTGTCTACAGCACATTCAAAATGCAACAGCTCGTCTTGTCCTTAGGAAGAAAAGGATTGATCGTGGTAGCTCTCCCCTCTCTGCACTTATTGTCTGTTAAAGGTAGAATTGAACACAAACTTAACACCCCCTGCTATGAATATCATGCTGTTCTCCTACTACTTCGTCAGTATTGCCATGCACGTGTCCGTTCGCCTGTTGCGTTCAGTTTCAGACCCTTTTCCCTTCAGATCCCTAGACCTGTATAAACTTTCAGCTGCTGGTCGACGCTCTTTTGCTGTATTTTTTTTAGGACCAACCGCATAGAACAAAACAGGGCGTTGAATGGAACGCCCTACTTCCAGAAACCATTCAGGCCCCTACTGCTAAGACCTTCCTTCAGACCCAAGGGTAGGCAGTGGTTGGGCCGGCATCATGCTGGGTACCGCTGAACGGTCCTTGTCTGGCCGGTTGTCTGGCTGTCTACCCACCAAAACCCACCCTCCCTCCCTCCCTCTCTCTCTCTCTCTCTCTCTCTCTCTCTCTCTCTCTCTCTCTCTCTCCCCTTTTGTCCCTCCTCTATGCAAACAAGCTCCATCATCCTTACCAGGCTGTTACCTCTGTGTAAACGATCTCCACCACCCTTACCAGTCTGCCATCTCTATGCAAACAGTCTCCATCATCCTCCACCATCCTTACTAGTCTGCCGTCTCTATGCAAACAATCTCCATCATCCTCCACCATCCTTACCAGTCTGCCATCTCTATGCAAACAGTCTCCATCATCCTTCACCATCCTTACCAGTCTGCCATTTCTATGCAAACTATCTCCACCATCATCACCAGTCTGCCTGTAACCACAGCACTGAACCAGCTGTTCTTCAAATCGTCACTGACCTCTAGTCGCATCTGATGCTGTCAACTCTCTCTTCTGACACTTCTCGGTCTCTGTGCTGCCTTTCATACCACAGACCACTCGCATTACGTCTCGTCTTGAACATACTTTCGGAAGTCTGGGCTCTGCTCTGTCGAGGTTTTCTGTTACCTTTCTGGTCGCTTTCACTAGTTTCAGTCTGTTCTCGCCAATGGTCGTCAGTCTCGACAGGTTAGGCTTTCTCGTGGAGTTCCCAACATCACT
>CM065710.1:7682590-7690090 GCA_017654935.2 Phymorhynchus buccinoides
CAAAAGAGCGTTCGGACAGCAGTTGAAAGTTTATACAGGTCTAGGGATCTGAGGGGAAATGGGTCTGAAACTGAACGTAACAGGCGAACGGACTGGTACATGGTAATACTGACGAAGTAGTAGGAGAACAGCATGATATTTATAGCAGGGGGTGTTAAGTTTGTGTTCAATTCTACCTTTAACAGACAATAAGTGCAGAGAGGGGAGAGCTAACACGATCAATCCTTTTCTTCCTAAGGACAAGACGAGCTGTTGCATTTTGAATGCGCTGTAGACAAAGAGAACAGAAACGGGTAAGGCGGAAAGAACAGCATCACAAAGTCAGGACAAGATAGGATGAGGGAAAAAAATAAACATAGCTGTGGCTTCGTCCGATAGGTATTTGCGAATTTAGCCAATACAACGGATCTGATACTAACAGTGTTTCTTCTTATTCTTCCAACTAGTTAAAGTCAGTCAAATTTTTTTTTAAAAACCATTATTACAAATGAAATAGACGGCGAAGAGGTCAAAGGAAAGAAAAGATAAGAAAAAAGAGAGAGCGAGAGAGGATAGAGGGAGAAAGGAGGGTTTTGGTGGGTAGACAGCTAGACAACCGGCCAGACAAGGACCCTTCAGCTGTACCCAGCATGATGCCGGCCCAACCGCTGCCTACTCTTGGGTCTGAAGCTTTAGTGCTCTGTCATCAGCCTTCTGAAGAAGGTCTTAGCAGAAGGGGCCTGAATGTTTTCTGGAAGTAGGGCGTTCCATTCAACGCCCTGTTTGTTTTGTTCTATGCGGTTGGTCCTAAAATAAATACAGCAAAAGAGCGTCGACCAGCAGTTGAAAGTTTATACAGGTCTAGAGATCTGAAGGGAAAAGGGTCTGAAACTGAACGTAACAGGCGAACTGACAGGTACATGGTAATACTGACGAAGTGGTAGGAGAACAGCATGATATTTATAGCAGGGGGTGTTAAGTTTGTGTTCAATTCTACCTTTAACAGACAAGTGCAGAGAGGGGAGAGCTACCACGATCAATCCTTTTCTTCCTAAGGACAAGACGAGCTGTTGCATTTTGAATGCGCTGTAGACAAAGAGAGAACAGAAACAAGTAAGGTGGAAAGAACAGCATCACAAAGTCAAGACAAGATAGGATGAGGGAAATAATAAATATATCTGTGGCTTCGTCCGATAGGTATTTATGAATTTAGCCAATACAACGGATCTGATGCTAACAGGGTTTCTTCTTATTCTTCCAACTAGTTTCAAGTCATTTTTGACCGTTATTACAAATGAAAAGGGCGAAGAGGTCAAAGGAAAGGGAGAGAGAGAGAGAGAAAAAAAAAGGAGAGAGAGAGAGAGAGAGAGAGAGAGAGAGAGAGAGAGAGGAGAGAGAGAGAGAGAGAGAGAAGAGAGAGAGAGAGAGAGAGAGAGAGAGAGAGAGAGAGAGAGAGAGAGAGAGAGAGAGGAGAGAGAACGAGAGAGAGAGAGAGAGGAGAGAGAGAGAGAGAGAGAGAGAGAGAGGAGAGAGAGAGAGAGAGAGAGAGAGAGAGAGAGAGAGAGAGAGAGAGAGAGAGACGTGGGTGGGTGGGTAGACAGCCAGACAACCGGCCAGACAAGGACCGTTCAGCGGTACCCAGCATGATGCCGGCCCAACCACTGCCTTCCCTTGGATCTGAAGCTTTAGTGCTCTGCCAGCAGTCTTCTGAAGAAGGTCTTGGCAGAAGGGGCCTGAATGAGAGAAATGATTGTTCAGTTGCATCAGAATAGCTTTCTCCAGAAATATGTGATGCAGGTCTTTAGTTGTCTTTTTTTCAGATTATTGGGATCCAGATTGGGTTTTTTCCCCTTGAGAAAGTGCTTCACAAGAGCAAATTTTAAAGCAGAAGGGAAGACGCCTGACATTAAAGAATTGACGATGGTGGTGATTGATGGCAGAAGATGTTAGAAAAGAGAGGGTGGGGTGGGATCCAAATCAAAGCATTTGCAACATTTACTTGAGGACATCAGTTGACTGTCTCTGATACTAGCTGGAAAGAGAGAAGGGAGACCCGATTGAACGATTGGTGCGAGACTGGCAGAAGAGCATAGTCAGTTTTAGCACGCAGATCAACACACACACACACACACACACACACACACACACACAAAGAGACCCAGCCAGCCAGAACCCGTTCAACGGGCTCCAACTCTCTGCGTCAATACTCTATCTCGCTCTCTCCCTCTCTCTGCATTCTATGTGCACGATTCGGATTTGATTCACTTGGACATTGTTCTTGTTCTAAATAAATTGATGTCACACGCTACCCTCACTCACTTTAACACCTATTTTGGCAGAAAAGCCCAATTAAAAAAACCTCTTAACACGGGCACATGCACGCAAACCCACACACAGGCGTGCACACACGCACATAATAATCTATTCAAACCTTGTTTTGTTTATTCAGGGAGAACAGCATGGAACAATTTATCATCATCCTTAAAATCATATCCCTCAAACCCAGCCTTTAAAAAAGTCCTTAAAAAGAATTACTCTACAAATTTAAGACTACTAAAAAACTTTCTATTGTTGACTTGATGTAAAATATGTTTTCTGTTACTAGGTGGCTGCTGTGTTTTATCTTCTGATCACTACCCTTGTATTGTTAATGTATCGTCTCGTTTTTATCTCTCTAAATGTCTCTTACTTCACTTCACTTCACCTAGAATGTGCCACCAGTATTCTCCCTCCTCTAATAACTACTTTCACACTTGTACCCCCCTCTCTCTCTCCCCCCTCTCTCTCTTTCTCTCTCTCTCTTAGGGACTGAGTGTAAGAAAGCTGTAAATTGCTTATCTCATTACCATGGGTAGATACAAATTCGCTTTGTTTCGTCTCTCTCTCTCTCTCTCTCTCTCTCTCTCTCTCTCTCCCTCCCCCATTTGGATTTTCCATAATGAATGACTAGCGATACTTGGTTGATTCATTTGATTGCCTAATACTTCCTGCGTTCCTCGCAGATAACAAAATCACCCACCGCATCCATTTTGAAAAAGACCAGAAGACTTCACTCTCAACTGGAACAGCACTGTTTCTTTTTCTTCTTTTTTTCCATCATATCACCTAACCCAATATCTTTTACGCGATAGAATAAATTTTGACAAACATCCGGATCCGTAAACTTTGCGATTTCGCCTTGAACTACATCACCCAGGACAACCTGCCCCCATTTCCTCAACACTGCCCCAATCTGCTGCACCCATAAAACAAGTATGAAATAGTGAGGCTAAGAGAGAGACTATAGCGAACTGAATAAGGGGAAGGAAATTCTCATAACTAACTCCCTTTTACCAAAGTTATTTATGGCACCTATTCGCCTAGCAAATTGCCACAACAATACAGACCCAAGTTAATCCTCATATATTGTGTCCAGTGCCTCAAAATCTTCAACTATATCCCCCAGTAAAGCAAAAGGTTGCTTACGACCGTAACTTCCAGACCTCTGACCTGTATCAGAAGAGGCAACTGGTATTCGAGAGAGCTGGGCTAACATTTTATTTTTAAAACTTGCCCAGGGGACATCCCTACTCCTTGAAGTTAAATTCAGGTGTTACAGAATTAAGATCTCAGTGCAGTGAAACTGGTCTGATATGTACAAGGACCAGAGGGAAGGGGGGGGGGGGGGGGGGGGATAGGTGGATGGGAGAAAGCAAACGTTCAGATAATTTTCAGTTTCAATGACTGGTGAAAATTATTGGCCCCAAAAAAATCCAACAAACAAAAATTAGGACCCGAAAAAACTTCAAAACACTTCAGCCACACTGTAGACTGGTGTCTGCAAATCAAATAGAAATATTTGCTATTTTTACATTGTCTTAATATATAAGCCATGTCTGGATAGCTAAAAATATTAATTTGTTGTCATGGTGTGAAATGCTTTGACCTTTTTAATTAAAAATCATCAACCAAAATTCACTGAAAATGTGCAGCAGTCAAGAATTAAACAAAATAATTTAAAAATTGTAACAGAGAACGTGTGCAGCAAGCTAGTCATAATGTGTTTTTACAAAGTAGCTGGTCTAAAAATTGTGTGCAGTCATACAAGACAGTTTGGTTCATAATTTTTTTTTTATCATAACATGTGCGCGCACATTAAATATGTGCTAAAATCAGGACTTTTCTGCAAAAGGCTAACTGGAATTATTCACATTTCTTCTCCATTACTGCTTAACGCAAAAGATTGCACTTTTCGCAAATGAAAATACAGTTTGAAATCTTGATCGTTTTCAACTGAAGCGTTCATGGTTTTAACTAAAAGTGAATATAATCCGGTTGACTTACCTTTCATAGGTGATAAGTCTATGAAATGGACCCGGCCTGGCAGCAGTGACGATTCCTGAGGATGATGATGACAGGGCTGGGGACTGTTGAGGGTCACAGCAGTGACGATTCCTGTTGCTGGTGGGGTGATGGAGGACAGGGCTGGGCCATGGGGGACTGTTGAGGGTCTTCAGCAGTGACACGATTCTTGTTGCTGGTGGGTTGATGGTGACAGGGCTGGGCCATGGGGGATGTTGTGGGTCTTCAGCAGTGACGATTCTTGTTGAGGAATTGAGGATGGGGTGGGGTGATGGTGACAGGGCTGGGACTGGGGGGGGGGATGTTGAGGGTCTTCAGCAATGATGATTCCTGAGGACGATGGGATGATGATGACAGGGCTTGGGAGTGTTGACGGTCTTAAGCAGTGACGATTCCTGTTCTGGTGGGATGATGGTGACAGGGATGGGTCATTGGGGACTGTTGAGGGTCTTCAGCAGTGACGATTCCTGTTCTGGTGGGGTGATGGTGACCACAGGACTCATTAACGAGAGCCGAACCTAAACATAAAGAGAACATGTTTGGCGATATTCACAATTACGCCTGCCAAGAACGATAATTTGCAACAGAAATGAACAGAGCCCATTGCTTTTGTGAATATTGTCAATTTTAAAATAATCAAAACAAAGTCCAATTCTTAAGCAGAACAAACTCTAAAGCTACATTCGGATTTTTCTTTTAAAGCATTCAGATTCCATAACTCGTTGACCCGATTTATAAAATTAAATAAAAAATTATTATTATGTGAATTAGAACTGTTAACCAAATTTGTAAAATTAACGGGTAAAGCTAGTTGTAATTTAGACACCCCCTTCATGATTACCTCTCTCATCATTCTCAAAGTCTCGGTTCTTTCAGTTACATGACAATATCAATAGCCTTAGGCTGATCCTAACCCTATCCCTTTTCCTGAGAACAATGTTGCTTTTTGGTGAAAATGTTCAAAGCGAAAATTTAATATGGGTATCTAAACTACAACCCAGCCAAAACTTAGCCAAATTACTGCGGCGCATTGTTTCTGCCACTGGAATTAAAAAATAGGCCTGACGAAGCACAGGCTGCAACTGTTCAGACTGAACCTTTGGCTTGTACCCACGTGTCGTCATATCCGGCCACAAGGAGCGTGCCATATTATGGGAGACCGCCATCTTAGTCAGTAACTTTGTTTGAAAAATGCCAGATCGATGCTGTTTACACACAAATAAGGACAAAGATGGCGACACTTCCGTTGGAAGGGTCGAGATGCGCACGCAAGTGGGGGGGAGCCATAACAGGGCATTTGCCGCGTACCTGTCGCATGAAAATAGTTAGCTCGTAAAAATAAAAAGCTCGCTACTATGAGAGTCTGTATTTACGACAACCACAAATTTCACTTTTTCTGTACTTTAACCATTTAACTAACTCTAACCCTAACCCTATCCCTAACCCTAGAAAAAAGTGAAATTTGTGGTTCATGCTCAATGTCGCAAATATACACTGTCATAGGTAGCGAGCTTTTTATTTTTACGAGCTACCTATTTTCATGCGACACCGGCGACCTTGAATTTCACTGAGTTGAATTTAGAGCGTTAAATTAGAAAGGTCAGCGTAACTCGGGCAGAACGAGTGCGGGCAAATTAGTAGTATAGAATAGAGAATGAACACTCGTGGCAAATGCCCTATTGCTTAAGCCGGCGCCACACACGCGTAAAATCGTATAGGGATGCGATCCGACTGGGCCACGTGAGTCATGATTTGCGTGAAATATTTCCGTTTAAAAATGATCCTGCCATTTTCGCTCACCACATTTGACCCAATACATGAATATCGCGTGAATCATGCCTCACATCGTCACAGTCGCATCGCATTCAACTCCGAATCGTATGGAGTGTAGCAGGCCCTTGAACAGCGACACCATCAAAAGTCGCTCAGTCAAATAAATCGCCCGCTACTATGAGTGTATTTGCGACAACCAGAAATTTCACTTTGTCTGTACTTGAACAATTTACCAACCCCTAACCCTATCCCTAACCCTAGAAAAAAAGTGAAATTTGTGGTTCATGCTCAATGTCGCAAAATGTCGCAAATACACACTCGGGCGATTTATTTGACTTGAGCGACTTTTTTGACTGCGACAGGCCTGTCACCGGTCGTTTTTCCACACACACAAATTCAGAATACCGGCAGCTCTCGTACTATCATCTGTCCATCTACAACGCTTATAAAGACAATAATATTTTGTCGACGCTTTAAATTAAGACTCACATGGATACACAAACCACTTACCTTTCATTTCAAATGTACAGATGTCAAAAATTCAATATGGCGCAGCAGACGACCACATAGGTCCGTCGTCTTGCAGACGCACAGTTCAAAAAAAAGAAGATAAAAACTTCGAGAGGGGGGTACAGGAAATTAAAAGGAGGCGCGTGCATGCTTGTGCGCGATTGGTTAAGATAGGACCACAGTAACACCTTTATCCACACATTTCACGAGTTTTACGCTTGTCATAATTATTCGCTTTTAGCATTCTCGGTGCATTTTCCGATTCTCTTTCTTGAACTGTCTGACTCTCTCTCTCTCTCTCTCTCTCTCTCTCTCTCTCTCTCTCTCTCTCTCTCTCTCTCTCTCTCTCTCTCTCTCTCTCTCTCTCTCTCTCGATTTGCGTGTATTATTTTTCTCTTCTTATTAATTTTAAATATTAATTAATTATTTAGGATCGAGAGTTTCAACAACAAAATAAGCGCTAGTGGGCGCGCGCTGCGTGCGTGTGTGTGTGTGTGTGTGTGTGTGTGTGTGTGTGTGTGCGCGTGTGTGCGCGCGCGCGCACGTGTGTGTTATTTCGGTTTTTAGTGTTGGTTTTAAATCTTTTCATGCTCGGCTGCTTTAGCCTAGGGTTGGGTTGGGGGGGGGAGAAGGCGAGAAGGCTTTTACTGTTTTGCGCATTTCAGTGGTTGGTGTGGTGTTAATAATCAAAACGGCTTAGGCCTATTTCATCATGGCATAGCATTTAATAGGGGCCTACCATTATATCATATCGAATAATCATATTAATGATCACATCGTATGGTAGGGCCTAAACATACCATATGAGATCGAGATTAATAGGTTTTTACTAAGCTTTTACCGTTTCTTCTCATTTATGAATACACAGTGGCTACGGGTACGGCGTTGCTGCAACAC
>CM065710.1:7695090-7715090 GCA_017654935.2 Phymorhynchus buccinoides
TCTCTCTCTCTCTCTCTCTCTCTCTCTCTCTCTCTCTCTCTCTCTCTCTCTCTCTCAAATACTTTAAAAACCCCTCTCTAGTCTTCATAGACGGGCATTAAAGTTAGTTCTTCTTAAATCTTTTACATTAACAGCTAATGATTACAAAGCCTTGGACATACTACCTTTCAAGTTAAAACTAACATTCAACAAAGCTGTTTTCATGTTCAAAATTTTATCAGGCAATGCCCCACCATCACTTACCAATAGGTTTGTTGTCAATGATCAACGCCATGTTCACAAACTCATGCTGCCTTTGCCTAGAATCGACCTTTTCAAGACATGTTTAGCTTATTCTCGCAATTGAAACAAGCTTTAATTCTTTCAAAAAAACCTATCGAACATTTCTAATGACCGAATTTTATAATTCAATTCTATAACATGTTGTTCATATTATTAAACCTTCTCCCAGATTCCACCACCTGTTTCCTCAAGATACCCGATGTGAATGTAACTTTGCTTTTGTCCCTTTTTTTCTTCTTGACAGGAATTTGCGCGCGTGTGTGTGTGTGTGTGAAAGAGAGAGACAGAGAGGGAGGGAGGGAGAGAGAGAGGGAGGGAGAGAGAGAGGGAGAGAGAGATAAAATGTGTGTGTATGTGTGTGTGCATGTGCGTGTGTGTGTGTGCGCGCGCGCGCGCGTGTATGTGTGTGTGCGCGCGCGTGTGTGCATTTGTAACGTGCGTGCGTGTGTGTGTGCGTGCTTCTAATGGGTAACTTTAATTTCAATGTGTTTGATGTTTTTTTCATGGTTATTTGATAAGTATGAATTTTGTATGTGCATGCTTTTTCACTTTCATTCTTTTTTTAAATGTTCCATTTATTGTTAATGGTGGTTATTGTTTTTTCTTCTCCTTTTTCATTTTTTATGAGGGCTGGATGTAAACAAGCCTGTATAGTGCTTAGTCTTTTCCCTCAATAAAAAAAAAAGGTTCGTTCGTTCGTTCGTTCTCTCTCTCTCTGTGTTTCTCATAAGAGTGATATGCTTGACTTGATGTAGGATTGGATGATCAGATAAACATTATTTTGCTTATATTTCATTTGAACAACTTAGTTCACATTATGGTAGAAGTATGCAACATCTTTGATGTGATATAATGATTGGATGGTCGAGATAGACGATATTTTGCTTTTGTTTATTTCCCTTTTCATAGAATAATTTAACTCGCATATGGTTGTGATATGCTTGATTGATATAATATTATTATTGGATAGTCGAGATAGACATTATTTTGTCTTTTTATTATTTTTTATTTTTGACTCCTTAATTGATGTTTTGTTTTATACGCACCCCCATGTCATCTAAGCTATGCAAGCCAATGACATTAACACAGTTCAGTGTTCAGTGTTCTCTCTCTCTCTCTTACTGTTTCACAACCCCACCCATGCATATACATGCACTCCCACGACGTATGCGCGCTCACACACATACATACACACAGACACGCACGCACACAACACGCACGCACACAACACGCGCGCACACAAACATACACATACTCGCGCACGCACGCACGCATACACACACACTGTGCACAATACACACACTCGCGCACACACACTGTGCATAATACGTGTACTTGTCTTTTGTGTTTTTTTATTTAATCAAATCTGTTATAATGATGTTTATCACGGCATAATAATTAATAAACAAAATGGGTGCTGTTTGATGATGCGTTTTGTGTGTGCATGCATGCATACGTGTGTGCACGTGCGCGTGTTAGCATGCATGTGTTTGTTTCTACGCCTGCTGAAGGGTGAGGTGTGTGTGTGTGTGTGTGTGTGTTCATGTGTGTGTGTTAATGTGTATATATATATGTGTGTGTGTGTGTGTATGTGTGTGTGTGTGTGTGAATGTAAGTGTGCGGTCGACAGGAGAGATAAACACAAGAGAGAAAAAGTGAGGTTGATTGATTGTAAAATATACCCCTCCTTTCTCTCCCTCTCTCTCTCTCTCTCTCTCTCTCTCTCTCGCGCGCGCGCGCGCGCGCGTGTGTGTGTGTGTGTGTGTGTGTGTGTGTGTGTGTGTGTGTGTGTGTGTGATAGCTATAAAAATAAATAAATAAAATAAAAAGTAAAAAACAAAAAAACGCGCTTCAATTCGATTTTTAGTGGGGACATGTCTTCCCCAAGGTATACCCCCACTCTCACAACCAAAGTGGGTTTTTGGGTGTGTTTTTAGGACAGTGAATGTTGGAAACAAAAACCTCGTAAAAATCGCCAGAATTGGTTAAAGTAAAAGCGTTAACATAATCTTTGCAGACACTTTTTCATAAATGACCCAACAACCATTTTTTTCTCCCCTTCAGACTGTCGAACTTTTTACGTCAAAATGTTTCTTTCTGTCAGGGGGCCTTCATTCAATTCGCTGCGTCATTGTCGTGCTTGCTAGACTCGTTCTGTGTGGAAGTTTCCTCCCCACCGTGCGACGATGACTCTGCGTTGCTCACAGCTTCCTGATTAGCCTCCCTCGCGTTTTGTTGTTGGTGTTGCCGCACCAAGGCCTGGCGTTTCCGACTCCGGCACCAAAAGTTGCAGACGGTCAGGGTGATCAGCGACATGACAATGCCCAAAGGGATTGTTACGCCCACAATGATGGTCACACGGGTCCTTTTAGGCTTCTGCTTGTTTACGCTCAAATCAGTTTTTTCTTCCTTGCCTTTCTTCTTCCTGCCCGCATCCTTTCCCGTACCATCGTCGTTCCTCGCATCGCTACCTTCCTTAGGAGTGTTCTTCGCGGCGAGGAAGGAGAGCTTGGCAGGTTTTGCAACTGCGGTAGTGTCCAAAATGGTGACGTCACGACTGATCGCGTACCTTCCGTTTCCGGTTTCTTGTTGTTGTTGTTGTTGCTCGATGAGTCGCAGTCCCGCGTGCCATATCCCGCACTGGACAAGAATGGTATTTTTGCCGTTCTCTCCCCCTAGCCCTACGTCCAAGGCAGTGGTGGTCAATACGCTCGTGAAGTTGTAGACTGTGATCGTCTTGTTCGGGTCATCTTCGTTGAGTCTGTAGAGGAGTCCCCAGGTTTCCGTGATCTGGTTTCCTTGACTCGATTCGTTGATTCGTTGGTGGGTAGTGTTGTTAGTGTTGGTGCTATTGTTGGTGTTGTTGGAACTGGTGTCGTTGGTGGTATTGGTGGTGGTGGTATTGTTGTTGGTGTTGGTGTTGGTGTTGGTGTTGGTGTTGGCATTGTCGGTGGAGGTGTTCACGGTCTTTCCGTCAACCTTCCAGTACAGATGGAAGTCGTCGGGTTTGAACACGGAGACCTCGCTCACCAAACACTGGAAGGTGCTAGGAGAGAGGGCACGCACTTCCGTAGGACCTGAAATGAGTGGAGAATGGGGAAAAGTCAGGTTTCTGGAACCCCCCACACCCCTCAACCCGAAGATGTACTTTACACAAGGGTGAAAAGTAAGAAAATGACTCACAACTTGCACAATTTTCCGGGGGGCCCCAAAAGGGCATTGCAATTTAACCCGAAATCCATGCAGCTCCCTGCACCCCCGGCGAAACCCCCACTCCCCACCCCCTTACGAATCAGTTGATCCGCCCCTGCAAAGTTACAGTTTAGACACCCCCTATCAAACTTTCGGATTCACAGTTTTGGCTGTCTTGTACTGTAGTCCCCCACCCCCCCCCACCCCCACCCATCAAATGTTTTGCGTTGTAAATTGTCACTGAGAGAAGCAACATTCTCTCCCGTTCCCGTTCTCGGGAAAGGGATAGGGTTAGGATCAGCCTAGGGTTAATGTCATGAATCTGAAAGAAGCAGACTTTGGGATCGAGTATCGTAAACATGTCGAGGTGGGGTCTAAAGTAGAACACACAACTTTGCCAGAAATGGACAGAAGATAGCATGTTTGTTTGTTTTGTTTTTAAAGACGTTTCAAAGATATTACAAGAAGAAATTTAAAAGATGAACAAGGAGAAGGAGAAGAGGAATAAAAAAAATGTTTGTAAAATGATAGAGATAACAATCCTTGGTTAAATGAATATGACAACCACAACTATGATCAACAATGACAACGATAATGCTGCTGTGACTGATGCTGCTGATAACAATAACGATGATGATGACAATACTGATGATGATGATGAAAATGATGATGACGATGATGATGATGCTGACGATAACTGATGATGATGATGATGATGATGATGATGATGATGATGACAATACTGATGATGATGAAAATGATGATGTCGTCGAGGAAACTAACAGACAACAGCAAGGACACGATGACGATTACCGCAAAGATGACAATGATAATGACGATGACGATGACGACGACGACTATGACAATACCAAAGCCGGACGACGACGATGATAATATTTGACGACAATAATTTAATGATGACTATAGCAGTTACACACCGCTCGCTTCGCTTTGCGGCAGTTTTTCCTTGGCGGAGGTTTGCACTGGAGGTTCTAAATGCCCCTACCCATCCTAGCACACGAATTCCCACATTCTGACTGATTTTTGTTTTCCCCAGAGAGCTCTTTGCTTCCGGTTATTTCCTTTCATACAGGCAAGTGTTTGTTTCAATGATTGTTGCTAGGGATAGGGACAGACCTTACAAGTGGTACACTACAACTAAAGAAGGGATACAGACTTTCAATTAGTTTATACAGGTGACGAGTTCTAAAAATAGGCATGAACTAAAAGCAGTTGTGCCCCCTCAGTTGTACTCTTTACTGATCCAAGGGAAACAAACCTTGCATTGAAACAGGTCAATATTATCTTGTTACTTCCCATTTGTTGTCTTCAAAGACAGTGGTTTTGGGGGTGCTGCTCGGCTCTCACTCTGTCAGCACCTCCTTGGCGGAGGTTTGCACTGGATGTTCAAAATGTTTCCACGTACGATCTTTGGGTTATGCTGATGAGAAATAGATATGGTTATATGGGTTTCTGGCCAACGGTTATCAAACTATGGCTCAGCTACCGGATTGTCTCAGAGTACTGTTTGGCTCTCACTCTCACTTTCTTATTGGCACCTTTAAAATGTCTCCGACTGCATTCACTCATTAATGCTGATCACGAATATGTATCTAGTCTTAGTGATCCTTCAGGGCTCCCAATCGTCCCGCAAAACCAGGGGTCCCAGGGACTCCTTCGCTTACAGTATAGAGGGTCGTAGATGAGGCATAGAGGGTCCCAGTGGCATTGTGAATGCTGACAAAACAAATTCTAGTGCATCCCTAGGACCCCCTGTACATTCTTTCAGAGGGCCTTTTAGAATTTTAGCACTTCATAGACACCCAAATAGGTGTCCCTGGGAGCCCTGTCTATAATGCCAACAGTTTTCAAATTTACATTTGAAAATGTAGGTCTACCTCTTCATTAATTGTTTTCCTCTACAGTTTTCAAATCACTTGTTTTCGGAGCCCCCTCAGCTCTCACTCCACTGCATTTCCCCCTGCGATGCTGATCACGAATGTGTATGGTCATATGGGTCCGAGGCCAACGTTTTTGAAACTATGGGCATTTTTATCCGGACAGACACACACACACACACACACACACACACACACGCAGACAGACAGACCGTGGGTTATATATTATATATATATACAGAATATGATGATCATATTTGTTTGTTTCTTTTCATCAGTGTATAATAATTTTAGTGAAATTGTAAAGTGATTAGTTAGAGCTTCAAGATCAATCGCCGGTCTGTCAATTTTCTTCATAAATCAATCAATAAAATGATGATGATTAGGGGGGGGCGGGGGGGCGGGGCGGGGTTACCTTCAAATGCGAGTCTCCCCAGAAGAAAGATGACGAGAGGTTGAACCTGAACTTGCTTCGTTGCTTCACTGGCTTCTGAACTGCCGGTGTTGGTGTTGGTGCCATGACCGCGGTGTAGAATTGTACACACGGCGCTCGTGCCTTGGTATTCGGCTTGCACTTGGAATCGCAGGCATTGTTCTCTTGTGCAGTTGGGGAATAAGCTGTATAATAATATCATATATACAGGCACTCCGCAGCTGACTGAAGCCGGCTTTTTGTTACTCCCACCCTTTCACCTACACTACAGGCATATAGTGCACATACAGGCAGGCGCGTGCGCACACGCACACGCACACACACACACACACACACACGCGCGCGCGCGCGCGTACGCGTGCGCAGAGAGAGAGAGAGAGAGAGAGACGGAGAGAGAGAGAGAGAGAGAGAGAGAGAGAGAGAGAGAGAGAGAGAGAGAGAGAGAAGACAGGACGAGCACAGGCATAGACATACACAAACAGAAATACACACACACACACACATGCACACACACATGCACACACACACACACACACACACACACACACACACACACACACACGCAAACGCACACACACACACACACACACACACACACACAATTGGTAAGCATATTTCCCAAGGAATATTTAGGCCTACTGTATCAGTTCTCACAAATACGGATTTTCTTTAAGTTATATCTTCATTCCAGTAAACTATTTTCTCAACCCATAACCATCTTACCTCTCATTAGTGAGATCATTCTTTCTTCTTCTTCGATCGCTCGGTCAGTTTCCTGTCAATTATGAGCGCAGATGCGTCATGCTCCCGTTATGCGCCTAACTAAGAAATAGATGAGATAGTTGCCAGTGAAAGTGTTTTTTAATACGCATTAATCGCTTACACACAAAAACACGACGATGTTTTGCTATGAGCTTGTCATGGATAAAACAATAATTCCCGCATAACTATGCATAGCATAACAACATTTTCATGTAGCCTTGGTGGTTCTAGCTTATGCCAATTGGTCTGGCACAGCCTTAAGCCGAGGCGATCAATATAATGTTTAAAGCAAACATACTCATCATATTCATAATTATATTTATGTTCCTTAAATCCCCACCTCCACCCCCCGTGTCTGTTTAGAGATGAGTGTGTGTCTGCGTGTGCGCACACGTGTGTGCTTACCCTTTTCTCTCCCCCCTTCTCTCTCCCTCCCTCGCCCTCTCTTGCTCCACCCCCCTCTTCGTGTTTCACTTTCCTGTTTGAATTCAATGCAATTATTCAAATTATCCATCCACCTTTTTAAATGTTGTTTTGTGTGTCACTTTAGTTAATGTAGTTAGGTTAGCTAGGTGCAACTACTACAGGAAAACTGTAAGTATCCATGCTTAAAAGGGAGAGAGAGGGAGAGAAAGAGAGAGAGAGAGAGAGAGAGAGAGAGAGAGAGAGAGAGAGAGAGAGAGAGGGAGGGAGAGAGAGAGAGAGAGAGAGAGAGAGGCAGGGTGATGGAGAGAGAGAGAGAGAGAGAGAGAGAGAGAGAGAGAGAGAGAAAGGAGAGAGAGAGAGGGATAGAGACAGACAGACAGACACAGACAGAAGGAGTTCAAGAGAGAGAGAGAGAGAGAGAGAGAGAGAGAGAGAGAGAGAGAGAGAGAGAGAGAGAGAGAGAGAGAGAGAGGTGGGGTGGGGGGAGGCAGACAGACAGACAGGCAGAGAGAGGGCACAAGGAAAAAAAAGATAGGTCTAGTACTTGTACATTTAAGAATGGCCATAATTTTAGCATCAGGATTTTAAAAAAATGGATGTTAATATAAAAAGGTGGAGCCTTTGAATCTCTCTCTCTCTCTCTCTCTCTGATTTTAGTGGTAGCATCTCTGCCCCCAACCCCACTTTCCTCTGAGCCAGCTGCCACTGGTATACTACCTACAACATTTGAAGAGATTCTCTGCAGCGGTTCTCATGATATTGTGAGGACAGAAGCAAAACAACAGCAAAGAAAGTACAACAATAACAACCAAAACCTCACCATTCGGGAATGAAGGAGAGGGCTAATAAAGCAATCTGAAAACAACCCAACTATGTCCCTATAATACAAGCTTGCAAGTCTCTCTCGCTCTCTCTTTCTCTCTCTCCTTTTCGCTTGCTGGCTTGCTCGAATTTTTGGGGGGCAGGAAAACATGTCTGCCCGCCCCCTTCTCTGATCCAGGGGGGCAGCCGCCCCCCCTCCTATTCCTACGCCACTGAGTCTAAATCCGAAACGTCAAGGTGTCAGCTCATCTCATTAGTCCGATGTGAACTCACTCACTGCCTACAAACAACACTAACACTTCCCCACCCTTTCACCTACACTACAGCTGGGGATCATTGTGAACTCTCACTCACTTGCCTACAACAACACTAACACTTCCCACCCTTTCATCATCCAGGTGGGAAGTGAGAAAGTTGGCTTCATTCTTTGCAAGGTTTGTAGGCTGCGAAGTTATCACTCCTTGTAACATTTAGGCTTTTTGGTGGTACCAAATGTTTCAAAACAGCTTGCCGCCCTGCCAGACTATTGCCACGTATTACAAAGTCGAATCTGACAATGCCAGGTCGGAAATTTAAAACGTCGAACAATCGAGATGAAACCTACTGCGATGCTGTGAATGATGATATTTATGATGATTTGGGCAAACACACAAACACAAAAGACTCCAAACCTTATGGTTTTACCAGGAAGAAGACCGCGGGGAAGGTCGGAGGAGGAGGGCAAATTTTCATCCTCAATTTGATCCAGTTCAACAGATGGTGAAAACGTTAAGGTGAAAGGATCATTCTCTTCACTATCCCTCGCACAGCAACACACAGTTGCGAGCTCCTCGATTCTCATGGGAGTCATTCTGATCTCTTGAGCTTGCAGCAGCAGTAGAGACTGAAAGGGCTGATTCAGCAGCAGCAGCATATTAAACAGTAGAAGCAGTGATAACTTGAATGTCAGCATCCCAATCAGTCAGTCCAAGTCTTCTGCTTTCTTTGAACAAGCTAAAGTCACTTCGAAAGTGGATGGAAATTAGGATACACCTAGATACGTTGAAGCATTTTGTTGTAGGCTAGACTTTGAATTTAGAATACTCTTGTTTTTCTCCCTTCAGAACTTGACTTGATTAGTTCTAGTCTATGCTATAAACATCACACCCTGTCCAATAGAAAACAAGATCTTGAGGGAATTAGTCTAGATAATCACAGAATAAATCGGATAGAGTCTAGAATCTTAGCAAGGGTTTCCGTTGTGTTGTCCTCCTTGCCTTGGCCGTCTTGAATGAAGTCATTTGTGGCCAGGATGAGGTGTAGACATTGTGACGTCATTGATTATAATTATGACGTCACATTTAATTTAGTTTCTTGGAACTAATATCGTGGGGTAATTTCGCCCACACTCGAGTTGAAGAAGAGGTAGGGAACTCGCGCGCGCGCGCACACACACACACGCGCGCACACACAGTCTCAAGCACACACATGCACACACACACACACGCAAGCACACACGCATACACATGCACACGCACACACACTCACAGATATAGGATGGAGAGAGAGAGAGAGAGATAGATAGAGATAGAGAGAGAGAGAGAGAGAGAGAGAGAGAGAGAGAGAGAGAGAGAGAGAGAGAGAGAGAGAGAGAGGAGAGAGAGAGAGAGAGAGAGAGAGACACACACAGACAGACAGACAGACAGAAACAGACAGACAAACAGTGTCCACATGAATTTTGCCTCTCTTTAAACGACTCTACCTTGAGTTTCATACATTCCAACAAATCAACAACACAAACACATTTCATTATTTCGTTCAAACTTTTTTTTTGAATGACAGAGTACGATTAATTTTCTCCAATTAAATTCTGGCTATTTAAGAAGCTTTACTTCAGCTACTTATGTGCATACCACTAATATTCATTACTGTATTGTGCTAAAACCCCCAGCTCTGAACCAGTAATGAACACAAAAATCAACAACAAAAACCCAACTCGAGTTGGCCTACAATTATTAACGTAAGAATCACTGAGAGTGAAGAAGTTCAAGTCTTCCTCAAAGTGGTGTCGCGCCCCTGCATAAGTTCAAGTCTTCATCAAAGTGGTGTCGTTTATTTTTTGGGGAAAAAAACCAAAACAATTTTTTGGGGAAAAAGAACGACAAAAGGACTGACTTTTCTTCTTCTTCTTCTTCTGCGTTCACAGGTCTTCACGCGCATGGTTAATTTTTTTCCCGTTGTTTTCAGGCTCTCACTCGCTGTTTTCAGGAGCTGAAAACTTTTTTTGAGGGGTAGGGGTGTCGTGAACAGGCGTTCACTCAAACGTTTTCGTTTTCTGGCACTCATAACGTCTTTGCTGCATCCCTGCATCTGCTCATACTTTTTGGTTTTCAAGATACTCAAACGTTCCTGCCGTTTCGGGCACTCCACTCATACTTCTGTCGCCTTTCAGTCATTCACTCAAAACCCAGGCTACCTCGGCCGTTTTCTGGGACTCTGATTTAACCTTTCATTCTAAATAGGCGCAGTACTTAAAATTTACTCGTTTTCAAACTTCTGCCACACCATTTTCAGGCTTCGGCCATTCCCTGTTTTCCTCAGGTAATATTATAATATGATATAACGAATTTGATAACAATTTCACTCAGCTAAAATAATCATAGGCTCACCTCAGAGCTTTCGGGGGCGTCACGCTCACTTCGTCAGCGTCGTCTGCTGAGAGGCCACTGGCGGTTCAGTGCACACGATCGTGAGTACAGCTCAAGTCTGCACCCACGGCGCATGACTGAACCAGGGAAGAATAAGCCGCGGGCAAGGTGAGTCTCCCACGGTCCCGGTTCAGATTGGGCTTGGCGGCCGTGATGTAGATGGCCTCCTTCACCCCTCTCTGGAACCATCTGCAGTCTCGGTCCAGCACAGAGATGTTGTTGGGGGAGAACCGTTGGTCGTAGTTAGCCATGTGGGACGCAACCGATGAAGACTCCCGTCTGTGCTCCGTGACTCTCTTCCTGAGGCTCCTTTCTGTCTCCCCAATGTAGACCCCCTTGTCACAGTCCTCGCACTCAGTGCGGTAGATGATGCCCGCCTGGTGGAGCTTGTCGGTCTTGTCTTTGGGGGCAACACGCTTGCTGCGGATGGAGTTGCCTGGCTTGCAACTCTAATAGTTTCTTTTTCGCCATTCTCAGGAACTTGCTCACTCAAACTTCCCTGTTTTTAGGCATGTACTCAAATGTACTCGTTTTCAAACTTCTACCATGCCGTTTTAACGCATTTATTCAACCTTTCTCTTTTCTTTCAAATATTCCGACAGTTATATGTAGCTTTTATAGATTTTGAAAAAACTTTTGATTCTTTAAATCGTAAATTACTCTGGCCTATTCTATAAGGAATGGCATAAAAGGGAAAATATACAGGTGTATTAAAAGCATGTACACTCGCGTTAAAATTAGAGTAAAATGTGGTTCTAAATTTACTGACTTTATTAATTGTACGTATGGTGTAAAACAAGGTGATGTGTGCAGTTCTGTTTTATTTTCACTTTTTATCAACGAACTAGCTAAAGCTAAGAGGTTATTATAAATGGTAGACATGGTGCTTTATTTACTATATATTATTTTGAACTTTTCATTCTATTACTTGCGGACGATATTGCCTTATTAGCAATTCTGCTATATGTTGTATCCGTTATTGATTGAAGTTGACTGTCACGAATAATGACAGATTACCACATAAGGCTTATAGAATGCTTTTATATTTAGATAGTAGAGACAAAAGAAACTGGGTATCAAATATTCGATGTAAGCTTTATCAATTTGGGTTCGGGTTTGTCTGGGAAATCAGGGAGTACAAGACATACAATAATTTTATTAGTTAGTTATAAGATTAGTTGCATGTCGATGGCAAGACTGGAACTCATATTAATAAAAGTGAGAGCTTTAATGTGTACATAACCTTTTGTGCAATACATGATGTTAAAACTTCTTTGAAAATTGAACTAGATAAACATTTAAAATTCATTATGTCAAGGCTTAGGTGTGGAGTTTCAGAGATTTCAGTACATCGCTATCGCTATAAGAAACACACTGAAGCAGATTTAATTTGTCCTCTTTGTAAAAATGCAAAAGAAGATGATATTCATTTTGTATTTTGTTGTCCTGTCTTGTATGATCTAAGAAAATGATATATGCCATAAAAATTCTTCAGTTATCCAAACCAGTTTCGTTTTAGCCTGCTTCTACGAATGAGTGAATTGTGCGAAACCTATCAATTTATTTATATAGAGCTTTACACGTACGATCAGTTATGATGTCGTAAGAAATGTTCATTTTGTAAATATTGTTACAGTCAGTACTATTACTATGTTATATTTTGTTATCCTGTAACCCCTTCATGAGGGGCAAAGGCCTTAATCAATAAAGCAATTGTCTCCGAGCTTCCCTGACCAATTTTCTACCGGGATTTTCAGGATTCATTGTTCAAAATCAAGATTAAAATTATAGCCCCGCCCCACCAATAACAACTTACTGTCAACTCAGGGCTTGGTGTCACCACAGTTAAATCTGACCACGTAATCAACCCGAATTCGTCCTAGCATCATTTTTCTTTCGTCAGGGGCTTTCTTTCAAATCACTGCATCGTCGTGCCAGACTCGTCCTGTGTGGAATTTTCATCCCCACCGTGCGACGACGACTCTGCGTTGCTCACAGCTTGGTTTGCCCCTCTCACTTTTTGCTGGCGTTGCCGCTCCAAGGCCTGGTGTTTCCGACTCCGGTACCAAAAGTTGCAGCCGATCAGGGTGAGCATCGACATGACAATGCCCATAGGGATAGTCACGCTCACGATGATGGTCAGACTGGTCGTTTTAGGCGTCAGCTTGTTTATGCTTAGATCAGTTTTCGGTTTCGTCTCCTTCTTGTGTGGTGGTGGTTTCTTCTTGCCAGCATCCTTAGGAGTGCTCTTCGCGGCGAGGAAAGAGAGCGTAGCAGGTTTGGCAACCAAAACGGTGACGTCACGACTTATCGCGTACGTTTCGTTTCCGGCTTGTTGTTGTTGCTCGGTGAGTCGCAGACCCGCGTGCCATATCCCGCACTGGACAGGAACGATCTTGTTGCCGTTCTCTCCCCCTAGCCCTACGTCCAAGGCAGTGGTGGTCAATACGCTCGTGAAGTTGTAGACTGCGATCGTCTTGTTCGGGTCATCTTCGTTGAGTCTGTAGAGGAGTCCCCAGGTTTCCCTGATCTGGTTTCCTTGACTCGATTCGTTGATTCGTTGGTGGGTAGTGTTGTTGGTGTTGTTGGTGTTGTTGGTATTGTTCGTGTTGTTGGTATTGTTCGTGTTGTTGTTGTTGGAACTGGTATCGTTGTTGTTGTTGTTGTTGGTGGTGGTGGTGGGTGGTGGCATTGTCGGTGGAGGTGTTCACGATCTTTCCGTCAACCTTCGAGTACAGATGGAAGTCGTCAGGTTTGAACACGGAGACCTCGCTCACAAAGCACTGGAAGGTGCTAGGAGAGAGGGCAAGCACTTCCGTAGGACCTGAAAAGGAGTGGAGAATGGCGTAAATTTGTAGTTTAGAAATACCCCCTACCCTCCATCAAAAACACCCCCATCAAATGTTTGCATTGACTGTCTTCTACTGTAGTGTGTGTAGTGTGTGTGTTCGTGCGCGCATGCGCGCGCTGCCATGTGCTTCTGCATGTGCGCATATTTCCGTGCATGCACGTGTGCGCGTGTGCTCGTGCGTGTGTAGGCATAAGTGTGCATGTGTGTGTGTGTGTATTTGTGTGTGCATGTATGCATGTATGCACGTACGTACGTGTGTATGTATGTGTGCATGCGCATGTAAATGATATGCTGTGCTCGTCAGCGTGTGTGCTTGTGTGCATGCGAGCATGGGTATTGATGTGATTTGGTTAAATGTTTATTTTTATTTTTTTTATTTTTTTTTGTAAAGCCCCATATAGCCCGGAATGTGCGCTGTATAAGTTCTTTATTATTTTTATTTTTTTAGTGTGTGTGTGTGTGTGCGTGTGCGTGTGCGTGCGTGTGTGTGTGTGTGTGTGTGTGTGTGTGTGTGTGTGTGTGTGTTTATGTGCATGTTTGAGGAGGCGGGAGTTGTGGAGCACATGTCTGGGTGCGTTGGTTGGTGCGAGTATATCATTTCATAATTCAATCTAAGGGGGGTTAGCGAAATCTGTGCATTTTGCTTTGCGTTTGTGTAGGATGCTAAGGCTTGTTGTTTATAGTTCATCGTCCTATAGGTTTGGGTGTTTGAGTGTGTGCGGTGTGCTTGTTTTTATCAGTGCATAATCACTTTAGTTAAATTGTAAAGCGCTTATAGAGCTTCAAGATCAAGCGCCGCTTTATCAATTTTCTCCTTGAATCAATAAATAAAATGATGATGGTCAGGGGATGGGGGGGGGGGGGGGGGGGGGGGGGACTACCTTCAAATGTGAGTCTCCCCAGAAGAAAGGGGACGAGAGGTTGAACCTGAACTTGCTTCGTTGTTTCACCGGCTTCTTCGCGGTGTAGAATTGTACACACGGCGCTCGTGCCTTGGTATTTGGCTTGCACTTGGAATCGCAGGCATTGTTCTCTTGTTCAGTTGGGGAATAAACTGTATAATAATATCATATATACAGGCATATATATAATACACATACAGGCAGGCGCGCGTGCACACATACACACGTTTCACAGACAAATATGAACTATTTTACTACAATCAATGAAAATCAACACACTGGTAAACTTTGGTTTCCAAAATCCCGAAACGATCTTTTCAAATCTAGCCTGACATACTTATCTAGTTTAGGCCTATTTTATATATGTTTTGTGTTTTTGAAAGTATACCCCCCCCCCACCCCCTTTCAGTTCAGGTGTGTGTGTGTGTGTGTGTGTGTGTGTGTGTGTGTGTGTGTGTGTGTGTGTGTGTGTGTGTCAGATTTAGATTGTCAGTGGGCCGGGTCATTGGCCCATAATTATTTACATTTATATGACCCCTCATTTTGTGCAGCCATGGGTCATCTGACCCATGAACTCTGCAATAAAATTTAAGTTTATTTCTACAGTGACACATTTTTGGCCCATTGCCTTGGAAAATGTGGGGTGGGGGGGGGGGGGGGGGGGAGCGCGCACGTGCTTACTTTTTTCTCGCTCCACTTCTCTCTCCCTCCCTCAATCTCTCTTGCTCCAACCCCCTCTTTGTGTTTCACTTTCCTGTTTGAATTCAATGCAATTATTCAAATTACTCAGTCACGTTTTGTATACATAGTAGTTTTGTGTGTCACTATAGTTAATGTAGTTAAGCGCTTAGAGCTTTAAGTATTAGTGCTGTATAACTAACGTGTCTTAACCCGTTTCACCGCCAGCCCATTTGTCAGCAACAAATTTCCATTAAGTTTACCTGGGTAGAGAAAAAAAAAATCATCTGCAATATTGGAAATTTCTCAGTGATATGTATAAAGTAAGGTCTATCCTTACCTCCCAAAATTAATAAAAATAGGGTCTTCGGATTACAGGCCCTGATTTGATGCCTTTACTAGTTTTAGTGACATGGGTGTTAAATCATTGTGGTGCAAAAATGCGACATTGGCGGTGAAAGGTTGGTCTTCTTTATCGGCTACATATTGTCATACTTATTCGGAACACGTCGACACACGCACTCACATTCATAAACAGCACACCAAACGGAATGAATGAGTCAATACACCACACACTAGGTCAGACAGAAACCCTGACATTTTTGTATCAAAAAATAACACTAAACGTTCGCCACAAAATAATGTCCATTGTAATAGTTCACACACATAAAAATGTAAGAGAGAGAGGAGACGAAAAGAGAGAGAGAGAGAGAGAGAGGGAGGGAGAGAGAGAGAGAGAGAGAGAGAGAGAGGAGAGAGAGAGAAGACGAGAGAGACCGAGAGAGAGACGAGAGCAGAGAGAGAGAAAATATGCAAAAAAAAAGAAAAAGAAAAAAAAGATGAGCCGCCTCAACAAACAATAAAATCATTAAAAAAGAAGAAAAGAAAATGAAAAGAAAGGCGGGGACAGTGGAGGGTTAAAAATAAATAAAGAAAATAATTGAATATATTATGTTATTCTTTTTTTTAAATCGATGTTTGTATGTTCAGTGTGAGGATAGGTTGGAAAAAAAGGTGCGTTAGCTTATCGTTACTCTCAATAAAGATGATTTTGATGAGAGAGAGAGAGAGAGCTGGAGGAGAGAAAGAGAGAGATAGAGAGAGAGAGCGAGGAGAGAGGGAGAGACCGAGATGAAGAGAGAGAGACAGGAGAGGGAGGAGAGAGACGAGACAGAAGAGAGAGAGAGAGCAGACTGGAGAGAGAGAGAGAGAGAGAGCGTGTGTGTGTGTGTGTGTGTGTGTGAAGAGAGATTGAGAGAGAGAGGCGAGAGAGATATAGAGAGAGAGGAGAGAGAGAGAGAGACGGATGATGAGGAGAGAGAGAGAGAGAGGAGAGATGAGAGAGAGAGAGTACGTGTGCGTGTGAGTGTGTGTGTGTGTGATGTGTGTGTGTGTGTGTGTGTGTGGAGAGAGAGATAGAGAGAGATAGAGAGTGTGTGTGTGTGTGTGTGTGTGAGAGAGAGAGAGAGAGAGAGATTCAAAGAGAGAGAGAGAGAGAGAGAGAGTAGAGTTGCGCGCGCGCGCGCGATGCGCTAGGTGATTGTGTGGTGTGTGTGTGGTGTGTGTGGTGTGTGTGTGTGAGAGAGATGAGAGAGAGAGAGAGAGAGAGAGAGATGAGAGAGAGAGATGAGAGAGAGAGAGAGAGAGAGAGAGAGAGACTTCAGACTTCAGAAAATTTATTTTACAAGGAAAAGAATTTAAGCTGGGCCTAGTCTTCCATTCTGTCCTTGGTTCTAAGCATGCAATACATAACTAATACTATAAACGAACATTGAGACACAGGAAAATCGCCAAAAAAAAACAAACCCAACTGACAGTAATATAGCAACGACATGGTAGGCAGAGCATCAACATCAACAATAAAAAAAACAAAAGAGAAAACTAACCAACCAAAAAAAAAAAAAAATAAAAAAACACCTCTTTCACTACAATTTACTTCTTCTACTACCATTACTACTACTAGTGTAAGACGGGGCCAAAAAGCCCATGGGCGGGTAAGAAGCCCATGCCAATTATCCCACGAAACAAAAGCAAATCTCGGTCACATTTTGCCCATGAGACGAGTGTTAATGTTAGCATTCATCTCATGGGCAAAACACGACCGAAACCTGAGAGAGAGAGAGAAGAGAGAGAGAGAGGAGATAGAGTGAAGAAGAGAGAGATGACGAAGAGACAGAGACGAGAGAAGGAGAGAGAGAGAGAGAGGAGAACTGAGATGATAGACCGATGAACGAGAGAGAGAGAGAGAGAGAGATGGTAAAAGATTTTAATTTGAACTTAGCACGAAGAACGATCGATGATGACACAATGATGATGATGATGATGACAACGACGACGATGACAACGAAGATGACAATAATGATCTGATGATAATAATGACAAGATTTTTTTTTCTGTTTTTTTTAAAGCTTAGACAAGTTAGAGGCACATTCTTTTCTAGTTGTGTGGCATAGAGGGCAAAAGGCTTCTATAGTCTAAATCCTAAACGTCAAGGTGTCAGCTCATCTCATTAGTCCCCCGCTTTATCCCTTTCGCCGCCAAAGTCGCATTTTATTACCACGGTGATCTGACACTTATGTCACTAAAAGGCATCAAATTGGGGTCTACTATCCAAAAAAGACCCTATTGTCTTAGTTTTGGAAAGCAAGGATAGACCTTATTTTTTAATATATTACAGAAGAATCCCTAATACTGCAGATATATTTTTTCTACGCAGGTAAATTTAATGGAATTTTGGGCTGAAATATGTCTGGCGGTGAAAGGCGTTTTATAAAGTGCCGACGTTAAGGCGTTTCGTCCGACGTTTGACGTTCCGGACTTGCTGGTAGACGAGTCCGTTGCATTCGGTGCTTGCATTTTGTTACACGCTGCCCTCCCCCCCCCCTATATCTCTCTCTCTGTTGCATGCCTCTCTCTTATCTATCTCTGTAGTGCGCTTTTCCCACTTCTCTCTCTGCCTGCCCTGTCGTCTCTATCTGTCTACGTTCTGTTGACACTTGAAATATTATACTTAATCCACTTGCGTTGATGTATATTAGTAATTTCAAATCAACGTGGTCCCTTGCATGTAAGATTGTATGTCAATGGAATTAAAACATTCAAGTGTCAAGTGTCACAGTGTCAAAGTACATGTCTATGTTCTCTCGCCAGTCATTGATGGTGTGCCAAATCTCTCTATAGGTGTTCGATGGAGTTGTTGGAAACCCCTGTCGAACTGCTGGGTGCAGTTTCAATACTATCTGGTAGTGGTTAGGTAGAGTTTCAAAACTCTCTCGAGGTACTCGACAAAGATTTGTGGTCGGAGAATTTATCGACCCGCCACTGGAGTTTCTTCTAACAGAGACGTTTCATGGTAGATAGAAGTGCTTGCGTCTCGTTGGAAACGCGCGAATCAACACAATGCAGTGTGAAAACTATTTACGAGTGCGGAATCCCAGTCGCAGCAAAAGGCTATGTCGTTGTAGGCCTAGTACGGTTGACGTAACAGGAACGCCGATGGCAGCCGTGAAGGACGATGGCGCCATGTATTGATTAAATTGTCTAGCACTGTTGCGTTAAAGTCGGGTAATCTTCTAAGCAAGAAAATTGTCTTGCTAACCATGTACAATCAGACAATCGCGATATAAAAACTGTAGCTCGATATTATTAGTTGTGGAAACCCACTTCTCGGTTTATTTGAGTTTTAAATCTACTACCTATCTGTTCGATAGAGCTGTAACATCTATCGAACACATAGGAAGGGTTATATAAACTAAGTCGGAATGTTATCTACAGGTTTACAAGCTCTATTTGAACCCTACAGAGAGATTTGTCATTTGGCGCACCAATCGGCAGTCGTCTCTCCGCTCTGATTGTCCAACAAAAGCCACGTTGGTACCAAATGTTTCAAACAAGCTGCCTCCTGTCAGAATATCGCCACGCATTGCAAAGTCGAATCGTGACAACACCACTTCTGAAATTTAAGACGTCGAAACTATCGATGATGACACCTACTGCGATCTGTGAATGATTATATGATATGGGGGCAAGCAAAACACACAGACACAAAAAGACTCCAAACCTTATGGTTTTACGGGAAGATTGCGGGGAGTAGAGGGAGGAGGGCAAATCTTCATCTCAATTTCATTCAGTCAACAGATGGTGAAAACGTTAACGTGGAAAACGTTAAGGTGAAAGGTCATTCTCTTCACTATCCTCGCACCGCTAGCACCCACACGGTTTGCGAGCTCCCGATTCTCATGGGAGTCATTCTGATATTTGAGCTTGCAGCAGCAGTAGAGATGAAAGGGCTGATTCAGCTCGCAGCAAAGCAGTACGAAGCTGTGATAACTGAATATCAGCATCAAGTAAGTCAGTCCAAGTCTTCTTTGCTTTCTCGATCAAGCTAAAGGTCACTTCGAAAGTGGAGGAAAATAGATACACCTAAAGACTAGTAGAACACGGTGAAGCATTCTGTAGAATATAGTACAAATTTTGAATTTACAATTGATAGAATTTTGACAAATGGATTGACGTTGTACAAATGAAACTAACAAGTTTGTGATCCGAAGAGTTGGAATTATACTAGTTTCCCATAACTTTTCTTGTTCTCTATGCTATAAGCAAAAACAGCATGTAGGAATATAAAAAAAACACCTTGACTGGAATTAGATATAAACAGATAATAAAACTGATTTAGAGTCTAGATAACGAGCAAGGGTCTCCAGTTGTAGTGGTCCAACTGCCTTGGAACGGTCTTGAATGGACGTCATTGTGTCTGGATGACCGGTGTAGAATGTGACGTCTTGGTTATGACTATGACGTCAAATTTGTGAAGTTTTTGGTACTAATATCGTGGGGGTAATTCGCCCAGACTAGAGTTGAAGAAGAGGTAGGGGGACTCGCGCACACGCGCACGCACACATATACACACGCACATACAAACCAGACGGGGGGGGGGGGTGAGAGAGAGAGAGAGAGAGAGAGACGGAGAGACGAGGAGAGAGAGAGAGCGAGAGGGGGGGGGGAAAAGGGATGAGGAGCGAGAGAGAGAGAAGAGAGAGAGAGAGGAGATGAGAGAGAGAGAGA
>CM065710.1:7720090-7742590 GCA_017654935.2 Phymorhynchus buccinoides
AAGCCGATACGCGGCGTCGTTAAACTGAAAAACTTCCATCCACACCGTTGGTCTTAGAATCTTCAAACTTGGCATGTAGGTACATTGGCTTACGGTTGTTCTTATGATTGCATACCAAATCAAGGTCAAGGTCAAGGTCAGGGAGAACGGTAGGCTTTGAAAGTGGTAGGGGTATAAAAATTGGGTTTTAAGGCCATATGTTCCACATTTTTACTTGACAGAAGAGCTTCAGATTGTGTGTGGTACTGTAAAACTATACCCTAGAGAAGAAAACATCCGAGCATAAATTATCGCCATGCTGACCTTGACCTTGAAAGTGTGACCTTGAAAAACCGAAATTGCCTTACTCTGCGCTATATATTTTTCTGTTGTATCCTGCTTCTGAGACATAATCGGAAAAACCGGTTGGTTCGAGTTGCTGTGAACCGGTGGGGTTTCTTAACTGCGAAATGAAACGCTAAGTTGTTCCTTAGAATAACGCAGCTTGGCGTGTGCTTGTCAACAAAGAGTAGCTGTTTCCAGTTTGTGTTGGTGTTATAATTTTAGGCTCTTTGACTTTGAGTGTTGAGTTTACTGTGTGTCATAAGTTTCTTGATTGTGTAGTGTGTGTGTGTGTGTATGCGTGCGAGGGTGTGCGCGTGCGTGTGTGTGTGTGAATATTCTGACAAACACATATAATTATATGTGTTTGCATAGGTACAACTAGTGATGCGATTACAGGTTTAAAAAAAAAACAAAACCATTTCGAAATAAAACGGTTTCAGAGGGAAAACCGGTTTAAAACCGGTACAATATTTTTGAACCGGTTCTCAACTCTAGATTCTAAGGGGAGGAAAGGGAAGGGTGGGGTCGAGGCGTAGAAGAACTGGACTTGTTGGCCCCCGTCCCATCAGAAAATCATTCACATGAAAAATTGAAAAAAATAAAATAAAAAATAAAACACGCAAAAAAAATGACCTCTCGAAATCCATCAAAAGTCCTAATAAAGTAATCAACGTCGTCGTCATCCTCTTCATCAGTTTCACCATCATCATCCATGATCATCATCATATCATCATCATCACTAACAAGCATCTTTATAACATTCATTCATCATCAACAACATCCACATCATCATCACCATCAGTATCATCACTATCCTTCATCATCATCCATCATAATCCATCAATATCATCATCGTAACCATCAACATCATCATCACCACCACCATCATCACTATCATCATCACTATCATCAAGTTCATCATCTTATGAACATCATCATCATCATCATCATCACCACCACCGCCACCATCATCATCATCAACAACATGATCATGATCATCACACCGGTCGTCGTCATCATCCATCATCATCATCAATTCATCATCCATGTGCAACATAAACATCGTGCTATTCATCATCATCTTCACCATTATCATCATTAACATCATCATCGGTCGTCACCATCATCATCATCAATCAGCCATCATATTCTCTTCATCATCATCATCATCGTCGATCACCATCATCATTCATCATCATCATCCTGCTCTTTAATCATCATCATCATCATCGTCACCACCATCATCATCATAATCCTGCCTCTTCATTCATCATCATCACGTAAGTCGTCATTCATCATCATCATCATCATCGTGCGTCGTCGCTTCATCATCATCATCATCATCGTCACCATCATCATCATGCATCATCATCATCATCATCGTACGTCGTCATCATCATCATCATCATGCTCTTCAGTCCATCATCATCATCATCGTCATCATCATCATTTTCATCATCATCATTATCATCATCGTCAACATCATCATCATCATCATCATCATCATCGTCGTCATCATCATCATCATCATCGTGTTCGTATCATTATCATCATCATCATCATCATCATCATGCATCATCATCATCATCATCACCATCATCATCATCATCATCATCATCATCATTATCCTGAGCATCACTCATCATCATCCATCATCGTCATCACCATCATCAACATCATCATCCTGCTCTTGCATTCATCAATCATTCATCATCATTCATGTATCTTCCATCATCATCATCAGCATCATTATCGTCACACTCATCATCACCATCCTGCTATCTTCATCATCATCATCATCGTCGTCACGCATCATTATTATCATCATCCGTGCTCTTCTTTCATCATCATCATCGTAGCACCATCATCATCATCATCATCATCATCAATCATCATCATCATCATCATCCGTCATCATCATCCTCATCATCATACATCTCATCGTTCGTCACCGCATCATCATCATCATCATCATCTGCTCATCACCATCATCCATCGTCATCATAGGTCATCATCATCATCATCATTCATCACCATCATCATCATCATCATCATCATCCTGCTCATCATCATCATCAGCATCGTCGTAATCATCATCATCCATCATCATCATCATCATCATCATCATCATCATCATCATCATCATCATCATAATCGTTATCATCATACGTCATCATCATCATCATCGTTCGTCTGTCGTCATCATCATCATCATCATCATCATCATCATCATCATTATCATCGTCATCGTCATCATCATCATCATCATCATCGTCATCAACATCATCATCATTCCTGCCTCTTCATCATCATCAATCATATATCGTCATCATCATCATCATCATCATCCTGATCTTCATCATCATCATCATCATCATCATCATCGTACACACCATCATCAATCATCATCATCTATTCTCTATCGTCGACACCATCATCATCATCATCATCATCTATCCTGCGTCTTCATCATCATCATCATAGTTTCGTCACCATCATGCATCATCATCATCATCATCATCGTCATCATCATCATCATCATCGGTCGTACAACATCATCATTCATCATCCTGTCATCTTCATCCATCATCATCATCGTAGTCGTCATCATCATCATCATCATCATCCTCACCATCTTCCTCATCATCATCATCATCATCATCATCATCATCGTCATCATCATTCATCATCATCATCATCATCATCATCATCATCATAATCCTGCTCACCTTCATTCATCACCATCACCATCATCATCAATCATCGTCATCATCGTCCTTATCATCATCATCATCATCATCATCATCATCCTGCTCTTCATCATCATCATCATCATCGGCATCATCATCACCACGTCGTCGTCGTCATCATCGGCATCATATCATCATCATCATCGTCACCATTACTATCATTAACATCGTCATCGATGGTCATGTCTTTTAGTTTCATCGCTATTATCGACATGTTCATAGTCGTTGTTATCACACATCAACTTCACAATGAACTGTTTGGGGGCATATGTTACTTCTTCTTCTTCTTCCTTCAAGGGAGATTATTACCTATGATATTCCCGCTCCTAGCTCGATCAGGGATGGCGTCCCGTGGAGTTGCTCCCCGTTATTTTGGCAGACCTTAAAGGCCTTGTCCGACGATGCTTCCTCTCGCATTGCACCTGGTAGCTCTGTCACGCTGTGAGAATGGGTGAACACTCTTTGCGAAAGAGCGAGTGATTGCATCGTCGGACTTTGCCTTTAGACTATAAATACGGTTCTCAATTTCAGTCATGATTATCCTCCAAAGTCGGAGTGTGGCTGCCCTCGTGGCGGGGTAATTAAAAACGGTCACATACGTACGTAATTTTTTTCATCCCTAGCTGGTGCATTTGTACCATAGTGTTCAAGTGCTTCCGCTGTTGGGATGATCCCTGGAGTCTTTTAGCCAGGGTACGACGACAACAACAACAGTCATGACTGGCATAAGTTGTGTGCGAAAACCAGCCCATCTTTCTTCAAAAGTTTTTTGCAAAACTCGAACCGCAAAGACGCCGAGTTAGTATCAGGAAAAGACAACCCACCTAGCTGAGGGATGGCGTCCTGGAGTTTGCTCCCCGTTAATGGCGGTCACTCTGACGGGGATGCTTTGGGTATTTGGTCATTTCCACCCCCGTCCGACAGCAGCCAGTAGCCGTCACTGGACTTGTCCAGCGACTCCCACTGACCGTTCCTCTGAATGGACACCTCGTTAGGGGGCAGTCTGCAACAAACAAACAACAACACAATGTGGTCATTTTCAGCATCGTTCGTTGCACGTAGGAAGGTATAGACTAGTGTTTCTGAACAGGATTGTTGGATAGCAGAGGGGGAATTCTGCAACAAACAACAAACAATGTGGTCATTTTCAGCATCGTTCGTTGCATGTAGGAAGGTCTAGTGTTTCGACTGAAGATAGTCAGGAAGCATTCTGCAACAAACAGGATCAGCATCGTTCGTTGGAAGGTCTAGCTAGTGTTTCTGAACATGATTGTTGGGAGCACAGGGGGAATTCTGCAAAAAACCCTAAAACAACATGGTAAACAATGCACGTAGGAAGGTCTAGTGTCATTGCCGGATTGTCAAGCAGTCTCGTTATTTTCAGTCGTTCGTTGCACGTAGAAGGTCTAGTGTTTCTGAACATGATCTGCCAGCAGCACAGGGGGATGCAAAAAACAACAAACAAGGTAGTCAGGAAGCAGTCTGCACGTTGGAAGGTAAAAACATTGCTGGATGCTCAGAAGGCAGTCGACAACAACACAAGTTATTTTTCAGCATCGTTCATTCGTAGGAAGGTCTAGTGTCTGAACAACGGATAGCTAGGGGGAAGCAAACAACATAGACTATTGCATCGTTCTGAACATGAGTTCTGTTGGTTTATGAACACATTGCCGGATAGCACAGGGGAATTCTGCAAAAAAAAACAAACAATAATTAATAATGCTACATCTTGCAAAGCAACAAACAATGTAGTCATTTTCAGCATCGTTCATTGCACCTACGAAGGTCTAGTGTTTTTATGACTATGATTGCCTTCCCGGATAGCACAGTTTTGAATTGTTGTAGACACCCGAGACAGACAGACAGACACACTAGTGTTTTAATCACTATAGATACCTGTAGTTGGCCACTTGCAGTTTGATGTACCAGGGGTTGGAACCCTGGAAGGAATACTGCAGTTTGTTGTCGGCCACTGGACACTGCACTGCCTGAATGTCTATGTCCCAGCGACCATCCCCATTGAGAGCAAAGTCCACACTGCCTGAAATACAGTACAATACAGTACAGTACAATACAACACACACTGCACTGCCTGAATGTCTATGTCCAGCGACCATCCCCGTTGAGAGCAAAGTCCACACTGCCTGAAATACAGTACAATACAGTACAGTACAATACAACACACACTGCACTGCCTGAATGTCTATGTCCCAGCGACCATCCCCATTGAGAGCAAAGTCCACACTGCCTGAAATACAATACAATACAGTACAGTACAAAACAACACACCTGCACTGCCTGAATGTCTATGTCCCAGCGACCATCCCCGTTGAGCAGCAAAGTCCACACTGCCTGGAATACAGTACAATACAGTACAGTACAATACAACACACACTGCACTGCCTGAATGTCTATGTCCCAGCGACCATCCCCATTGAGAGCAAAGTCCACACTGCCTGAAATACAGTACAATACAGTACAGTACAATACAACACACACTGCACTGCCTGAATGTCTATGTCCCAGCGACCATCCCCGTTGACAGCAAAGTACACTGCCTGGAATACATACAATACAGTACAGTACAATACAATACATACAGTACAATGCAATACAATACAATACAACAATACAATACAATACAATACATACAACACAATACAGTACAATACAATACAATACAATACGATACAATACAATACAATACGATACAATACAATACAATACGATACATACAATACAATACAATACAAAACAAAACAACACAATACAATACAGTAGGCCTACATTTGGTCGAGGGAATGAGAGCAAATGGGCGTGTCTGCTTGTGTTTGTCTTAAATTTGCCTGCTATCTTTTTGGGAGCATTTCCGTTGACAATATTATGCATGCAGATTGCCTTTTTGAGGAAAAGTCTGTCTTGAAAGCTTAGTGTATATCTAGATGTTTGTAGTCTTCAATGGTAAGTGAACTTGATTTTAACAAGATTATATTTATTTCTATTTTTGTCCTTTGCCGATCTACGATCGCAAAGGAGTATGAATTCGTTCGTGTATGTTTCTCTGTGTGTTTTTTAGTGTCTTTTTCTTCTGTCTGTCCCAATGATATCTCCCGAACCGCTTGACAGAATCGCTTCAAAAGTTTGTGTGTGGTGCAAGTGTGTCACCAGGAGAGGAAGGCATCCGCGCATAAAATATCGCGGTCCTGACCTTGACCTTGTTTGTATATACGATGGATAATCCTTAAATTGGTATCACTGCAATTATTCCATAATGTTGAAGCATAATCGATCATTGAGAGTGTATATTTACCATCCTTGCTGCAGGCCCCGTTGGGGCAGAGGTCTTTGATGAACACGATGTATTCTCCGTTCAGAGGGTCGTTTCCCGCTCCCTGACCGTTACCCGTCACCTGTGGTATCATCATCATCATCATCGTCGTCATCGTTATTGTCGTCATCAACATCATCATCATCATCATCATCATCATCATCGTTGTCGTCGTCGTTTTCATCAGCAACGTCATCATCATTATCATCATCACCATCGTTATCAACATCGTCGTCGTCGTCGTCAGCGTCGTCGTCGTCATCATCATCATCATCGTTGTTGTCGTCATCAATATCACCACCGTCGTCAACGTCGTCGTCGTCATCATCATCATCATCATCTTCATCATCATCATCACTATCATTATCAACATAATCATCGTCGTTGTCGTCATCATCATCATCATCATCATCACCTGTGTAATTTGTATCGCCATCTACCATCACCTTTATCATAACTCCAATCTTTACTATCCTCTCCTCTATCTCTTCTTCATTATCATCATGATCATCACCATCGTCATCGTCATCATCTTTTAAGATCAATACCTGGACTTTGAAGCTTCACAAGTAATGTTTCTTTGGTTGTTAGTGTGTATTTCCCCCCCTCATTATTGAAAAAGCCATTTTAAACTTGTAACATTTGAAACGTACTGTTGTGGGAAAAGAACCTATAAACTACGCTCAACATTTCCCCCCAAAAATAGTGACATTCCTTTGCATCATTCTTTCTCTAGAACTTCATTAACCCTTTCGCCGCCAGTCATTTTTCAGCAGAAATGTCCATTACCGGTAATCGTACCTGGGTAGAGAACAAAAAAGTAATATTGGAAATTCCTTGGTGACATTTATAACATTAGGCCTATCCTTACCTCACAAAGCAAAAACAAAAACAGGGTCTTCGGGTAACAGGCCCTGATTTGATGCCTTTTAGTGACATGGCTGTTAAACCATTGTGGTGCATAAATGTGACATTGGCGGTGAAAGGGTTAAAACATGTGTTGGTGATGCCCTCTTGGATATAATAAACATAATATTATTGTGACCCAGCACCACGAAAGGGACATTAAGTGCCAAAATGACCATTCTGAGAAAATGACAGTTGGAAACTTTACGTAATTCTCTTTCAAATAATAGAACCCCATTCTTACATCCTTTTTTGTTGATGAGTTATGAGTATTTATAGTTGGCAAGGTGACAGTCGACCATTTTGATAAATCAGTCTAAAGTCTACCCTATCCTAAGGACATGCACCAACCTACACATTTAAAAGCACTTTTTTGAATATTTAGAGACCGTAGTAACCCTTTCACCGCCAAAGTCGCATTTTAACACCACAGTGATTTAACACCTATGTCACTAAAAGGCATCAAATTGGGGTCTATTATCCAAAGACCCTATTGTCTTAGTTTTGGGAAGTAAGGATAGACCTTATTTTAAATATGTCACAGAAGAATCCCCAATACTGCAGGTGGATTTTGTTCTCTACCCAGGTAAACTTAATGGACATCTTTGGCTGAAATATGGCTGGCGGTGAAAGGGTTAAAGATCATCCTTTACAGACTGATATGAAAGATGAGATGCTAGAGAACACGAAAATATCCATAGCTCAATATCGATAAACAAAATGAGATTTTTGAATTTGCAAGCCTGTTGTGAGAAACTAGCCCAGCGACTTAATGTCCCTTCTTCCGATTGGGGATGTTTATCCCGCCCCACGCCCAAAGTCTTCGTTTAGACTGCTATTGACTTTTGTGATGCTGGGTCACTAGAGTTACGGGGGTCTTTCGGTACTAACAGTTCCCCTGCCTTCTGGAAGGTCTGTTGTAGCAACTTCATCTGATGAACCTCTCTTTTTGACTCTGCCTTTTCCATTGTCTTACTGTCAACTGCTATTTTTGCTTTATTGTTCTACCCTTGTGCGTTCTTCTTCTTCTTCTTCTTCTTCTTCTTCTTCTTCTTCTTCTTCTTCAAAATCGTGTATCTTTTGAGCTGCTCAGTTTGGCTCAAACACTGTAAGGCCACCAAGGAATTGAAGATCGGACGCATACGTAGTTCAAAATTATCAACTACGCTCATAATGAAAAAGACTAGGTATTAGGTATTAGGTAATTTATAGTCACGGAGGCGTCTCTGTGAAATTCGGGTTGCTCTCACCTGGAGAGCGCGTCGCAGCCAGTGGCGCGCCACCCAATTTTAAAAAAAAATAAATGTGTTTTGCATGTGACTTTTTTGTGTGACTGATGAGGAAGGAGGGTGGGGTTACTTAATTTTGACCAAATGACAACTTTGTCGTTGCCACTGGGATTAACGTGTGCTGAGAAAGGTTTAAAGTGGATTAAGGGATTAAACCTGGGATTAAGGTGTGAAGATGAAGAGACAAGAATTACATTGCACATTTCAACATTTCTATAAAAAAAACCACTCCACACTACTTACTCTGAAGCACATTCCGCAGGTCTTAGAGTTGTGCCAGATGATGTAATTCAGAGCGGCCAGGGCGTCGATTTGATTGGACAATCCTACAGCCGGGAACCCAGCCTGGTGATACGTGCACGTGCCCTCCTGACCTTCGCCGTAATAGGTGCCCTGGAACGAGCATAAGTATAACACTCATGTGTGAAGATAGCTTGCACTACCTACCTTCGCCGTAATAGGTGCCCTGGAACGAGCATAAGTATAACACTCATGTGTGAAGATAGCTTGCACTACCTACCTTCGCCGTAATAGGTGCCCTGGAACGAGCATAAGTATAACACTGGAACGAGTATAACACTCATGTCAGTAACAGTTCTGTGTGAAGATAGCTTGCACTACCTACCTTCGCCGTAATATGTGCCCTGGAACGAGCATAAGTATAACCACTTCGCGGTTGTATGTGTGAACGAGCGTAAGCTTGCACTACCTACCTTCGCCGTAATAGGTGCCCTGGAACGAGCATAAGTCACTGTTGAATGCCCTGTAACGAGCATAAGTATAACACTCATGTGTGAAGATAGCTTGCACTACCTACCTTCGCCGTAATAGGTGCCCTGGAACGAGCATAAGTATCACTGTTGAATGCCCTGTCATAAGTATAACACTCGTGTGTGAAGATAGCTTGCTCTACCTACCTTCTTTGTGTGTGAAGATAGCTTGCACTACCTACCTTGCCCGCTGTAATAGGTGCCCTGGAACGAGCATAAGTATAACACTGTGTGTGAAGAATGTGTGCACTACCTACGCTGTAATATGTGCACGTGGCATAAGTATATCACTCCTGACCTGTCAAAATGAGTAGGTGCCCTGGAACGAGCATAAGTAATGCGTGCGCGTGAGCCTGTGGGTGTGTGAAGTTGGCTTGCACTGCCTACCTTCGCCGTAATAGGTGCCCTGTAACGAGCATAAGTATAACACTGTGCAGTCAGATGACATGGAACGAAGAATGTGTGACACTTATGTGAAGATAGCTTCACATGCACGTGGCATTCCTGACCATCAAAATGTATATATAAGTATAACACTCATGTGTGAAGATAGCTTGCTCTACCTACACTACCTACCTTCGCTGTAATAGGTGCCCTGGAACGAGCATAAGTATAACACTCATGTGTGAAGATAGCTTGCACTACCTACCTTCGCCGTAATAGGTGCCCTGGAACGAGCACAAGTATAACACATGCACTACCTACCTTCGCCGTAATATGTGCCCTGGAACGAGCATAAGTATAACACTGACATGTGTGAAGATCACATGCATTCCTGACCTTCAGCATAAAAATAAATAATAATAAGCCCTGGAACGAGCATAAGTAAACGTAAAACAAGTTTTATGAAGAGGAAACTACGTCTAGTTGTTTTCAATATCATTCTTTCCCTTTAGATCTGACATTGAATTCACCATGATAGTAGGCTAAATATACTAATGTCTGTAGACCTACTATTTTATGTCAACTCAACAATGACAGAAAAATCATAGACAATGTATTGCTATAAGAATTCTAGTGACACAGTTATCAAGTTATCGCAATAGTCCTTCATACAGCTTCCATGAATGAGTATTGCACTACCTAACTTGATAATGAGAAATTCCACAGCGCAAATAATGAAACTAATATCATAATGAGTTCTTGTATTCATTAAAACAAATATTAAATAAGCTATCAAAATCAGACAAAACGATACAAGAAGTGGTCAATAAAAGGTTTTTATAATAACATTCTCTGATACTGTCATACAGAGAAAACCTTTGACAGTGTGAAGATGAAAACTTATCATCAGGGTTGTGTTAGTTGTTGTGTGAACTCATGTGTGAAGATGTATGCATCATCCTTGTAATATGTGCCCTGGAAATCATAATATTATTATATGCCCTGTGCTAATTTACATTCTTATACGTTCAGAAGTTTAAGGCTGTTGTGAATTCTGCTGCTTTCCCTACAAAAGTATTGGACAATAAATGAATCAGGGGAAGGAACTTACCGGAACTTCTCGCAATTAACTCCCTTTAACAAAAGTTATTTATGGCACCCATTCGCCTAGCAAAGTGAAAGTAGCTGCCACAACAATACAGACCCAAGTTCATCCTCAGCATGTGTAGATACTTTCACTTGGCATAGGCGAATCATGTGGTGCCATACATAACTTTGGTAAAAGAACGAGCATAGTATAAATTGTGAGAAGATTCCTTCCTTGGAATACATTTCACTATAATCCTCTCTTAGCCTCACTATTTCATAATTGGAAAAGAAATTCAGCAGAAGCTTACATCTCCGCTGTAGGTGTTGCTGTAGAGATCCAACATGTCTTGGTTCACGTTGCCTGTCACTGTTGGAAACATAGCAACACACAAACATGCACACACCCGCGCACATAAGTTACACACATACGCACGCACGCATAGACACGTACGCACGCACCACAACACCGTAAAAACACACACACACACACATACACTCATGTGTGAAGATAGCTTGCACACACATGGCACCTTCGCTGTACAGCTGGAACGTGCAAAGTACACCACAACAATACATACCTTCGCCGTAAACACACACATACACACTCATGTGTGAAGATAGCTTGCACTACGCCGTCACTGGAACGAGCATAAGTATAACACTCATGCCAAGACACACTACTTTGCGCGTAAAAGGTTATGATGTGAAACACACACACACACATCAAAATGATTTCGTCCTACAGATATAACTGCTGACATTATGTTTTTTTATTTCATGCATTAATCCTACATTAAAAAAAATGTTCAGAGTAAACGTAAACAAGTTTTCGAAGAGGAAACTTTGTTTGCTGTACTCATAATGCCTTTAGATATGCCATTGGATGAACGTTACTAATGTCTGTAGACCTTTCACACTCAACAACACACAAACACACACAATGTATTGCTATAAGAATTCTAGTGACACAGTTATCAAGTTATCGCAATAGTCCTTCATACAGCGCACACACACAGCGCAAATACACACATACGCACACACACACACACACACACACACACACAATACACACACACACACACAACACACACACACAGCCACACACAAGTTCACCTGATAACACCCCCAGAGACACTGTTACAGGGGTCAGTGACCCCAAGGACTAGTGTTCGAGCTGTCTCCAGACACGAGGCTGAGGGCACTGGGGATTGGCTGAGGGCAGCAGACCACGTGACTGCAAACTTTACCAATCCTAGCAAACAGAGCTTTTGTTGTTAATTTGGAATTTAATTGCTTTTCTCCTACAAATCTACTCCCGTTCAAAAAGAGGGGGGAAAAACACGAACAGGGCACCACACGCAAATACGTATGGCACACACACACACACACACACAGCACACACACACACACACACACACACAGAGGCAGTGACACACACACTGCACACACACACACACGCACACGCACGCATTTTTTTAATCCCCGCACATTCACATAATCCACTCTAGCCTCACTATGCGCGCGCGCGAAAAACACACAGTGCGCATACGCATAATTATGCACACGGTCATGTTTTTCTCTTTGCCTACACTACACTCACACACACACACACACACACACACACACACACACACACACACACACACACACACACACACACACACACACACACACACACACACATAGGAGCACCCACACACACACACACACACACACACACACACACACACACATACACACGCACACACACACACACACACACACACACACACACACACACACGCGCACGCACACACACACACACACACTGAACACACCTTTTATGTTTTTTTCTTTTCCTACAAACCCATTTTCAACCACCACCATACCCCTAACTACCACCACCTCCATCGCCCCACCCACACACCCTCCCACACACACACACACACCTCCATTACACCCACCCACCACCACACACACCCCACACACCTCAACACCCACCACACCACCTCCCTCACACCCTACTAGGGGGGTCCACCCCACTCACACCTGACCCAGGACGGTCTGGTCGAGCGTTGTCTCCAGAACGAGGCTGAGGGCACTGGGGATTGGCTGAGGGCAGCAGACCACGTGACTGCAAACTGACCAATCCTGAGCAAAGGAAGAACTTTTGTTGTTAATGGGGAATAAATTAGGCTTCTTTCAGAGGGGAAATCTGATTCAAAACGGCAAAAAAAAGAGGGGGGAAAACACGACAGGGGACCACACGCACGTACGAATATACGATTTGCGAAAGAACACACACAGCACACACACACACACACACACTCGTGCACATCTGCCACACACACACACAGTGTGTATTTGCGACATTGAGCATGAACCACAAATTTCAAACACACCATGGGTTAAACAAACAGGGTTGCGCATACGCATAATGGTTCATGTAAAGAAAGAGTCAAATTTTCTCTTTCGCATACACACAAACACACACACACACACAGCGAGCACACACACACACGACTACACACACACACACAAGCACTTCGTGAAAATTACACGTTGCTTACCTCCATTACACGCGGACGCACGCACACATAGCAACAATGCAACACACACGTCGAACACACAAACACGCAGCACACACACACACACACACACTTGCAAACATTTACCCCGCGCGAAACCACCACCAGGGGTGACCACCCCCCCCCCTACAAAGTGATAGACACACACAACACTGTGACGCACACCCCATACGCACACATCAAATTTACAACCACACCACTGCACCCCTACATGCCATGTCCTCCTCAAACACCAGAAGCGTTGTAGGGCTGGGGATTTACCTCGTCCACGGTAGAGCCGAACAGGACCCCCCCCAGGGCCCCCGATTGAATTAGGCCAGATCACTGGGGCACACACCATGAAATTACTCCCCTTAATTCAATTTCCGAACAATTCCTATATTGACACAGTAAAGCGACGAAGCCTTGGGAGCCCACACGCGGATCTATGAGAGTGTGTATTTAATTAACATAGGGGGTGGGGTGGGGGGATGGTAGTACTAGCCTTCAATGCCCAGGCACGCACACTGATTAACAGGGGGATACTCGGTCAAACCTAGCAAGGCAACAATGGTGTCGAAGGAAACCAGGATTAACAGCGACTTCAAACATTTTTGGCATAAGCCTTCAGTTGCTCATGATGTGAAACTGACGTAAAAATATTAAACATCAATCGAATGACGTAGTGTTCTTGCCGCCGACGTCAGGACCCCCCACCAGGGCCCCGAACAGAATTAGGTGGGGGTTGGCTCCAGTGGGAGCTGAACAGGGGCCAGTCACAAAGCCCGGGGGCTCAGGGGTGAGACTGATTGAACAGGGGGGAAGGGGAGGATAAAGCTTTCAAGGCTCAAGTTAAAAACAATGAGCTCAGAAATAGACAAAGCCTTCAAGACTCATGTGTGAAACTGATTGACAGGGGGGGGGGGGGGGCAAAGCCTTCAAGGCTCAAGTGTGAAACTGATTAACAGAGGGAACAAAGCCCTCAAGGCTCAGGTGTGAGACTGATTAACAGGGGGGAGGGAGGGGAGGATAAAGCTTTCAAGGCTCAAGTGTGAAACTGATTAACAGGGGTAACAAAGCCTTCAAGGCTCAGGTGTGAAATCTGATTAACAGGGGGGGGGGGGGACAAAGCCTTCAAGGCTCACAAGTGTGAAACTGATTAACAGAGGGAACAAAGCCCTCAAGGCTCAGGTGTGAGACTGATTACTCAGGGCTCAAGTTTAAGCCTTCAATGCTCAATTGTGAAACTGATTAACAGGGGGACAAAGCCTTCAAGGCTCAGGAGTGAAATCTGATTAACAGGGGAGACAAAGCCTTGGGAGCTCATGTGTGGACTGATTAACAGGGGGGAGGGAGGGGAGGATAAAGCCTTCAAGGCTCAAGTGTGAAACTGATTAACAGAGGGAACAAAGCCCTCAAGGCTCAGGTGTGAGACTGATTAACAGGGGGGAGGGAGGGGAGGATAAAGCTTTCAAGGCTCAAGTGTGAAACTGATTAACAGGGGTAACAAAGCCTTCAAGACTCATGTGTGGAACTAATTGACAGGGGGGGGGGGGGGGGGGGGGGGCAAAGCCTTCAAGGCTCAAGTGTGAAACTGATTAACAGAGGGAACAAAGCCCTCAAGGCTCAGGTGTGAGACTGATTAACAGGGGGGAGGGAGGGGAGGATAAAGCTTTCAAGGCTCAAGTGTGAAACTGATTAACAGGGGTAACAAAGCCTTCAAGGCTCATGTGTGAAACTGATTGACAGGGGGGGGGGGGGGGCAAAGCCTTCAAGGCTCAAGTGTGAAACTGATTAACAGAGGGAACAAAGCCCTCAAGGCTCAGGTGTGAGACTGATTAACAGGGGGGAGGGAGGGGAGGATAAAGCTTTCAAGGCTCAAGTGTGAAACTGATTAACAGGGGGGAGGGAGGGGAGGATAAAGCTTTCAAGGCTCAAGTGTGAAACTGATTAACAGAGGGAACAAAGCCCTCAAGGCTCAGGTGTGAGACTGATTAACAGGGGGGAGGGAGGGGAGGATAAAGCCCTCAAGGCTCAGTTGTGAAACGAAACTGATTGCACAACTTGAATCCTGTCCGAATTCGTCATTTAGACATCGATAACAAGTTTCCCACATTTCGTGCATTTCATTCTGAACACATAGAGACTTTAGCAGTCACCTGGAGGCGTGGTGGGGTCTCTCAGGGGGGTTAACTCCAAAGCCCACCACGTAACTCCTGCCGTTCTTGTTGTCTCCCAGGGCAAAGTTCAGCTGACTCAGGGCCCACTTCCGGTTGTCCTCCGCCACGATCCCTTCCTCGGCCGCCATCAGAGAGATCATGGCCGCGTTCACTGGAGAGAAACAAAATCACAGCAGCATTCACTATTATGAGAGAAACAACAGTAAATTAACAGATTTAATAGGCCTAAATCCTGGTGATGAACACTTCCGGTTGTCCTCCGCCACGATCCCTTCCTCGGCCGCCATTAGAGAGATCATGGCCGCGTTCACTGGAGAGAAACAAAATCACAGCAGCATTCACTATTATGAGAGAAACAACAGTAAATTAACAGATTTAATAGGACTAAATCCTGGTGATGAACACTTCCGGTTGTCTTCCACCATAATACCTTCCTCGGCCGCCATTAGAGAGATCAGGGCAGCGTTCACTGGACAGAAAAAAATCACAGCAGCATTCACTATTAAAGACCCACCACGTCACGTGTCAAAATCACGGTTTTCTCGTGTTTCCCTCCTATAGCTAGCAAGGATATTAAAGACCCACTGAGCCGGCTGGATTAAGTCCCTTGTTTTTTTCTGGGTCGGTGTGGCCCACATTCAGACTTTCCTCGTATACGATCGATGCTGCTCTTTAAAGTGATGTCTTGTTTTCGTTCAAGAGGCAATTTGTATGGGAGCAACACTTGGTCAAAATAAGATTTCTTACCAGCTATAAGAGGGAAAACACGTGAAAACCGTGATTTTGACACGTGACGTACTGGGTCTTTAAGAAATCTTCATAGCAGAAGAGGGAATGTGACACGTGAAGTGTGGGGGTTTTAAGAGAGAGAGAAAACAGTAAATTAATAGATTTAATAGGCCTAAATCCTGGTGATGAACACTTCCGGTTGTCTTCCGCCATTATCCCTTCCTTTGACACCATTAGAGATATAATGGCAGTGTTCACTGCTTAAAGAAAAATATTGACAGAATAAAATTAATCATGGCCGAGTTTATTGAAAAACGAAGAAAACTAAATCACATGTAGGTTAGATTATATCATGGTGATGGTCACTTCCGGTTGTCTTCCACCGCCATTAGAGAGATCATAATGTCCTCGTTCACTGGAAAATGATGGTAGCATTAAATTGGTGATCTCCCCGTGGGGATACCGGGGGTCTTTCATACAAATAGTTCCCCCACCTTCTGGAAGTTCTGTGCTTGTAGCTTCCACTAATCTTCCACTCTCTTTGACTCTGCCTTTTCCCTTTGCTTTCTGTCATCTACTATCTTTCTGCCTTATTGACCCACTCTCTTGCCTTTGTACACACAAAAAAAATCTTCCCAATTTGCTCCTTTGAGCTCCTCCGAAATTGGAATGCGTTGGCTGCATGCAGCGAGGAGACCAGTGAAAACTGAAAACCGGACACATACGTACCTTACCCATTATGGCCATATGGCCTGGGAACGTAGAAGAAGAAGAGGAAGAAGAAGAAGAAGAAGAAGAAGAAGAAGAAGAAGAAGAAGAAGAAGAAGAAGAAGAAGAAGAAGAACAACAACAACAACAACAACAACAACAACAACAACAACAACAACAACAACAACAACAACAACAACAACAAGAAATTGGTGATAAAATAAATCATGATGTAGTTCACTTCCGGTTGTGTCCTCAGAAATACCTTCCTTCGCCGCCATTAAATATATAAAGGCCGCGTTCACCGTCAAACAACAAGAGCAAGAACAAGAGCGTAGGCCCTACACCAGAGAGGCACAGAGGTAATGCGTTCCGCCTCGTGTCAAGTAAACCCGAGTTCGAACCTGGGTAGCCTACCCGGCCTACAGGGCATTTGTCCTCTCGCTTTGCGCTAGGCCTTACGGTCTGAACGTGGAGTCTTTCGGATTCATGAGACGATAAACCGAGGTCCCGTGTGCCCATGCACTCAGCACACGTTACTCCCAGTGGGCAACGAAAAAGCTGTCATTTGGTTAAAATTTACCACCACCACCAGCCCTTTCCTTCCTCATCAGTCACACGAAAATCGCATGCAAAAAAAAAAAGGGATGGCGTGCCTCTGGCTGCGACGCTCTCTCCAGGTGGGAGCAACCCGAGTTTCACAGAGACGCCTCCGTGACTATAAGGTACCTAATAACTAATAATACCTAATAATTGATAACATAAATTGTGGCTTAGGGGGCTGCAGCCCCCACCCTTTTTCCTAAAAATACCAATTCATGTCGCCGAGCGGCAGCATTTATTGCTATGTGAGTGTGTTAGTGTGAGAGTGTGTGTGTGTGTGTGTGTGTGTGTGTGTGTGTGTGTGTGTGTGTGTGTGTGTGTGTGTGTGTGTGTGTGTGTGTGTGTGGAGGGGGGTGTTCCATGGTTCAAAACATGTTTCAATAGGGGTATGAACAGTAATGGCATTAGTCCTTTATTTCATGCCCAGATTGCACTATTATTTTTGCTTATCGGATTTAAAACAATTTCGGGGAAGCATGCCCCCGGACCCCCCTAGGGGTCTTGCCCCCGGACCCCCCTATGCGTCTTGGTGCTTCGCTCCTTCGATAAATTAGCCCCCACCCCTTAAAAACTTAGGTCCGGCCCTGCTGAGGTCCGAGTCAGGAAACTCTGCATTGGAAGAGTGTCCTTGTCCAGAGTGACACCTAAGTCAGAGAGGGGAATCATATATATAACGAACAAAAAAAACTCACGCGCATATCTGAGAAAGCCCCACTGTCGTATCCAGACCAGGCCGCAAGGAGTAGTGCTGAGACCCTGGCTGTTCTTCCACTTGCTGAATGAAACAGGCAAACTGGCTAAATTTTAACCACTAATTATAATAGCATTTTAAATAAACAACTCACGCGCGTATCTGAGAGAGCCCCACTGGCGTAGCCAGACCAGGCCGCAAGGTGTGGTGCTGAGGCCCTGGCTGTTCCTCCACTTGCTGGTGAAGGCGTTCAGCGCATCGCTGTACTGCTGCCTCTTCCCAGGGTCCGTCTCCAGCTCGTGAAGCAACACCTGGGTGGTGTACAGGGGGGGGGGGGGGGGGGGGGGGGGGGAGACAAGAGAACATCACAGACGGTCAGGTAGAACGGCTGTTGTCAGAATTTGGGAAAGGAAGGCAGATATGAAGACGGGGAAGAAAGAGAGGAAGACAGACAGACAGACAGACGCACAACACACACACACACACACACACACACACACACACACACACACACACACACACACACACACACACACACACACAGGCACTGCATGCATGCATGCATTTCAGCTGATTCTGACAGCAATAATTATGAAGTTGGAAAAGGGTGCAAGGTGGAAGAGACAGAAAGAGAGAGAGAGAGAGAGAGAGAGAGAGAGAGAGAGAGAGAGAGAGAGAGAGAGAGAGAGAGAGAGAGAGAGAGAGAGAGAGAGAGAGAGAGAGAGAGAGAGAGAGAGAGAGAGAGAGAGAGAGAGAGAGAGAGAGAGAGAGAGACTCTTAAACGCAAGAGAAGGATTTGAATCCCACACGGGAATGGCGTGTCTCCATGATTGCAAAAGCAATTTTTAGGACACAAGTCCGCTTCAACTGTGACACAATAGGACAGTTGTCCTGGCAGAGGCTTAGACAATAATAGGACAAATGCAAATTTGATAGGTCAATGTCCGGAAAATCGTAAAAAATTTGCAACACTGGGCTTAAAGTTCCTCACACGTCACGGCACGTCATGAATTAAGCGATTAAATCCATTAAAGACATAGGCTTAAAGTTCCTCATCGCACATCATGAATTAAGCGATTAAATGCATTAAAGGTGCACCCTGAGGGATGCGTTTTTCCAAGAAACACGTCGAGATCACCAGAAAGACAGCCTTTTCAAGGATCGGAACACTCACTTTGCTCTGGTTTCCTACAAATTAAACCGTCAAAGAGAGTAGCCATTTTGGAGGGGGTGGGTGAAGGTCACTCATTGTGGTTGAAGCGTTTTCTTTTTTTGTAGTGCAGTAAAAAAAAAAAGGAGCAATTTCCTTTGTTGTGAGCGAAACTCCTTTAGATAATCTGTATAAAAAAAAAGGAAAAAAAGGCTTGTATTGCGAAAATTTCGTGCAAACGATTTTGGTCTAAACGCAAGCGGCCATTAGAAAAGAGACGGCACACGCCTTCTCTTTGGGTGAAATAATTGGACTTCCAGCACCTCCGCCAAGGAGGAATATTCGATTTGATGGTTTGATTTTTAGGAAACCAGAGCAAAGTGAGTGTTGCAATCTCTGTAAAGGGCGTTTTCCTGGTGATCTGGACGTGTTTCTTACAAAAACTCATCCGTCAGGGTGCCCCGTTAAGAACATAGAGCGTTTGAACGCATTAAGGACATAGGTTTAAAGCTCCCTCACAGCACATCCGATTCCTTTGTCGTCCCAGGAGAACTCGGAGGAGCCGGAGATAACTCCGGAGTAGCCCTCCGCCTTGCTCTTGTAAGTGCTCTCCCCTGTTGCCTTGTACAACCAGGCGGCGCCCCAGCACAGCTCGTCCTCGTAAGCGTAGGAACTATAACCATGGAAACATGACAATATTAGACACAGAGAGAGAGAGAGATTGTTACACAAGCATCCTCTCAACACAGCTCTTCCTGGTAACCATAGGACCTGTGTGTAACCATGGTGATCACACAGAGAGGGGGGGGGGAGGGGAGGGGGAGGGAGGGGGGAGGGGGGAGGGGGGGGGGGGGGGGGGGGAGGGGAGGGGGGAGGGGAAGGGAGGGGAGGAGAGGGGTAGGGCTTGCATTACTTTTTTTAATTCAAGATCCACCCGATCACGTGTCAAAATTACGGGTTTTACGTGTTTTCCCTCTTATAGCTGGAAAGAAATCTTGTTTTGACCAGGTCTCACTACCATACAAATGCCCCCAAATTCAAAGCTTAACATCATTTTAAAGAGCAGCCTCAATTTGAACATGGGGACATTATTTTCTCAGCTACCCAGAAAAAACCCAAGGGACTTAATCGTGGCGCGTCAGTGCATCTTCAAAGACCCACCAGATCACGTGTCAAAATCACGGGTTTCACGTGTTTTCCCTCTTATAACTGGAAATAAATCTTGTTTTGACCAAGTCTGACCCTGACTCCCATATTCAAACCAAAACATCAGTTTAAAGAGCAGCCTCAATTTCAAACTGGGGAAATTTGGATGTGGGTCACAGCTACCCTGAAACAAACAAGGGACTTAATCGTGGAGGGTCACTGGGTCTTTAAGGTTTCTGTGCAACTTAAACTCGAGTTTCTATAAAATAAAAATAAAAAGGGATAAACCAGGGCCTACTCTTTCTTCCTCTTCTTCTTCTTCTTCTTCTTCTTCTTCCTCTTCTTCTTCTTCTTCTTCTTCCTCTTCTTCTTCTTCTTCTTCTTCTTCTTCTTCTTCTTCTTGTTCTTGTTCTTGTTCTTCTTCTTCTTCTTCCTCTTCTTCTTCTTCTTCTTCTTCTTCTTCTTCTTGTTCTTGTTCTTCTTGTTCTTGTTCTTCTTCTTCTTCTTGTTCTTCTTGTTCTTCTTCTTGTTCTTCTTCTTGTTCTTGTTCTTCTTCTTCTTCTACTTCTTCTTCTTCTTCTTGTTCTTCTTCTTCTTGTTCTTCTTCTTCTTCTTCTACTTCTTCTTCTTCTTCTTCTTCTTCTTCTTCTTCTTCTTCTTCTTCTTCTTCTACTACTTCTTCTTCTTCTTCTTCTTCTTCTTCTTCTTCTTCTTCTTCTTCTTCTTCTTCTTCTTCTGCGTTCCCAGGCCATATGGCCATAATGGGTAAAGTACGTAATGTGTGTCCGGTTTTCTGTTTTCACTGGTCTCCTTGCTGCATTTAGCCAACACATTCCCATTAAGTTGACGCGTTTTTGTCAATATTATTAAAAAACCCATTCAGAACAAAATGTTCATGAAATGTTCTGGACTTTACACAGGGTTTCTGAAAACGTAGAGATTGTGCGTATTTAGCGCACTAGAAGTCTCAAATCTCCCTAGAATCTCAACTGAACCATGCGTGAAATGTACCCTTTAAATCTCAATTAGGGGGTGAGATGACGCATTAAAATGAAGTTTTGTGCGTTATAGTCGTTATGTAGAGGTGTAGAATGACATAGAGGTAACGCGTTCGCCTCGTACACAATAAACCCGAACTCGAACCTGGGTAAGCTTACAGGGGATTTTTTCCTCCCACTCTGCACTAGGCCTTACGGTCTGAACGTGGAGTCTTTCGGATGAGACGATAAACCGAGGTCTCGTGTGCCCATGCACTTAGCACACGTCAATCCCAGTGGCAACAAAAAAGTTGTCATTTTAGTCCAAATGTACCCACCCACCCCTCCCCCTTTCCTTCCTCATCAGTCACACAAACGTCGCATGCAAATTAAACACACACAAAAATGGGTGGCGCGCCTCTGGCCGCTACGCGCCTCTCCAGGTGGGAGCAACCCGAATTTTACAGAGACGCCTCTGTGACTATGAAGTACCAATCCTTTTTAGGCTGCTGTCAATAGCTGGGATCGCCAACCTACATTTAAAAAAATCAAAAAACCAAAACCCCACAATATCATGCAGAAAGCTCTGGTCGTTGAAATCTCCTTGTTCTGAGCATTCAATCAAATCTTTTCATACACATGGGGCGAGTTTCTCTAGATAACGGTCGCCGAGCGAATAACGCTTACGGCAAACGGGGCCTAAGAAACACTTCAGAAAGCGTTTGCGGAAGAATATTACAAGCTCTTGTCTGACTGGTCAAAACTCTATTATTTTAACCAAACTTTAATGGACCAATCAAAAACAAGTAATGAATTCACCCCGTGCTAGTCACGTGATAGTTCGCGAAAAGCTAGCTCGATGACAGCCACAAAACGTTTTTGGCAAACGTCGGTGAAAGAGGTGTTCAGTACCCTTTTTGCCGATTTGCG
>CM065710.1:7747590-7757590 GCA_017654935.2 Phymorhynchus buccinoides
CCGTCATCCACCGCGCTGTCTCCGCGCCAGGAAATGACGTCATCGGGCAAGGGCCCGGATCTTTGCGCCAGGTAAAAGAGCAGAGACTTGGACAGAGCCTCGCTGTAGTTGTACCGAGCCGATGATGACGTTGTTGGTGGTGATGACGCGGTAGCAGGATTTGGATTTTGCGTCACGGCTCCAGAATCAGCCGTGGTGGTGGTGGGAGGCGGGAGGGTGGCGGGGGGTTGTGTGTTAAGGGAAGAGTCAACGGTCGGGAGGTTGGGGTCGAGGGAGAACTGCACTCCTCTCTCTCCGTCCATAAGAGCCCCGTTGACTGCAATGAATGCATCGAATAGGTTGCTAGAAGGCAGCCTACTACAGTGGAACCTCCCTTATAAGACCTCCCATTATAAGAACCCCTCCCACATAAGACCTATTTTTACAATAAAACAACAACACAAACGCCCATATTTTAGTTTGCAGTGAATTTTCAAGCGTCTTACACACTTTTCTTCAGGCCCTGTTCAACTATAAGACCTACTTTTCTGAGACATTGCCATTCTTTGCAAGTAGTAAAATTACCTCCCTTATAAGACCCCTCCCTTATAAGACCCCTCCCTTATAAGACCTCATTTTGTATGATTTTTTAAGGTCTTATAAAAAGGTTCCACTGTATCAGCCTTCTGACGTTATTTCCTTTTGTGATAGTTATGCCTTCTCAAATACACCCATCAAAATATAAATTCCGGACCTGCTATCCCAGAATAGCAGTTGGCTCCTCTGTAATAATTTCTCTTTATGAGATAATAAAGTATTCTTGAGTCTTGAGTCTTGAGTAATGACTCTATTTGACTTTCACTCAAGAAGATTGAGAATATGGCATATATTTAATAACATTTGTTATTCAAAAAGTACTTTAGATTCTCTCTGGAGAATCATCTAGACGTAATAATTATAGCGGTATTTCAAATTGTCTGAGTCAAAGTAGGGCAATACTGAGCACAATTTTAGAGCATTAGAAATCGAGTGTGCTTTTTCTCTCTCCAAATGTGATATCATAACTACGGTTGAAAATGTCAGACACGGTTGGTATAAAGTTGTATATCGAAATCTGTTTTATAAGCGGTCCCAAAACGTTCCAATATAGAACACAAAGATGCGGAGAGAAAAAACAACCCACCTAGCTGAGGGATGGTGTCCTGGAGTTGCTCCCCGTTAATGGCGGTCACTCTGACGGGGATGTTTTGGGTGTTGGTCATTTCCACCCCATCCGACAGCAGCCAGTAGCCGTCACTTGACTTGTCCAGCGACTCCCACTGACCATTCCTCTTGATTGACACCTCGTTAGGAGGAATTCTATAATAATGTGAAAATAATTACATTTATAATAACAAAAACTGCTCCCACATTTCAGTCATCATCCCATCAATAAGAGGGATACAAGAACTGGTATTTTCGTGAGTTAAAGTAATATTAACGGCTCAATCAAATCAAATGTACTACGATGCAAACCATTTCAAATTATGTTTAAAACAAGCTTGTTTAAAATAGACAAAAAAGCAGGGCTGCTAACACACACCCTGTTTATCCCCTCAAGTACAATGTACAAAATCAGACAACCTAATACCAAATCTAATTCCAGCTTTTACTTCATCATACATCTTTTTGACAGTGTTCAGCCTTACTGTCAATTCCATTTTAAGTGACACAGGCCAGAACAGTTTTCTTGAAATGGAGTCAAATGCCTTTTTAAAGTCGGCAAAACCAGAATACAGTCTTCTATTATTTACAAATTGCTTCTGAACGACAGTTAGTAAAGTAGGGTGAACATAATATTGTCAGGTATCTTTTTTAAGCATGCCTGATGTCCCTCTTGTTAAATTGTTTGTATCTATTCATTCTTGTAAGGTTTTGTGAATTTTAAAACCATATAGTTTACCACTAATATCACTTACGGAAATACCCTTTTAATTATGTACGTTCTTTATGTCCCCTTTCTTGAAAGGATAATGGACACTTTTTGATAATCTGGATATGTCACTAAATCAAACAACTTCACCAAAAATCAACTCCAGCTTCACCTACTCAACCTTTTAAAGAACTCAGCTGTCATTCCATCAGGGCTAGCAAATTTGCCATTCTAGGATACTAGATGACAGTAAGCAAAGAGAAAGAGAAAAGGCAGCAGAGTTTACTAATATCATGAAGCACATTCTCTCTTGACAGTGGTCAACCAAGCATGTAAATAGCAAAGTCGTGGGCCTCTACTTGTGTAAAGTTACCATTATCAACATAGAGAGAGACTCCAACCTGTAGTTGGCCACTTGCAGTTTGATGTACCAGGGGTTGGAACCCTGGAAGGAATACTGCAGTTTGTTGTATAGACAGACAGACAGACAGACAGACACTTACTGACCTAGTACCTGTAGTTGGCCACTTGTAGTTTGAAGTACCAGGGGTTGGAACCCTGGAAGGAATACTGCAGTTTGTTGTCGTAGACAGACAGACAGACAATTACTGACCTGTAGTTGGCCACTTGCAGTTTGATGTACCAGGGGTTGGAACCCTGGAAGGAATACTGCAGTTTGTTGTCGTAGACAGACAGACAGACAGACAATTACTGACCTGTAGTTGGCCACTTGCAGTTTGATGTACCAGGGGTTGGAACCCTGGAAGGAATACTGCAGTTTGTTGTCGTAGACAGACAGACAGACAGACAGACAATTACTGACCTGTAGTTGGCCACTTGCAGTTTGATGTACCAGGGGTTGGAACCCTGGAAGGAATACTGCAGTTTGTTGTCGGCCACTGGACACTGCACTGCCTGAATGTCTATGTCCCAGCGACCATCCCCATTGAGGGCAAAGTCCACACTGCCTGGAATACAGTACAATACAGTACAGTACAATACAACACACACTGCACTGCCTGAATGTCTATGTCCCAGCGACCATCCCCGTTGAGAGCAAAGTCCACACTGCCTGGAATACAGTACAATACAGTACAGTACAATACAACACACACTGCACTGCCTGAATGTCTATGTCCCAGCGACCATCCCCATTGAGAGCAAAGTCCACACTGCCTGAAATACAATACAATACAGTACAGTACAATACAACACACACTGCACTGCCTGAATGTCTATGTCCCAGCGACCATCCCCATTGAGAGCAAAGTCCACACTGCCTACAAGTGATACAGCACAACACGATACAATTAACCACTTGACCCACACGCAGGCAGGCAATAAGAACGATACAAGACAATACTAAAACAAGCGCGAAATCGCAATAGTTTGTGGCACGCGGTCTATTTTTACCACTCCAATCATGAGTTACCTCCCCTGGATTTTCAACAATTTTAATCTGTAAACCAGAATGTTATCTCTGCACCATTTCGTAACTTTTTATATATTTTGGAAAACATTTAAAACTATGTATCCTACTCATCAAAAGAAGCACCGCATACTCGTCGTGTCTGTTGTAGTGTCTGTATTACGTATGTTTATTATTTTGTACGCTTTTAAAATACATCATTTTTTGAACAATTTTGGAACGACAGACCGACCGACAGACAGACCGACAGACCGAACGACCGACAAAGTGAGTTATAGGTTTGTGGCTTGAGCCACAAACAATAAGCACATGAAAAAAAGAGACTTGTGTGGGAACTGTGATAAAGCAGGGGTGACAGATTTATCATGTGAGATATGTGATACATCACGGGTGATTGAGATCGACCCGATTGAGATTAGAATGGTGTGTTTTTGTTTGTGGCTCAAGCCACAAACCTATAACTCACTTTGTCGGTCGGTCTGTCGTCTGTTGGTCTGTCGTTCCAAAATTGTCGCACATTTTGACAAAATTGTCGCACATTTTGACAAAATTGTCGCACATTTTGACAAAATTGTCGCACTTCAAATCGAGGCTACACTTCTGGCCACTATTTAAAATGATGTAGTTTAAAAGCGTACAAAATAATAAACATATTTAATACAGACACTACAACAGACACGACGAGTATGCGGTGCTTCTTTTGATGAGTATAAGTAGGATACATAGTTTTAAATGTTTTCCAAAATATATAAAAAGTTACGAAATGGTGCAGAGATAACATTCTGGTTTACAGATTAAAATTATTGAAAATCCAGGGGAGGTAACTCATGATTGGAGTGGTAAAAATAGACCGCGTGCCACAAACTATTGCGATTTCGCGCTTGTTTTAATACATTTTTAAGAGGAAAAACACACACAAAAACACACAGAGTTCTGATTCAGATGTTAATTGCAAAGATACGGTCTGATTTGAGAAGGGAAAAAAAGATTACATGACCGAAATTGCATCGTTTATGATGCAGCAAGCTTCAGAAGCGAATGTGGATTGTCACTTGATGCAGACACAACAAGAAGATCATCGTGTTAAAGGTGTTGATGATATCGCGGGCAAGGTATCTAACAGTAATTCCATTGGTAATAAGATGCTTGACTTGTTGCTCCGATTGTCAGTGGTGCGTAGAGTCGATGTCCTGAAACAGGTGGTGGGCTCTTTCCTGGTATTGCAGTACCTCCAGGATCGTCCAACTATCTGTACATTTACGAATGTCTCGCATGTACCTTTCCAGGTCGGAGGACGTTAAATTCATTTTCTTCTATTCTGAAACTGAAACTCTTTGGCCGATGCATTTCTTTCGAATAACTTCACAGGTGTAAGAAGGACAAGGCAGAGTTGACATGGGGAGATGTAAGCTAAACTCTTTGGTCGATACATTTTGTTCCGAGTAACTTCTCAGGTGTAACAAGGTCAAGAAAACGTTGACAAGGAGAGATGTAAGCTAAACTCTTTGGCTGATACATTTCTTTCGAATAACTTCACAGGTGTAAGAAGGACAAGGCAAAGTTGATATGGAGAGATGTAAGCTAAACTCTTTGGCCGATGCATTTCTTTCGAATAACTTCACCTGTGTAAGAAGGTCAAGGCAAAGTTGATATGGAGAGATGTAAGCTAAACTCTTTGGCCGATGCATTTCTTTCGAATAACTTCACAGGTGTAAGAAGGACAAGGCAGAGTTGACATGGGGAGATGTAAGCTAAACTCTTTGGCTGATACATTTCTTTCGAATAACTTCACAGGTGTAAGAAGGACAAGGCAAAGTTGACATGGAGAGATGTAAGCTAAACTCTTTGGCCGATACATTTCTTTCAAATAACTTCACCTGTGTAAGAAGGACAAGGCAGAGTTAACATGGGGAGATGTAAGCTAAACTCTTTGGTCGATACATTTTGTTCCGAGTAACTTCTCAGGTGTAACAAGGTCAAGAAAACGTTGACAAGGAGAGATGTAAGCTAAACTCTTTGGCTGATACATTTCTTTCGAATAACTTCACCTGTGTAAGAAGGTCAAGGCAAAGTTGATATGGAGAGATGTAAGCTAAACTCTTTGGCCGATGCATTTCTTTCGAATAACTTCACAGGTGTAAGAAGGATGAGGCAAAGTTGACAAGGACAGATGTAAGCTAAACTCTTTTGCCGATGCATTTCTTTCGAATAACTTCACAGGTGTAAGAATGACAAGGCAAAGTTGACATGGAGAGATGTAAGCTAAACTCTTTGGCCGATACATTTCTTTCAAATAACTTCACCTGTGTAAGAAGGATGAGGCAAAGTTGATATGGAGAGATGTAAGCTAAACTCTTTGGCCGATACATTTCTTTCAAATAACTTCACCTGTGTAAGAAGGACGAGGCAAAGTTGACATGGGGACATGGAAGCTAAACTCTTTGGCTGATACATTTATTATGAATAACGTCACATGTGTAAGAAGGACAAGAAACGGTTCACATGGAGAGATGTAAGCTAAACTCTTTGGCAGATACATTTCAGGTGTAAGAATGACAAGGCAAAGCTGACACAGGGAGGTGTAAGGGTTGAATACAACTATTAATCTTATAATAAAATTCTTTAGCTCTGTGTGTCTGTCTGTCTGTTTCTCTGTCTGTGTCTGTTCGTGCTGTGTGCTGTGAATTATGTGTGTTTGGTTTGTGATATTGTTAAAGTTTTATGTGGCATGTGTTATCATTATTACTGTGATGTCATTATTATCTGTGAGTATTACTTTCAGCCTCTAAATGGGATCGTTCATTGGATGCTCAGTGTACTTGTTCAGGTGTGTGTGTGTGTGTGTGTGTGTGTGTGTGTGTGTGTGTGTGTGTGTGTGTGTGTGTGTGTGTGTGTGTGTGTGTGTGTGTGTGTGTGTGTGTGTGTGTGTGTGTATGTGTGTGTGTGTGTGTGTGTGTGTGTGTGTGTGTGTGTGTGTGTGTGTGTGTGTGTGTGTGTGTGTGTGTGTGTGTGTGTGTGTGTGTGTGTGTGTGTGTGTGTGTGTGTGTGTGTGTGTGTGTGTGTGTGTGTGTGTGTGTGTGTGTGTGTGTGTGTGTGTGTGTGTGTGTGTGTGTGTGTGTGTATATGTGCATGTGTGTGTGTGTGTGTGTGTGTGTGTGTGTGTGTGTGTGTGTGTATGTGTGTGTGTGTGTGTTTAATAACTATGTTTGATGTCATTTACATGTGCTTTTTTGTTATTTTACAAACAGTCTCTTCTGTTAGGTTATAACAATGTCTTATTTTGTCTTCATTTTTATGTGCATCCCGAAAAACAAACTTCTTCACTTGTTTGGAGACAATACAATTGTTGAATTGTTGTATTGTTGATTTCTCACCCTCTTTGCTGCAGGCTCCATTAGGACAGAGGTCTTTGATAAATACGATGTATTCCCCATTCAGCGGGTCGGCTCCTAGTCCCTTGCCTTCCCCTATAACCTGAAATATCATAATCGTTGTTATCATCATCACCATCTTCTTCGTCATCACATCACATTATCATCTTTTAAAAAGTACTGTGGTTGATGTTGTTTCCATTTTGTCCATTACGAGAGCCTCTGTCATCATCATTTATCATCATCATCATCATTATCATCATCATTATCATCATCATCATCGCCAACAACAAAATCTACAAACTTATTTACATGCTCTGAAAATATTGGTGTAACACAATGATTATTTGTCCATAACAAAATAAAAAGAATATAAACTCACAGAAGTTGACCACAGTCACACACATACATACACACGCATACACACGCACGCACACGCACACGCACGCGCACGCACGCACGCACACACACACACACACACACACACACACACACACACACACACACGTACAAGCACACGCGCGCACACACACACACCCTGAAGCACATTCCGCAGGTCTTAGAGTTGTGCCAGATGATGTAATTCAGAGCGGCCAGGGCGTCGATTTGATTGGACAACCCTACAGCCGGGAACCCAGCCTGGTGATACGTGCACGTGCCCTCCTGACCTTCGCCGTAATAGGTGCCCTGGAACGAGCATAAGTATAACACTCATGTGTGAAGATAGCTTGCACTACCTACCTTCGCCATAATAGGTGCCCTGGAACGAGCATAATTATATCATTGTTATGAAGAATGTGTGAAGATAGCTTGCACTACCTACCTTTGTCGTAATAGGTGCCCTGGAACGAGCATAGGTATGATTATCACTGTTATGAAGAATGTGTGAAGATAGCTTGCATTACCTTTCTGAACTTCACAGTAATATGTGCCCTGGAACGAGCATAAGTATGACACTGTTGTGAACAATGTGTGAAGATGACATGCACATGTGCCCTGGAGCGAGCATAAGTATGACACTGTTGTGAACAATGTGTGAAGATGACATGCACATGTGCCCTGGAACGAGCATACGTATGACACTGTTGTGAACAATGTGTGAAGATGACATGCACATGTGCCCCGGAGCGAGCATAAGTTTAATATTGTAATGAACAATGCGTGGAAGATAGCTTGCACGTGCCTTTCGGACCTTCACCGTAATAACTGCCCTGGAACGAGCATTATTTGATCCATTTTCCCCACAAAGCCTGATTTAGCCCCCGGAATAGGTACGGGATATTTGTTGATAGAGAGATAGTGAGACGATCCTGGAGGTACTGCAATACCAGGAAAGACACATATTTTATAAATTAATAAAGATATTATATTAACCTCTTAATGAGCACTGTTCATTGTTAGTTCAAAAAAGTCATTTGGATCATTATTGTGAGTGATCGTTATATGAAGATGAACAACATACTGGCAGTATATTTTATCAGTATTTGTTTTATTATTACCAAAGTTTAATAACTATATTTGAAAAATTGATCAGCTTAAGCATCATTTCAACAGAAGTTTTAAAAAACAAAACCACACGAGCATTCTTTGAGTATTATTGAAAGAAAAACCCTTGTAAAAAAAAAAGGTTCCTAATCCTAAACTTTTGTTGAGTAATATAGTTTTATGCTAAACCACTCACATCTCCTCTGTATGTGTTGGAATACAGATCCAGCATGTCTTGGTTGATTCTACCCGTGTCTGCACACAACACACATACATGGTGTAGCGTGGCACAGTGGTAGCGCGTTCCCCTCGTGTCAAGTAAACCCGAGTTCGAACCTGGGTACAGGGGATTTTTCCTCTCACTTTGCACTAGGCCTTGCGGTCTGAACGTGGAGTCTTTCTTTCGGGATGAGACGATAAACCGAGGTCCCGTGTGCCCATGCACTTAGCACACGTTAAACCCAGTGGCAACAAAAAAGTTGTCATTTGGTCAACATTTACCCCCCTCCCTTTCCTTCCTCATCAGGCACACAAAAATCACATGCCAAAAAAATAAAAAATAAAAACATTTGGTGGCGCGCCACTGGCTGCGACGCGCTCTCCAGGTGGGAGCAGCCCGAATTTCACAGAGACGCCTCTGTGACTATAATGTACCTAACCTAACCTTACATGCGCACGCAGCGTACGCATAAGCACACGCACAAGCACACATACAACACCCACACGCGTGAGCACATACAGTGACAAAAAAAATAGTGCTTGCATTGCAAAAAAGAAAAACAGAAGAAAACAAGCGCGAAATCGCAATAGTTTGTGGCACGCGGTCTATTTTTACCACTCCAATCATGAGTCACCTCCCCTGCCTTTTCAATAATTTTAATCTGTAAACCAGAATGTTATCTCTGCACCATTTCGTAACTTTTTATATCTTTTGGAAAACATTTAAAACTATGTATCCTACTTATACTCATCGAAAGAAGCACCGCATACTCGTCGTGTCTGTTGTAGTGTCTGTATTACGTATGTTTATTATTTTGCACGCTTTTAAAATACATCATTTTAAAGAGCGGCCTCAATTAATTTTGAAGTGTAGCCTCGATTTGAAGTGCGACAATTTTGTCAAAATGTGCGACAATTTTGGACCGACCGACCGACCGACCGACCGACAAAGTGAGTTATAGGTTTGTGGCTTGAGCCCCAAAGAAAAAGGAAACACATAAGAATAGAAATTCGCTTATTTCTATCTTTTCTTTTAAAAAAGCTCTATAAATGGGCTAAATGTATGAGTGCGTGCATGCAGCGCACGAGCGCTCGTAATATGTAGGCTTATGTCTGCCTTATGTACGCGCATGTGTGTAAGTGCGAGCACGCGCGTGTTTATATATGTAGGCTTGTGTGTACAGGCCTAAATGCTTATATGTGCATGAACACGGACAACACATGTATGCATAAATGTGCATGTGCATGTGGACAACAACACCAGTACGTGAATCTCTCTCTCTCTCTCTCTCTCTCTCTCTCTCTCTCTCTCTCTCTCTCTCTCTCTCTCTCTCTCTCTCTGTGTCTCTGTTTCTGTCTATCTCCATCTCTCTCTCCCTTCCTCCCCCTCCCCTCTCTAATTGCCTCACTTTCTCATTCTATGTGTGTGTGCGTGTGTGCGTGCGCGCGCGCGCGCGCGCGCGCGCGCGCGCGCGTGTGTGTGTGTGTGTGTGTGTGTGTGTGTGTGTGTGTACGTGTGCTTGCGTGCGCGCGCGCGCGCGCGCGTGTGTGTGTGTGTGTGTGTGTGTGTGTGTGTGCGTGTGCGTGCGTGCGTGCGTGCGCGTG
>CM065710.1:7762590-7767590 GCA_017654935.2 Phymorhynchus buccinoides
TGTGTTTCTAAAGGTTTGGATAGAATGGACAGGATGGAAATGGGCCTGTAATTACTTGGGTCAGATTTGTCACCTGATTTGAATATAGGAGTAATTTTAGCAGATTTAAATGCTTTTGGGAACTTATTTTTTGAAATACATAAATTATAAATATAAGTAAGTGATTCTGAAATGATAGGAGCCGAGAGTTTCAGAATGTTTCCGTCAATGCCATCTAATCCTCGGGAACTGCTTTGTTTAAGATTAACAAAATAGTGATAGACTTCAAATACAGCTAAAGGTGGTATGGTAAGTTCTGAAGAAATGTTCTTTGAAGCGCAAAAGTCGTATAAGTTATTCAGATCGTTTTTAGCTGATCTATCAGTTTGAATAATAGATTTGGCAATTTTAGAAAAATGTATGTTAAATTCTTCAGAAGACAAATCTTTCGTTATGTTATTTTTTGTGCTGGTCTTTTTATTAGTTATCTGGTTAATGGCGGTCCAAATCGATTTACTGTCTGTTTTTGAAGAAACTAATTCTTTGAAATATAACATTTTTGCTTTTCTTTTTAAATGTGTGACAAAATTTCGTTGTTTCCGAGCGTCATCTTTAGCCCCTGTTGCAAAAAGAGAGTCTCTTTGATTCATAGCCTTCATTACACTTTCAGTTAACCAGGGTTTCTTAGGAGTATCTTTAACACGTATGGTTTTGAATGGTGCATGTTTGTTGTAAATATTTAAAAAGTTGTGATAGAAGACTTCAAATGCCTCATCAGGATCCGTAAACTGATAAACTAGAGACAAAAATGAATTACTGAGGTCAAACAGGAATTTGTCAAGATCAAAATGAGAAACATTTCTGTAAGTTACGAATGTATGACAATTTTTTGGAATTTTAACACCTTTTTTGGACCACGTAATACAAACTGGCAGATGATCGCTGCAATAAAAATTTGGTGAGCATATTTCTTTTACGAGAGAGAGAGAGAGAGAGAGAGAGAGAGAGAGAGAGAGAGAGAGAGAGAGAGAGAGAGAGAGAGAGAGAGAGAGAGAGAGAGAGAGAGAGAGAACCATAATACGTTTAAATTTTAGAGTGCTGAGAAGACAAAAGAACTACTTGACGACAATAGTTCTAACCGGAGAGATTGTTTTCCTTGGAGCAAACATGGAAGGAGTCCTTAAGCCTACCATTCCAAACATGTCCTCCAAGCACTTCGCGTTTCCAGTTTAAACATGCAGTTTGAAAGTTCAGTTGGTGACCTGTAAAATAATTGTCAATCATTTTAACCCCTTCACTGCCGAAGGAGAATGGATTTCTTGTATTGCTGTGCGCCAAGCCAAATTTGGCCTTCGGAGGGTTGCTTCACTGATCTGTCCACTGCTCATCCATTTGTTGATGTCACAAGTTCAAAAAAACGTGTAAAAATGAAAAGAACTGCGGGTGTACGTTTTTCGAAGAGTTGATAGGTTCTTCCCCCAATTAACTCACTAAACATTTGATGACTAAGACACTCCGTAGTAGACATGGTTATAGGTGTACAGCATAGTTCAAACAGCCCCATGGTAGACAGGGGACAGGCAGTGAAGGGTTTAATTATTTATCCATTTCTGACATAGGGATGTTTTCAATTCCGACTTTAACCCCTTCAGTGCCAAAGGCATTTTGATTGCGGAACTTTTAATTCAACCAAAAATGTATTATTGCGCATTTTTATATAACAAGCTTAAAATTTGGCATGTTAGTTTCTTATGGTGTACATGTCAATTTCTGACGTAGGGGTATTTTCAATTCAGCCTTTAACCATTTCAGTGCCAAGGGCATTTTGCTCTAGGACAGTTGTAATAAAAAATAATAAAAAAACAATGTTGGGTATTTTGATGTAATAAGCATAGAATTTGGCATATTAGTTTATTGTAATGTGTTTATCAATTTCTGTTTTAGGAACATTTGCATTTCAGCCTTTAACCCCTTCAGTGCCAAGGGCATTTTGATCGCGCACAGTTATTTATTTTTTCTTAAATTCTAGTTTTCGGCATTTTCATGTAATAAGCATAATATTTGGCATGGTGGTTTCTTATGGTGTTTTTTTATCCATTTCTGACATAGGGATATTTTCAATTCACCCCTTCAGAGCCAAAGGCATTTTGATTGCAGAATATTTAATTCAACAAAAAATTCTAGAGTGTTGTGCATTTTATATATAACAAGCATGAAATTTGGCATGAGAAGAATGTACAAGGTGTGTGTTTATGTCCGTGGGAAATGGGGGACAAGTGGCTGGGGTCAAATGCACTGCAATTGGACGGTATGTAATGGTCAACCTATGGCGATATTTTTCACGCCAGAGGGCAGTCAATCCACTAGGGGCTTATCGATTTTCTTACTTGGGCGTAGTGAGAGAGAGAGAGTGATGGTAGGACCACTCACTGTCTCTCTCTCTTTCTTTATCCCCAACTAATAATATAGAGAGGATTAGCCCCACACGAGCGTCATGCCCTCTGGCGTGAAAAAAATCGCACTAAGTCTCTCATTGAAATAGATTTTTTACCCCAGCATTTGAGATTTTCTATTCTTGCTTTTTTATATTATAACATAAAGGTTTATGTGGATGATACGCTTTTTTAAAAATAGTTATTCTTACTGCATTAATGTATGGTGAGTGACAGATTCCATGAGTCTACAATTGCTGGTTATGTTGTTAACAATGAAACTGAAATGGATTTTGCTGGATCTTGCATCTGATTATATTTCTTTAATTTCTGTGGTGTTGTTTTTTGGCGTAATTTTTTCTGCCAGTGACACCCTTATCAGAAATGGATAACTCTAAAATTTTGTATATGATTTGTCGTAATTATTCTTGACATGTAGTATACGGATTAACAGGCTCCAGAGCCTAATAGGTGAATAAATTGTGAACAACACCTAATTGACAGACTTTGCGGTGGTTTGCCACATGTTTATGTTTAAAAGTTCTTAAGTTTTATTATCTTTATTGGAAAATAAATTAGTTCTGTTCCTCTGCTTTTTCCCTTCTTCTGAGGGCCAATGGTCAATATGTTGATAATTCTGGCTCAATTGGCGAAAAAAAGGACTGAAAATACATGATAGCAGGCTTCAAAATAATAGATTGCATGCTCCTTGGATATTACTCTTACACTTCTGTTGAACTTGATGACAGCCTCTACAATACTTTAGATAGTTTTAAAACCTTAATAAAACAACAATTAATATCTGGGTTTACCTTTTCATGGGCTTACATTGTGTCAGCGTTTCGTTAGTAAAACAAATCGAAGATAGAACATAGAAAAAGCTATTCCATTAACACACTTTCAGGTATAATAGGTGCTAGGCCTATTACATTAAATATTTTTTTTAAAGAAAGCAAACTGTATGCATTAACTGCTTACTTATTGTTCTGTAATGTTACTTTTTCATATGCAATTCCTGGAGCGTTTAATGAATGCTTGGGTTTAGCAGGTATTAAAATGTAAGTTTAGTTAAATTATAAATGGAACATCCGGCTTTAAGAAAGCGTCCGTTTTAGGTGGCTAAAGCCGTTAATTGTACATTTAAATCATATTTGCTACTTTCAACACAAGTAGTAGCAAAATAATGACATTTAAAATTTAAATTCAATTTAGATTTAATTTTAATTTTTAAATAGAGTGAACTGAAGTAGTGAGATTTGACACATTGTACCCGAAAAAACATAACATTATCTTGGCTTCATAAGTCAAATGGCAAGTAGGTCTAAGAGCTAAGTCCACAACAGGATGTTCAAGCAAGACTTACACGATTCAAGTACAACTAGAGCATTAAGAGACTAGATGACCAGCCGCAAAACACATTTTCTACGACATAAGCTGCATGCCTACTTTCACCATGCAGCAACTTTTCCATGTCACATGGCAGGAAAGACATTGTGTTACAGTAACCAATGACCTTCATTTACTAACTTGGCCAAGATGTCCTAGCCACTTATGGGCATGCAACATTCATGCATCTTAGGTCCCTCCGTTCAAACGTTATTGTGTTACCATACAAAAAAGCCTCCAATGTGGCACATTTTATGGTCCAGTGACCTTGACCTTTGACCAATGACCTTCATTTGCAAACATGGCCTATGTATTCTAATTACCTAGGGGCATGCAAAATTTGAGCATTCTAGGTCCCTCCATTCAAACGTTATTGTATTATTTTTTTAAAAGCCTACAAAATGGCGCATTATGTGATCCAATGACCTTGACCTTTGAACAATGACCTTCATTTGCTTACTGGGCCTAGATATCATAAGTATCTGAGCGTATGCAAAATATTAGCATCCTTGGTACATCCGTTCAAAAGTTATTGTGTTGACATGCATGCATAGATACATAGTCAGCCATCCAGTCAGCCAGAAACAAACAGACAGACAGCAGTGAAAACATAGCCAGCTTTGCTTCACGGCTGATAAAAATGATATACATATATGGTAAAGATTTCAACAGTATATGTATAAGCCAAAACAGCCAAAGTAATTGCTTTCTTCTAACTTTAAACATGCAGCTGTGTATTTTCTTATGCAGTTTTTGTCGATTTTTGCCCCATGGCAAAGAAAAAACTGACCGGAAGTAGTTAAAAATTACAGTCTGTAAAGCCCAAAGGATTGCCTGTCACAGTTTGGGCACTTGTGCATCGGATGGAAGTTCAGTTTAATGTCGCGTATCGGCTTTCGCCATGTACGACGGGCTGAACAAACCAACCACGGTATAAAGAAAAATTTATGTTGCTGAATCACTGTCTTAGCCAAAAAGCAGAGCAGCGATCAGAATGATTCACTTGTGCATCAGAAAACAGAATTAATTTTTATTGTACTGTCTAAATGAAATAGTTTTTTCCCTCTTTTTTAATTTTTATTAAGACTTTACGCCCTCTTCGGCCTTTCGGCCATGTCGGGCATTCCCTCTTTCTTTAAAATGGAATTATATATATGTTTATATATGCGCGTGTAACATAGTAGAGCCCTATTTTCATTTTTA